>LUCM01011072.1:7563-134870 GCA_008360955.1 Fasciolopsis buskii
AAGAAAAACAGAAAACCATGCAGTTTATGAACAAAACACAATTCTCAGGCAGACTAGTAGCCCTGTTCGTCTACAGGGAATGACGGCAGAAGTAGCAGTCGAGCCACTTCGATCTGTACAGACTGTGGGCGAGAGCAACCGAGTGGAGAAGCCGTAGGTTGTTTGACTGAGCGGACTACGCTCTGGGCATCACATTCGGCTTTTGCGAACGCGACTGGCCAAAAGAACAAGAAGAGACTGAGTTCCAGATGCATGTCAGCTATTCGAAATTCTGAATTTTGTAATTGCAGGCAATAATCGATGATCAGAATGCAGGACCAACAACCGTTTCCCGGGAATTCCCACCGCAAAAGCCCATTAAACGCCATTCATCTCAGAACGCGTGTTTTACTGCCGGATTGATGGTACACGTTTTAACCACGACTTCTTCCGCCTTCACAATGCGCAAGAGTTCATCCACCTTTCAGCAGATAATCATTTTGTTTACTGTGGACTACTAATCATGGGTGCCTACCCCCAAAAGGATGAAATGGTGTCTGTTTATTTTGAAATAGCCTCCAGTATTCTTTTCACATAACCAACTGTTGACTAGGATTTAGTTAAGCAATGTAGCCTCTGCTTGCTCGGTGAGAAGCAGATCAAAACCAAAATAACTGGAGGCCATGGGCTCAAGTTACTTAGAAAGGGATAGATAGCACATTACCGAATGACCAGTTGGAGATATCAGCCGAACGACGATGGCGGAATTTCTCAAATGAATCTCTTGAATGCAATGCACATCAGTTGCCGGATTGTTCACTGTATGAGCTTAACGTTCCTGTTGTCCAATAATCTATAGTGTTTGTAAACCAAGTGTGTCCGGGTAAAAAGGAATCAAAGAAAAAACAGATCATTGGCTGGCAAAAGCAATTTCGATGAGACTTTAATGCTAGCTAGTGTAGAGCGTGAGAGGACTGGCACCGGTTTCCTTTCGTAGGCTTTGGCGCTAGAACAACCTGCGTTTAGATCCATAATTCCATTGAGTTTACCTGAAGACCTTCGGTGTTTGCACTTGATGCTGTAGATGCTAGTGTTCATTCTTTTTTTCTGTTAATGGTGAAGCGTTTTTCATGACTATTCTGGGTCCCACGATCACAATAACCTTCTTCAGATCCTCCACGGAACTTGCACTAATCCAACTGTTTTGGATAATTGGCCTGGCTACTTATAACGCCCCACTTTGCTACTTTCAGTAAGAATTGGTTACTTCGGTTGTTTTTTAAAGGACCATCAAGTCTCTGCTTCTTTTCACTCTTTGCTTTTACAACCTTCCTACACACCTCTACTGGCATTGGCGACAACTGTGCTGGTGAAATTGTTTTTTTGTTTTGCAGTCCTTACAGTGTTAAGATTGATCTTAGCTATCAGCCGGCTAATCTGATTAAACTAAATCACCGATCATTTTCTTATTTCCCCACACTGAAAGTTCCTAAATGTACTTATGCCCCCGTCAATATTCAACTTGTTTTCTTCCATTAATCCATATTCAGTAATCTCCCAACTTTGCAATCCAGTGACGACAGGATACGTTTGTCCGTTACTTCGGAATGAACTTTGACAAAGCATGTCGAATCTTCTTTCCTCGAGGTGCCCGAACTCTTCTTGTTTTTTCATTTCAGAAAGCTCAGGGTACCTTGTACGTTTGTTTTTCAGCTTGTTACTTCATGCATTCTCACCCCGTGGCTTTACTGCTCCCGCGTATTCTTTTCTGGGTTGGAATTGAAGGATTTTATCCCCTTCGTCAATACTCTAAAACTACTTGCACGCTGTACTGGACTTAAAAAGAACAAGTTAGCTCATTTCATCGTTCAAATCGTTTTGATGCTTCTGATAGATTGCTGAGACGGCGCTTTCCAACACCAGTCGCTGTCTACACGTAACCCTGCCCAAGGCTTTTCTCAGTCTCATCAAATCGTTCCACATTCAGGCTCCCATCTTGCAACTGAAATGCGACATTATTTATTGCTCGCAAAAGTCTATGCGATACAATGCAACTCTGCTTGTAAAGACAGTCTTATTTTTTACCTTGTTCATTCATGTGCATACGTGGGAATGGTAACTGGAGATTTTAGTGCTAATCATTAACCGCAGCGCTGATTAATTTTCCTTTTCCTTCCCTTATCAAAAGGTATATGCATGTGATTGCATCTTGTCCAAACATGTGACTACACGCACGGATTTAATATTCCAAATGAACATTGGAATCTGACATGAAATGTTCCTCTTTGATTTTTGGTGTTCACACGGTCAGCATTGTGGATTCCAAACTGAAAATCTCCGGGACTCCATATGCAAATCTCCTGTTCATTTCTCCACTAGGCATTTTGACAAGAACCATGATAAATAATGAATTTGAAAGTATCATAATGTTGTACTAAAATTCCTTTCTAACCCTGGCAACCATCGTAAACACTGGCAGTGATAAACTTGGTACAGTCGATGTAGAATGGCATATTTACGACAGATTGTTTGCGTAACTGGAAAAAAACAACACGATTCGGATGATAAATAGAAGGACGAAAACTCTCGTTTTTCGTTCGTGCAACGTATCTTTTAAGATTAACAGCTGTATGATCACACTTTGCATCTTCTTTGGTCAGTAGAAGGGAATCGTCTCTCTGGGGTTCTGATGGGCCTAGGTTAATCTGACCCAGAAACTCAGTACTTACTCAATGTTATAATTAGCTACTAGATTTCTTCTGTATCTACCGTACACTATTCAGGATAACAACCCTCGTTGGGCAGTATCGCAGTGGTTAGGAAAAGTTTGAACACGAAATTAGGAGTGATCAGGTTGGATGGGATTTAGACGAATACCAGGCGGGGATCCGAATCCCATCGGGGTCAGTGGCATTCCTTTCCATCCTTGGATCCATTCACTATCCACTACATCCGCAAGACCATATTTAATCAGACAGCAGGGCTTGGTAATTTTCCCCGTTTGGTTATTTCGTGTATAATTTACTCTTCATGTCAGTTCGCCTGGATGCTCTCAATATCGAAGGTATCTTCTAAATGATTCCCATAGCGATTACATTCTCCAATCCGAACCGCTTTCGGAGTGTATCGAATATTCAATGTGCCATGTGTTAAGCTCAGTGTGAATGTTTTTCCATGGTCAGAACACAGCGTCGTCGATTGTGAGTATCATTTTGCGTAATTATTCTCTCAGCCTACTAGGCTGTTCTGATCTTAAAAATCATTCACATAGCCCCATTCATTTAGCCCTAAACCGTCTGGAGAAAACTTGCACGTGACTCGCCTATTAGTTGAGCCCAATCAAGCGTCTGAGGCCGAGCTCAGAACAGGCTTCCTGGGCGCTCCCTATTTCGGTGATAGGCCACTTCGTAATCGCCGGCAGATCACGTCAAGCAGCCGCTTCAGTCACGATCATCTTGCTTCATTTTCATAGCAGCCTAGTTAGGCGCCAGACTTTCGCCCAGGGATGTACTGATATCTTAAATACTGGGGCTAGAAAATCTGTCTCAGGAGGACAATGGAACTACTCCAGTTAAGAGCACAGCACACGGCCAACGATGTATTCGCAGGCTTTGGCGTGTGTCACGGACATTACTTGCCCAACCGGTTTGTAGACACTCGCGTGACGGGTGACTGAGATCAGTGTGATACCAACCCACTGAGCCACTTGAATTCCCAGACCATTCTGGTGCTTACAGGTTGTTAGAGTTTCTTACATCCTCACACACTCATCAATGGCTGTTTAGCTGTGCGGTGCCACTTTACCGTCCAGAGACAATAAGAAAACAACTTCCAATTCCTCATCCTGCTAGTAGTTCATTTTACATTTCAAAGGAGGAAATCGTCACAAGATTAAATTGCTCTCATCACTCGGGCTACTCCACCGTTCGTGACAGCAAACGTCACCAATTTTCGGTTGGGAGGACGATTGAAATAGAGAATAAATATGATGGATCACGATACACCAACATGCAAACAGGTTTCCATCACAATTTAGAGCGAAAAATTTTTTATTTAAGACAAAATTAATATAAGGCGAAAATATAGTCGAGGAACAAAATCATCGTACTAGGCCAGTAAGCATGTGCACTTGTGTCTCAGTTTCACAAAAGACAAAACGCAAGCACACAACATGCTTCTCAACGGAAGCAAAACGGATGATGAAATAAACGTTTCTATTGTTGTTTAATGCTCTGGTATTAAAAAAAATCAGCTTCGCGATTCCCATAAACAATCAAAAATGATGGATGTTTAATTTTAGAAACGTGATAGAGTTTCTTATTGCGTCTACCTCCAACCCTTCGATTATGAGTTATTCATAATTCTCTCAGAAGAGATTCTTTTTTTGCAAACACGTCGACCCACTATGATGCTATGATCTCCGCATCGTGTAAAAAAGTAGTACAAACTTGCAAAAGCAGGATCCAGGACAGTGAGCATTTGATTCATTGCGAATTTGCTCAGTCGTGACAACTAAACTAAATTTATTCAACGCATTGTTTGTTAGGATCCGTTACAGGATTAATTCACCTCCACAAATAACAGTCCATGGAATGAGGTTTCTGTCAAACCGAGGATTCATTTGTGATCTGCATGTAGGTAACCCCTCAACTCTAACTTCATAGCATCGAATCAAAGTGAACACTTGTCGCGGGACGACGATCACCCCGATCCCAGGGTTCAAATCAATAAGTCAAAAAGGTCCAACTAGCTTACTGGAGCCAATAAAGATTTGTCCCAGTCTTATTGTTCTGTAATGCAGTCATGGTGAGATTTTCTTTGGTCACTAGAAATGAGGGCTGACGAAGAAAAGCGGAGGGTTTTTCAGATTCGAAATTCCGAGGATTACCAGTTAGGTGGATGGAAAGTTTATCACCTCGGAAAATCTATTGCTTGAAAAGACAAATATTTGACATATACATGTGCATAAAAGTCATCACTTAAGGTTCAGGCCTAATGAAATTCGGGCTCGTTGAAATGGGATCTGCCAAACCGTACTGAACAGACAACCACAATGCCCGCCCAGTGTGTAGCCAGAATCCTAGAGCGTGTTTTCTAAAACAATGTCTAATCAAATAACAGTAGATAACGACACTATTTTAAAAATTTTCTGTTGCACAACAAACACACACCTCTGGCAATAATCCTGAGGCAATAAGTGGCCAAAGTTTCTGGTAGAAGTCTTCTCATTAGCAAAAGAAATGGCTATCGGGTAAGGTGAAGGACCGAAATGGATCCCTATCGAAGAAGAATTCACTCAAATCAGAGTTCTGATCAAAAGCTACAGTCGAAAACCGTAATTGCTTAGAGCATACTCCATTTTGACTGTGTAAAATGCACGTGCATTTGGTATGGTACAAGAAAGTGCAAGAACAGGAGTGAGTTATTTTATGGTGTCCTAATGATTACTGTGTGATTGTGGGACTGGTGATTGCTTATCAAACAGTATGCCATTCAAATAGAATTGGAGGGAAAATGTAATGTCACAAATTGTAGTCCTCGGGTGACAAATGTGCCAGATAATTCATAGTTTGCGGTGTGATCGGTACCCCACGAGGGGGGGGGGGGGGGGGTAGGTCGAAGTAAGTGAATGGATGAGGAATCTTTTAGTTTGCGCTCCATGACACGGTAGTGCATGCTGAGGCCCGTTATACAATTTCGGTGTTTCCAACGCTTTGATTGAGCAAAAATGCACCTTAAAATAAAGGAAACAGAGGAGCCGAGAACCGCACCTTATACAAGCAAATGGTTGCAGTCGGTTCAAGCCCCGATTATGGACAAATACTTGATAATTCACGATAAATTTGTAGAGGACCTGAATTTAACGGTGATCTCTCGAAAAGTATTCCTGAAATATGACGGAGGAGGAGGAGTTAAATCCCGGTGAAGTAGAATACAAGAAAATACAAATGGGTTAATAAAGTGTTACGGGATATGAGAAATCCAATGAGGGCTGATCGGCCAGTGTGCAGAACAGCCGAAGCAAGCGGCCGAACTGAGGTTGAGATTGACGATTTCACGGCGATATTTTACAAAGGATGTCTTTGTATGTAAGTTCTCTAGTACTGAATAAATTTGGATGTGATCGACAGGCGATTTCCTGATTAAGACAACTTAACGCATCGGAGTAGTCTAGAAATGCACTCATGAGATAACGATTGGAAGACTGACCAATGATTTGTCTTGCCCCTGAGTGTTTAAGAAGATACGCAGGAAAATCAGAGTTGGCCGTTTCAGAAATCATCACAATAGCATACTCCTTAGGGTGCAGCCATGTTGTACGAACTAGGGGATACGCAACCTGTAGACAAAAGTGCCGAAAGGCGAGCTCGGCAAATGAAAATGGAGTATGTAAATCCAGGTGGCTGATGCTTTCGTGGTATTGGGAATTTTCGTGTTGCCTATTGTGTTGGAGTTTTAACCGCGATAAGGTTTCTCCTTGCTTTCCAAGTATTTTCAGCAGTCCTCGGATGGGATCTTTTTTCCTCTCGTTAAAGAGGCCTCAAAATCTAAAACTGTGATTACGCGCCCATGAACGGTCGTTTACTCGTGTTTACTGAGCTGGAGATGCGACACAAAGGTCTACCCCTAAACATCCTGAGTGTGAATCATATTCATCACGCAAAAATTATTCCTCAGTCTACCATCCCATGTGGGTAAATTTGATGTTCATTGGCTTCTGCAGTCACGCCGAAGTTCGCTTGGGCTTGGTTCAATGTCTTGTTAATGCAAGCACCCGAGCGAAAATGTGATTTAACTGGCATACACAGCAGTATTCGACACAGAATTACAAATGTAACAGTTCGTTTAGCTTCCATTTGGGCAAACCTGATATCCGCATTCACATGGTGGTGAATTAATTGACGGGTTAGCTGAACAGTGTAAGTGATACCGAAATAGGAATACAAGGCCAACTTCCAAGACAGCTTCGTCAGTAAATATGCGCAGCTGTTTAGTGTTTGTCAGCACTAGGTGACCTTGGGATTATTCAGCAGGAATCTGATCATAAATGTAAACTCACTGGAACTTTCTTGAAGATGACACACCAGAATAAAACAGACTTGATTTTTCTTTCTAAGGTCTGCGCGAATAAATTTACATTACTGAATTAAGTTTGCAAGGTTCGTGACAAAAACCGCGCTATTCAACTCATGTGATTTTAATTCACTCCGGCCAGGGCCTGGGATTGGTGATTAAATGTGTAACTTTCACAATCTTATTACATTTACGTTGTAAAATGTTATTTTTTGATCGCACATGTGAGAGCTTTCTCGTAAAGATTGGTCAGCCAGGGTGATTTGAGTATACATGAAAAGCGGTCACAAGTTACTGTTATTTCAATGCTTGCGTGGAAGCCGATATTTGTTCTCGATGTGATTGAAAAGCGTCGCAAATTAAGCCATCTCACTGAAAGTGGTTAAGTGACACCCCATCAAGAAGGACTTGGGGTAACCCCCTTAAGCAAAACACATGGATGCCCGGTCGCGCATGCAACAGAAAAAAATGGGAAAGTATTTAAGTGACACTTGAGTTAGTGCAGTGGAAAAGTTTCCGCGTTGAATACCACTGATGTATACAACGATTCCTTTAGGACAACTATTCAAGATCACCGACCTAGCACCTGTAGAATAGCCATCGATCATTACACATTGAATTTTACGTGCATCCGGGACATTTAAATTTGAACTGTGTAGCATCCCGGCAAATACCGACAAAATTACGTCAATTGGTCGAGTCGCCCAAGGACCAGTGATTTGTGTTGTCTGTGTTGGTATTTACTAGACACAGTTCGCAGTTGCACGCTCCAGACGACAAGGTTTTCAGTACTAAAGCTAAATTTTGTTTATTCGCTTCGAATCTGATTACCCGAAGCGATCCATGGTTAGTTGTTCAATTGCATGTTCTCGCTGACCTGGTCCTACGTTGTAAATTTATACGTCAGTTCTACTCTAGCCAATGTTGCGGGCTTCAGTGCATACTAGTTATTCTTGGTCTTTCATAGAACTAGAAATCGATTCATCATTCAGAGGGCAGAACTACAAGTAATTCTCATAATCTCGATTTGTTCTCTTTTCTTTTTGACAGTTGACTGATGTATTCCATTAAAATGAGCAATAGTAGAATGACAGCCGAAAAAAGCTGGTCTCAGCGAATCAGTGGAATGTATGCAACTGAATTAGTTTCGCAATCTCAGAGCATGAAAACGATAAAAATAACCCATGCAGCCACGTGTGAATATCACATTCTCGCCGTGTCACGCTGGGCTCAGGCGAGTTGCTCGCGACCTCCCCGCTATGTATGGATTGTGACTTTCTGACAATAAGCATTTCAGCCATCTCATCCAATCCGCAGTTGATCCTAGCAATTAAGCTAGAACGATTAGTCATCAAAACAAAGATGAAGTTGCCAGTAATCTGACAGTCCTTCTTCAAACGCACTGAATTTACATGTCGCCAGGACCTGTGTAATACAAAAATAATTGCGATCACTATCTGAGATTCTCGTTTCGAATCGGAAATAAGTCCACGACTAGTCGTGGATCAGTTCCTCAGAAGAAGATTCGGAAGTCCGAGTAAATTTATTCAAAACACCACTCGTTCGCCATTTTCGTGCAAGCTTACTGCCAAATTTTTCAGCCTGCTCACCTTCATCCTCGATTAACCGGTGCAGCTGTTTGGATGAAATGCATTGCGTTTTAAATCATACTAACACAAGGGTTCGTAGAAACTTGCTCCTCCTGTTGCCGCATGTTCCGTAACGCAGAAAATGTGGTGAAACACGTGCCCTGGTTCGGCCTCAAATCCCCGATCGATTCTTTTTCGCGGCCGTTATCTCCACTTTCCTCCGACTCTGATGAGAAAGAGCAAGTCGACCAGACGAATGTTTGTTCATTAATCAAAACCAAGTAGCTTATAGTAGTGTTCGATCAGCAAAACTCGCCCATTGATAAGTCTGCCGGATAATTCGGTCCCTCGGCGCTCATCGACTCTCTTATGCGGCGTTTTTGCTCCGCTTATCGATCGACATAATCAGCTCGAAGCCGCCGCAGTTGTGTTGATCTCTGATCCAGTTTGATGCTACGACGAGTCAATACCCACTACGCTTACACCACACATTTTCTCTTCCAAACTCAGCCCCATTAAAAATGAGATTAGAATGTCGGTCTCTGTTCATCATTTGGTCTCATTCTGACCACAGTTCAGAATTTAAAACATTGGAGTTAGGCCTCTACAAGGCCTGCAGGAACAGACAACATGAAACTGTGCATTCTCGATACATAACGACGAAAGCCCCCGCGAGCAAAGTTCAGGATGAACCATCGATTTCTTCGTTTTGAGATCATGCCATCAGCACGCCCGGACAGGCAGTCAATTTTTGCGTTTAGGTAGCTTCATTTTGGTAACAAAAGTGGCTCACATTCAGCTGATACAAGTTAGATAGATACCAATTATAAATAGGTCGTGACTGTGGATAATTTCAAGTGTTTCGTCAGGCACAAAAAGGTTTATCACGAAGAGAGAGAGCTGTGAATTAGCCAACCAACTAGACAATAGAACAATTAAATATAGATGAAAAATAAAAGCGCCAACATATCCATCTACCTGGTCTTGCACAGGCCGACCAATTTCTCTAGGTTGCTATACAAATATAAATATATATACATTCATATATATATATACATGAGTTTACATATATAAAAATATATATGCATACGTATCCAAAAACCGATGTACAACTGTCTATCCACCTATTAACTGCGATCCTTGTCTCTGTTTATCCTTCCGAAGGAATTCATCAAAACAATCATATTTATACCGACTAAAATATAAACAAGTGCACATCTAAAACAACATCTATCTTCTGCCAATCTATCTATCTACCCACTCGTTTCTATACGTCTATGCATCTGTGTGTCTTTGTATCTATCTGTCTATCTATCTATCTACCTATCTATCCATCTATCTGCCTGTCTATCTATCTATCTATCTATCTATCTATCTATCTATCTATCTATCTATCTATCCGTCCCCTTGTCTATCTACTCGTGTCCCTCTTTCTATCCATCTATCTATCTATTCACTCCTTTCTTTCTATATATCTATCTGCCTGTGTGCCTTGCCTTGTTCTGCATGTCGCCGTTCGACGTTTCACAATGATGGCAGATTCTTTAAGCTTTTCTGCGTTTTCTTCTTTGTGCACACTGCTGTTGATCAAATCCGTTATTAGCTAGGCGAAATCTCATCATCTTTGGTCTCGCTGTTTTCTCTCGCTTCCGCTCCCATTGCACAGATTTGAATGGCTAACTGTCTCTTATGCGTAGCCAGTTGATGACATACATAACTGACGTCAATATTTCCTTTCGTGCGCTCACCTTGACATTTCGAATGTCTCGCTTTCTACGTTTTCGTCGACACCGCATCGTTGATTTCATCAGCGTAAGTACAAATTCAATAAGGAACGAACTTCTTATTTGGCGAGCTTGCCTGATTTCTCTCCTCTGCTGCTAGTGTGTGTATGTGTGTATGTGTGTCTCGGTAGTGTGTGGAAAGTCGAACTGATCTGAGTTAATGACTTCGCATTATTATTTTTAACCCGGGTAGCGGAATCGACCGTCTGTGATGATACAGGCAACCCGTGAAGTAGCACAAACTAGATGAAGTGTAAAATTTTGCTGATGGTGCAAGTTTGTGTATTATTCCGTATTCCCTCACACACACACACGCGCCTAAACTTCAGTTGTTGTACCTGCCCGCCCGTTTTTCAGCCGTGATGTGTGCACGTGCATGCGTCATATAAGTGAACGGGTCAGACAGTGTTCACTTGCTCAAGGTTGTTTACGTGCACAGCACACTGACCGGAAAGCCCTCTTTATTTACTCTCGCGTTTAAACTAAGAATTTACAAGAATTGTTGTGAACTAACGAATTCCAAGTGGCCTTGTTTGTTAGGTAGTCATATGCACAAAATATTGTAATCCATACATATCTGAACGTCATAGTTGTTATGGTCAATATGTAGTGTGCATGTACGTGTGTGTGTGTGTGTGTGTGTGTGTGCATTTCGTGTCCCCTGGAGGAAATCAGCTTCGTTTTGGTGATCACAGTCGCAGTCGCAAATAAGAGTGAGCATTTTCATCTGACTGGCACAATCGGGCTGTCATGCTCCCTTGTGTGGCTATGTGTTGACGACCGGATCAACGAGTGAACTTTTCAGTAAGCCAACATGATGATAACAAGTCTACATACACCGGAACCTTTCCGGCCTTATTAAACTATATATTGTGTTCGTCTGTATGACTGTCACACAAAGTTGACTTGATCAATCAACCATCACTCAACGAATCCTTTAACAATCAGGGGGGGAGAGAACCGAAGAGATTGATTGTTTGGGTTCCGTGTTAAATGTGGACAAATCGACTGTTGTACTCAGTGTAGTATACAGTTTAATAACGATAATATTAATAAGGATAATATTAATAATATTCTAAAGGCAGTGGATGCCTGTTGGGCGCGCGCATATCCATTTCGATATTTCAATCGATCAGTATCAGACCACGATTCAGCATTTGGTTTTTTACTTCACACGGTATCATTGCCTCGACAAACCTTCAAAAGCAGTAAACTGCTTTATTGTTGATGCGAAGATACTGCGTGATCATTAAACTCAAAGAAAGATTTAATCCAACGGCACTTGTATTTATCCCGTGATCAAGGTCGTTCGTATGATTCCGATTGTACTTAGACTGGGTGCAGGAGCTAACTTTTTTGACTGGCCTTATGTGACCACGCAAAAATGAGTTACATATGGATCGTTTAGACCGCATCATTTTCAGTTCAGTAGATGAGCGAGGACTAGCCAGAATGGTCTAGTGGTTGAGGCATCCAACTCGCAATCACTCAACTTGGGTTCGCGGCTCCGTAGATATGCATTGCAAGTTGGGTGAACAGGCCGCGCAGTACTTTCACCGTTTTTTATGACGATTTGCGCTCACCTCCCACGGGATAAATAAACTGCTCATCCCATCCGCTGTCCACTGTCCGCCTTCTTATGCACCAATCTCGGTGAATCACAAGCTAAAATAGTTCATGTGAATTCTTTAAAATTTATACCGTCATTTTCCGTTTATGGCTTATTTACAGGTCAAATTGGATGAGAAAATCCCGATGGTGCTCAGAGACTCCTCAGATTTTTCACCCTGGCAGATCGCGAGATCTACCTCTTTACCGTCTTGTTTGTAGAGATCAGAATAAATCCGGGTCACGTTGGTGCGAAATTATGCAAGTTTGAAATTACTCGCTTCAAAAACACTTAAAATTGCTTTTACGCAACATATTTTTAGTACGTTTTGCAAAACCACGCGGTCACATGGCATTAACAAAGACCAGTTTAGCGTGAACTCAGTAAGCCAAAGGATGACTAACTGCTAGTAATAGCATTGAAAAGGTAAGCAGATTGAATTTGGATTTGGTTTAAGGCATACAACAAAGAATTCATTTACGCCCGCTCATGAAAGAGCGCTGGCGCAGCAAAACGAGTTGTTTTCTTTGTGCTACCTCGATTGTTAGTCAGTAACGAATCCGAGGTGTATATTCCGGCAAACTGGAAAAGAGTAAAGCCGTTTATCTGACTAAACTTAAGCTTAACAGGATATACCAGATGATTTCCGTTATTTTTCCCTAGTATTCATTCCCGGGGTCATTTGAGAAACCCGCCGAGCAGCATCGGAATTTGCTGAAGAACACATGTTTCCACAAAAATCTTTCCCATTACACGGACGCGGCAACCATGAGATTGTACGATCAGTTAGAAAAAAGGGATGGTTCTATATGAAATTCAATTCTTTTCAACCCGATAGGGGCAAATTACTTGAGATAAAATAACTGGATCACTTTTGGCCAGAATTCAAACTGCTGACGATACTTTGTCGTTCTCGATTGGCCAGAACAGCCGGTCCTCGTGTACTTGGCTGGTGTTGGCAGACTTCGAGCCTCCCGCTTCATTATAACAAATTGTGAAATGTAGCATTGAATTTGTGAACCAAAAAATTTCAGTATTTGTACGCATGTTTGCTTGTACCGTGACCAAGTGTGTCGGAATAGATTTTTGTCCGGAAACTACGGTGAACTTCTACAAATGCCATTGAGTGCCAAGTTTAGCTGTTCGCCCTAATAATTCGCTCGTTGGAGGTACCATACTACTGACGAGATTGCGGGATCAGATTCGGTGTTTGGTATAATATTCGAATCAGTGATTTTATACTTTGTTCCTCACTGGTCTAAATCTCCATCACCGATCATTCACACTACTGTTGGATAAATCAAAATTGGCATTAGTTCCAAACTAATGTCAAATTATACGAGTGAAATAAAAATACTGGTTTTAACTGTAAAATCGATGGATAACTTGGATACAAAAATATTCATCTTTATTTACGTTCTATTTAAATTCAAAATTTTTTAACAGCAAATGCAATAATTGTCATCCACTAAATACGTGCATTGGAAATATCTTGAATCGAGCATGTTGCTACAATTAAGAATACTTTGAATGCGTTCCTCATAAAAACCTAACAGTTAACCGAATCCACGCCTCAAATACCTCTAAGCAAGTCCTGATGACTATTCTCTAATTCATTCCCTAATGAATAATTCGTATTTGAATGACTGATTACAGGTTTTCTAATTAAAGTGTTTACTAATCTCGATTTTCAGATCGTAATAATTATGACCAGTAATCACATCATTAATGAAGTGCTTGAATTCTACTATCTCAAATATCAAACCGATCTGCTAGGGCTACCGGCATTTAGAACTTTTGGATATAGAAGCGAGGTTTTTATGCTGTTGCTCAGGTTGTTCCTGAGCATAGGATTACGTGAATTTTTATTTGTGTATGTTAGATATAAAAGGCCATCTGCATTTATCCAACGTCGCCCAGTTTGGGGTGAAAAAATAGGTTTTTACAAAATTATGGAGTTAATTTGTATTCTTGGAAAAGGCCTAGTAACAGTCAGTGTTAGCAATGTTTGCTGTGCTTAGATCTATAGCTATGTCCACGAATCACATCCTGACGGTGATAATAACGTTTGCATTTTTTCCTAGACTGCAGAAAGACTTGATAGTCTTGAAATAGGTTTATCGTTGTCGCTAACCCAATCGGCGTCAGTCGCTCGTCTTCATCCTAGTTCAGTCCCATCAAGCTTAATCAAGCGACAATGATCAAATGACCCTTGGACTGTCAACACGGCTGTTCCCTTCATTTGTCATAATCAAACGATCTGCATGGATCCAGCCAGGATAGACCTCATTAGACTAGTATCCCACGTCTCTCGCGTTCAATGCCCCTTCTTTGGCATTCCTTTTGAATGCCGCCCCGTTCGACTTTGAGTTTGTCACAAAATCAGACCATTTTACCCTTGTTTCGGAATTAAAGCGAATATTTGGTTCCCCCACTCTGCCATATGATATGCAGTCCTTCAGCTCGTACGTCATTCACTTGAGTGCAGCCGGGCTGGTTAGACAGCCCTGTCAATCAGACATGACGTGCCCTCACACTCGCACGACTACTCGGAGCGAAACGAGGTTGCCTTGCTCTTTTAGCACCAGCTCGTAGCGTCACCTTACAGCGACCACATGAAAAAACACCACAAAAGCCAAATGACATTGAAAAGCATGTGCTAGCACCATGCATGGATTTCCGTCGAAGTAGAATGTCGTTTGGGTGACCTTGTTTCCAAACATGGTAAATCACTTTCCGGGTTTGACAGATCAAGTGGGGTCGACATGGAACAATAAGTGATAAGTGACGACAAAGTCCCATCAACGTTTGAACCCAAGTTACTGGCACGGCCAAATCAAATGGAAAGTGAGATTATATAGAACAACAGTCAAGAAAGACAACGGATTTGTGCAATGCAACACCATCCACACTTCAATACTTTCAGCAGTCCCGTTTGTTCCAAGGGGAAGAAGCATCTGAGTGCTACTCGTCTCAATTTTCACATAAAATTTATTGTTTACTTTGTACCTTGGTCATTCGGGATCACTTACTACTGGCAACCGCTCGATTCAAATCAATTCAGGGATATGCTATTCTGATTGGTCAAAGATTGCTTAGGTGCCTCTGTTCGCCGGTTTGTTAACGGATGTGGTCGACTCATTGTCTGAGAGCCTGACCTTGTGCTTGCGTTTATTCCGTTTCTGACCTCAATCCAGGAGAGATGAGGCTAACGCATCAAATGATTTACAATTACTACTTTGATCTAACAGCAATGATAGACCGACTATGGAGGATGAAACACAAGAAATCATTACACTCGTTGCATGAGGTCTTGCCATGGTGAGTGATCCTAATGCCGGTGATAAGTGGTCCGATAAGAACGATGATAATAATGCGAACGTAAACGAATAGGATATCTTTGTATTTACATTCAGTTCGCAGAGGCACAGAATATTTCAAAAATCTATGATCAACTTGCACCCATGGAGCGTTTCGGCAGGAAGTGCATTACGTTATTCTAATTGCAATAATGCTGGTAAAATGCGGGTGACTCCCAGCCGAAGTTACCGATTTGTCCGTGTTTATTCGGCCCACATCTGCCTACTCTGTATAGTGCATTCGTAAAAATGAATCAATTAATATACTGTTTGTTTTATGTGCGCTTTTAATGTCCGTCATTTTTCACTCAGGTTTCATAGAAATTGTATTTACCTACATTGAATCTGGTGTTATTTCCACCGGGTTTCTATATACTTTATGACTGACACTTATAGGCAGTCTCGTAACAGACAGACCTACTCTCCGTTAAAACACACACACACAACGTACACACATCATTTATTGAATGATTCAGTTCGAATTTGTCCGATTAAGTGAATAGGCCTTTCAGACAATTTGTGAGTAGACAACTTTCCTTGCTTCATAATGCAGTGATTCTGTCTAAATTTTCAATTTCACTCTCCCACATTCCAACTAACTACCAGCTGACTGTATGTGCAACGATTTACCTGTCTGTGTGAGCACCGGCTAGAAAAATGTCGATGATATAAGCACTTTTTGCGACTATATCGGTTTGTTTCGACGCCTAAGTGTTTATCATTTACTCAGACAATGGAACAGGTTAACCGCAGCGAAAGATGAAGATAATGATCGGGGAAGAGGAAAAAAGCAACAATGTACAGAGTTCACCATATATATAGGCAGTTCCTCCACTACCCATCTTCACGTCATCGATTACCCACTGAGACCCAGGAATCATCGATAAGGTTGATGCGAGTCGAATCCTGAAACCAAATTAGACGACTGACTTTGGCAAACGTAGATCCATCCTTTGACCAGATGGTCCAACACACAACGTTGTAGGACGATCTGAGTGTCACATAACCCAATAGGGACCGGTGACTGATTGCTCAGGGAGCACACTTTTCGGATGGGGCTAAACATCCTGGGTGCCTGCTGCAACCTTATGTCACCGACCCCGGTGGACATCCACCAGCATGTCTTGTGCTACTTCCCTGGTTAGCTTGCAATCCGGTTTTATCCATCCTCTATAGGCTGGGTACTAATGGTTAATCAACTCGGTGGAGGACAGCAGGCAGTCACCTTCGTCCGCTCATTTTGATGGTAACATCCCCGTAACGAGAAGGCACTGCTTAGGACTTCCTCAAAATAGACCATTCGACAAGCCAATCATATGGGAAAGTTTCTAGAGGCGCTCAGGACGAGTAGCCCACTGAAAGGCTGTAATACCCAGACACGACTATTTGAAGGCATTTGAAAGCTATGAAATAAACAGTTGAGTTACATTCGTTTCCAGTAGCAGGATTTATGACTTGGAGAATTTAAACTGAATTTTTCATGGTGAACGAAATTGACAGGACTTAAAGCCAGAAGAAAAAGTTAAATTTCAGAAGAATGGAAATCTGCTGGGTTTCATTCCCAAATTATTGCTTTCCCTTCGAGTAATTGTTCCTGCTACACGGATTTTGTGGTTTGCTTCGGTTCATCGAGTACCTCATAGAGATGTTCCGCCAAGCTCCCAGTAGGCGAAATTTCTCTTGTCATCACCGTGAAAACCTTTATTCCCTGCCCCATACGTAGATTTTCTACGTTCTACTGTCTAATTAGGAAATTCTGCTTTGTGAAACGTTGCCCATGGAAACTAATATGTCATCTGTGCGCAGACATTATTATCAACCAACAAACACCGCGTCACATATCACATGATGCATGATTGTTTTAAGCACTCTGATACTATGGTTAGTTTGTCGACGGTATTATTATTATTTTTGCGAGATTTTTTCATGCCACTCTACCCTGCAAACGGTTCTCTCTTCTCACCCATCTCCTGAACGCAGACAAACAAAATAAAACTGATTCGTTTAATCTTTGAGACATATTTTCAGTTTCGCTTTCGTCAGAAACCTGCACTGCATAGGGCTACCTCAACGCTTTCATCATCCTCACGTGTTTCTGTTAGTGATATGATCGAAACGATTTTTCCCTGGAACGTTTCTATCGTTCCTAGCCTATACACATACGTAATTCTCTTGATCGACAAGTGGCAACCGAATCAATAAAAGCTGCGATCGTAATCTTTCACCGTTCGTCTACTCAGTTCACAAAACCCATGTTTTCGTTTCCCATGTATTAGGGCAATCCGAGGCGGGTTTTCTGCCGCTTTTCTGACTCAGGTAGACCTTCTGCTATCCTTGACCACGTATACTAGTCCGTCTGCATCCGAGTAAATACCTCTAGCTGTGACTGTTGTCAATTTTAGGGTAACCCATGTACACCCTATCGAGTGTTTTATGTGTCATCTAACCAGATCCTCGATCAGTAGTGTTCCCCATGCATTCGCAGCTGACGCCCTCAACACTGGTCTGATTTTTCCACTTTGTGGATAGTCAACATTTGGTACGACTATAATCGAATCCAGCATGATGTGCTTTATTGATGAAGACGAATGGTCTTCAGGAGTAAGATACTGAGCCGTACGCAGTTACATTTGAAACCATACAGTGAAAGATAATCGTGTACCCCGTCTTTTCCATGCCATCTTAGCATTCCAATCAAATGCAGAAAGCGTCTCTGACAAGGTGAATCGGTCACCGTAAGCAGAAAGTGGCCCAGAAGATGGGAGATGATCCCAGAAATTTTGCTACGTAGATTAGATTCCCTCAGATAGTTAAGATGTGCCAGTTTTGGCAGTTGATTTATCAGCATCCCCAAACGCAAGAACAATGAGAACAACTAGTATATGTTCGCAACGAAGAGAAATCGAGGAATCGTTGGTCTGCACAACAGCGTTGTTTTAACTGAGTAGTTATTCTCGACAACATGTTAATTAATACCATTTTAATAGCTTAAAAATGCCTACGGTTTATTTAGTTTGAAAAAAGCCCGAACCACCTAACGTTATTACCTTCCTACGCAAACAATAGAAAAACCGCGGTGTCTCAATAAAGTGACTTGTGACTCCTGAACCAAATTAGCATTTTGAAAATTACCAACTAAGCACAACTCATTTCCAGAAACCCCGTGAATACCAAATAATGCATGTGCCAGTGTGTTATCTATTTTTCCTAACCCGGGCAACTGTTAAATTATTCCGGATTTAGGTGTTTCCACAAACTTCTATTACTTTCACTCATCTAATTTCGGGTAATTAAAATTTTTAGGATTGTCCTGACAGCTGATCAGTATGGAGTTTGGCAATCAGTTTTCCGTTCAGCTGATTTGCCCAAAGTGGCAGTGTTCCGTCAACAATACACATGAAGTTTTTATTCTTAGACGTGCGTAATGATGGTGCGTAATGGAACATTTTTTGAACATGTAAGGCATCTTTGTGTTCGCCTTAAACGTGCGCACCGTTATTTACTTCGCTTTGGTTTCATAATGATCGTTTACGTTATTGGATTTATAGGCTGTAAAACTAGTCAAAATCTGAACATACGAAGGTGTAATGAGGTGATTTGGAACAGTCTGAATAAAACCGTTTCTGAGCTCCCCAATCAGGTGCCACACGAGAACGGCTTGGTGACTAACCGAGTAATTGTGAATCAGTGAACCGTCATTCGTATTGTTGCTATGATTAACTGCGATAACCGACGTATAATGACTCTCTATGATCTACTTAGATAAAAATGTTGCATTTCCCGTCACTCCCAAAGTCCTCATTTCTCCAAATACGCGTGTTTGACAAGTGGCATGAAGCTCAAAATGACTTGGAGATTTTTGGGAAGAAGAATTGATTGTGGAGCAAACCCTCGTGCGGCATCGATTCTCAACCGACAATCACAAAGCATAATAGGGTGTTCCAGTTTCTACATTTCTCTTATTTGAAATTCTGATTGGTGAATGTACACCGTGTTCGGGTTTGAACTTGTGATGATTAGTTGTTAGTCGAATACATTAGCCGCAAGTTTCAACTGACGACTGACGTACCATGGAACTAACTGCACTGGGACCACCTGAAGCATGCTAATTGGCATCTTTTGCTCCTTAAAATGATTTTTTTGGAGAGACACGATTTCTAGGTATAAAGAACTACACTGTGAAGGCTTACCTAAAGACACTGGGTACTTTGGGGCAGCCTGAACATCGGAAATTATTTGAGTGGAAGGAATCAAACGGACCCAATGTAAAACAACCCAGAAGTGAGCTATCCAACTGTGAATATTGCAGTAATTCATGATTCACAAGCAAAATAATGACATCGATAAGGAACTCGGGTTCAGCAGTTGTACGATGCTGTTACAGTTACAAAAACGGGTCTCCCACGGGCACAAGCAATTTCAACAATGTTCACAGCACCGTTGTGGTTTATTGGTCGTTTAAATTGACGAAACGGGATGGCGACTATTGTTTTATGGAGAATCGGATATATCGCGTCGTGTTTGGTGCCGGTAGACTATTGCAATAACGTCAGCGACAAAAAAGGCCAACCTTAGGTAATCGATTACGTGGCACCAGGTGCTGTACGGTATAGGTATGTTACAAAATATGGACGTGGCTTTACACAGAGCAAATCGGAGACAGTCATGTGGTTCTATAGGCTTGAAGCAGCGTGTGAGCCAGAGACATTCCATCCGAAGTAATTAAGTCAATTCGGTAAGAATACTCGAGCTCGATTTTAAGTTCCTTAAAGCGGTGTTTGTGCAAGAATGGAAATAAATTCACTAGCGCACCAGAAAGACAGTCTGCGTTGATGCAATGTCATCGGTTGGTGTAGAAGATGCGTCTCACAAGCATTCACGATATCACGATAGTTGTGCGTGCTTTTTGCAACAGACACAATTTCACAATCACAGGATCGACCGTTAACATTTCGAATTTACCAATGTGGTCTTCACACAAAAAAATGCGTTACTTATTTGTCCCTAGATTATATAAGCTTATTGTTGATGAGCTACCCTTGAAAGGTGGCACGCGGCTCCCAATTAGTGATGCAATGCTTCAACCTATGGAGCCAGACCGCGACAATTCCTCTGTACGGTTTAGAAACTATAAAAAGCGATGTGAATGGCTTGTACTAAATCCTCGCTTGAAATCCAGTTTCCTCCAAAAAAAAACCAACCTCTTGTGTTTGAACGAAATTGAACCGACGTAGTCTCGCCACTCGCCCGGGGGACACGTTAAGTAGTTTAGGATTGACTTATGCTACCATCGTTCTATAAACCATTCTTAACCACTCATTTAAATATTTCTCAAATGACATGCACAGTTAGACGAATGAATCAGTAACTGTTTGTTTGTTTTTTTGCGTTCAAACTTATTTTATTATCCCACAACCGTTGCCATTCCAATGCGAAATGGATTTAATTGCATTTTGCCACAGCCTATCTCCGTTGCACCTGTTTCCATGCGGACAAAAAATGACACTTCTTGAAATAACCCGTCAGGTCCATGTGAAAAAAACGGAAAGATTTCAGTGACCACAATAGACCACTTGTCTGAATTTAGATTAGAATCAGTTTCACGAGTGTGAGTGCAATGAAACTGTTTGTTGCATGTTAACCTGTTTCTAATTGCAATCTAATCTTGTCCATTCGCCAGTCTAAACCAATCGGATGAGTGTTTGTTCGTTTAGTTAGGTACCTGCACTGAGTTGTCTTTCAACTAGCCCATTCATTCTTTTATGGAGCTTAGCAACAGTTAGAATAGTTGATTCCCCACTCCTTCCATGGTTTTATCCAGTGTAACAAAAATTGTTAGCTTGGGGTTCGTAGGCAGCTTACCTCTCACAGAACAGTTGAAAGTGTAAGTTATGGTGCGTTGAAGCGGATGTTCTCTAGCGGATTTATTCCATCCATATAGAAGTTCCTTCTCAAGAACACTTGTGTTCATGAACCCGAAGAAGCCTGCTCCTTACATTCACTCGAATAAGGAGGATGGCAACGTTGTGTTGCAGGGTTTACTACTTAGAGGAAATTTGCTCTGCCTCTTCAGGTACTTCTTGCGGTCGAAATGCAAATGGGATTGGTAGAATTCAATAACCGTTCAATATCTGTCAACGATAAGGCATCCATAATTATGTCGAGACAAAGCTAGTGGTAAGAATGCCATAACGTTCAAAAGCGTTCCTTTAACAGGCGACTCTCGGCTGTCTCTATTTGACCCGGGGCACTTGGTGTCCAGCGACTGCGACATAAACTTCGCAACCGGAACGAATTAATCGTGACCCGAGCTCTGCCTCGACGGAAATGATGGTGCCTATGTCACTGACATCTATTCAACGCTAATTACATTCGACTATTTCTCTTTACATCGCTTCTGTATTCGCGAATTTCTTCAGGTGATGAATTGCACGTCGTCTTAGAGCCGTCTCCCGATCACATTAGCGATTCAGACTAGTTAAAACTGAGTGTCGAACTTTTGCACAGTGAAATCCTTGACAAAATCAATGATCATCGACCAAAAACCGATATCTTCTATGCATTCGTATTTTCATTCCAGCCAAATGCTGCATTCTACTGATGGCACGCTAACATCTGTTACATTTTAGTCCCAGTAGGTGAACTGATACTCGATGGTGAAACTATCCGTCATTAACAGCCGAAGTTCAACTCCACTTGAAGCAATATAGATCTCCATTGGTAGAACCACATACTACTTAGTGCCCTCCCAGTCTAAGATTACTAGCGGTTAGCTACAAACGAAGTGAATTTAAATCTACCAAATAAAAGGTCACGGACAGTCAGCGGTAGTCCTCAGGATGTGACAGATTTTTTCTTGATTCCTGTCCTCCCACTAAAATGTTACAAAATTCATTTTGTGGCTAGCCACTAACCACTAAGCAGAGACGTAAGTTTGTATCAAGAGCTCAGGTGTGGGATCCCAAACCAGGCCTGGTAGAAGTAGCAGGAATGTTGAATATTCTATCCCGCATTATCAGAACGCGTGCAAATGGGATTACGAATCACTGACCAACGTTGGTTTCGTTCACCTGTTTTGCATACCCGATCCTCTGCTTCCGATAGCACCTGATCTTTACCCAGATTTGTGTTTCACTGATCGTGTGCTCCCGGGCAAATTTTGTCCACCCATCCAGATAATACTCACCATTTCTTCATATATATATGTATATATATACATATAGTGAAACACAAATTTGTTGTGGTAAATAGGAATTTCAAATTTGCTTGTGCTGGAAAATATGCTTCAATGTGAAATAATTCAGTAGCCTGAACACCTCCCAGCTCAGTACTGGAAATCATGGAATCTCTTTGGAAACGATTTTTCCTTGTGCAAATTCAAAGATTGCTGTAGCTGCTAATAGAACTATATTTTAGTTGTAGGAGATTGAATGTTTACATGAAATAATTCACCATGTGATATCATCGCTCAACTCACCATAAAGAAACCACGGAAGCACTGTACAGCTGTTTCATCCTTGTTAGGAATCATCAGCAGTGTATATCGACCGCGCCCGAACTGGGACGCGAACCCGGGAGGAACGACTCTGAGTCGAACGCCTTAGCCATTACGCTTCCGGGCAGGCTGTGAACGGTTTGTTGAACTTGAGCACATGATGTTGCACCTATCCGTCACTGATTCGCACGGTGTTTTTCGCTAGACCAAAGCGATCGACCCCTACTGATAGATGACTTCTGTGCAGGTAGCCTAAGTACGACGAAGGCTTTGGATATGACCTACAGAGCTTGATTACTTGGTGCATGTTATTAGTAGGAGATTGAATGTTTTCATGAAATAATTCACCATGTGACAATGCAATGAATCCTAACAAGGATGAAACAGCTGTACAGTGCTTCCATGGTTTCTTTATGGTGAGTTGAGCGGTGATATCACATGGTGAGTTATTTCATGAGAACTATATTTGTAACTCGAAAACAGAAGGAACAGTAGCACAAAATCTTTGAGCTCGTCGCCCATTGGACCTTCTAGGCAAACCACTGTGACCCGTTGAGCATCTTGTTATCGTCTGTCTTTTTAATTCTCTTATTATTGAAATTACAGTGCACATCAATTTCTCGGAAGGGCTGCCAAGTTTGGAAGTTGATCGACAATGGGGAAGGACTCGAACCCGTGGTCTTCAGGTTCAAATGCCAGGACCTTTTCGACTTGACCGCCGACGGTGCAATAGCGTGGGAGCACTTGATTTTGCGCAGCCAATTACTTTCCTGATAAAAAGATTTGCGCAGCCCATGTATGTAAGGGGTATAGTTGATAATTGTGCAAAAGCAGATGACGGAATGACTACAAGCCATGTGGTGAGGTTAAATAAGCCAAGTGATCTGGTGACTGACATGATACAATCAAATTCATTCCTCGGATGCTCACTGTTGATGGTCCTTAACGAGATGGGCGAATCGGATCTGCCACAAATTTTTACAGCAGTTTGACAGCTGTTTTTCTGACTATATTTATCATGAGATTGTAGGAGATTACGCAGGAGGTAACGGCCAAAACGAAAGCATTATTTGGACAACGGGCGGAGGACAATAAAATGCAAAGTTGTTCACCAAATTACTGACTGAATGGAATTTTTCAAAAAAAACTTGCATTTTATCGATCGCAACCAATGAATGAAAGAGCGTCGCAGTTTGTATATAACTCAATACAAGAAATGCAATAAAATCGAGAATTGGTAATCATGGAGTTAGGGATTTAATTCCTCTTATTGGGACACATTTGAGGGATTAGGCGAGGTTGAACAGTTTCCTGTCGACCGAATTAACTAATCAGCCACTGGTGATCCCAGTGGGAACAAGTTGGAAAGTTTGGAAAACACGACTAATCATTATACAATCACTCATCAACGATTTAACGTACACATTTCACGGATTAGGATAAGCCGAAGATAAGTTTCAAAAAGAATAATTAGGTAGGTGAAAACTATCGTGGATTAACTTTTAGAGGAAAACCCAAGTAGGTGATCGATCGTCGCCTGTCCTCCAGTTTGTACAATTTTGGAGAGGAATGGGTAACTGCTTAGGGGTAATACACATTTAAGTTACGCATCCGCGTTTTGACTAAGGTGAGTGAGAAGCGTGTATTTTGTGGGGTGTGGAGTGGCTAGACAGTAAAGCAGCATGAATGATCCTACCACATAAGCTGATTGAAACGAAAATCAAGCAAGTAAAGGATGTGAATTGTGCCAAGAATGAGTGAATTGGGTCTCCTCGTAGCGCATTTCAAACACTGAGTGATGCCGTTTGCAATTTTTAAGCTGTTTTAATATACTGTCATGATCGTGTGTAATCTTTCAAATATTTTTTCTGAATACCCAGATACATTGGGTATTATCGAAGGGAGGTAAGTGCTTGAATTACGGAAATCAACTGATAGGAAACGTAAGTGATACAACCTGGAAAACGTGAATTCTATATTTACTTCTACAACTTTTTCGGATTAAGGCAAGCTCATTCCAGTGAATGTTAACGGCACGCGAGTTCGGGTACTAACCTTTCATGAGACTGGGCAAGCTCAGCTCTGCTCACAGATAGTCAATGCGTGTCACAGTACCTAAATGCAAACATCCCTATGTGTAAGGATTCACGTTTGAGACTTGTTTGAGATCTGAATGAACCAATGGAGTGGCATTTCCGAATACTTTTGGCACAATAGCAAGTAATTTTGGGACAGTTTTGATGTAGCATAGTAAATGGTTATGTCTGAAATGATTATCATTATAAGTTAACTTTGTTTGACTGCCACAAAACTACCCATTTGGACAATATTCCTAGAATGTGCTCGGTAAAACCGCCTGTTGCACCGTCTAATCATGGAGTAACTATTTGTTGCGCCCCCGTCTCTCGTCTCCTGTCGCCCCAGTTGCAAAAACACGATAGAATTCATTGATATGTATACCGAGAATCAGACAGACGATATACAGCAAAAGAATACTTTGAAACTGAGAACGAAGCGCCACAAACGTTTTGCGGCTCCCAAATTTGTGCAAATATGGAAACTAACGACAATCGGAGTGATGCCTTCTCTGAGAAAATTGGGTTTCCAGGGCACAAATCGCTGTTGGCATGTGATGCAGTCAACAAGGTTTTTGTCCGGGGGGGGGTAAGAAAAAGTGGACTTAAAGTATAATTGACTGAAATAGTTTGTATCGAGATCACAAGCATTCGGGTAAATTTAACAACAGAATTCAGACATCTGTGAAACATTCACGGTGTCTATTGGTTGTCGGTCGATATCACACACCAGAAAGCTGGGAACGGGCTACTGTAGAATAAATGGAATAACAAGATAAACTCTAGGTAGATCCTGAACCTAGGAGCCTAAAAGTCACAGGACGCAACTAAAATAGTGACTAACCTTAACCGCTGATTGTCTGAGTCAGAAGAAACTCATTCCATCTTCCAACAGCCAGATCCTCAGGCAGAGGAATTCGTACACACTTTTCGTTTGGGAAAAAAGACCGATGAAACCGAGTCAGGTTATTTCGTGTTTCGAGCATCATTGCTTGCATCCACACAGTATTAATCGTAATGTGAAGTCTTGAGTGTTAAAATCGTTTCGCATGCGATTTCAATCGTTACAATTCGTTCCATTACGAGACCCACAGTCATTTTCCCATGGTCCATTCCAAGATTCGGTGAGATAGATTTGGACCGTTGGCGATTCATAACAAGAACGAAATAGTTACACAGCCAATTTCCTTGGCTTTTTAACACTGAGATAATGCACAATGAACGAATCTACTAATAATTAACACTACCAACATTTTTGGCTTATTTGTTTTAGTTATAGACGCAGATTCAGAAACATTCAATTTCCTTCGTGTGGTCCATTGACAGGCTTAGTAAACAAGTCAACTTATCACTACATTTGTCTTTCTGTCCTTGCTCTAGCTCAAAATATCATCCGCCTTGGGAAAGGGTATGCCTAATAAATCTAGTCTGGTAACAATTTGATGGGTGCTTTTCTCCGCGTGATTCAATATACAGTATTGACATCCAAATTTCGCTTAATAATCATGGAAGCCCACTGTGCAGATGTCTTGTCCTTGCAAGGAATCATCACTTGTGTATATCAGTCACTCCCAGACTGAGACATGAACTCGAGACAAATGATTGTGACGACTTAGCCATCACTCTAGTAGCGCTGTTTCCTAACGGCTCTCAGAACATCAATACTGCATGATCCAGCGACCATATCCTTCACTGGATTTTGCGGTTGACAAAACTTTAGACTCGTCGGATGAATGACATAAAGGTGATGATTCCTACCAAGGCTAAAACAACCGTAGGTTGCGTCCGTCGTTTTCCCTACCAAGTTGTATATTGACGTTATATGATGAATCCGTTGGGAAATATCAAATCTCCCATTGTTGCTTACTACAATAGAATTTATTCGTTAATATTTTTAATATATGGAAAACTACTGAACAGAATGACTGGTCTGATATGTCCAGTACTTTACATCCAGTCTACATCAACACCCTCACCATCATCATGACCAACAATGATCAGCATTAAACAGCAACACAAGCCTCGATGACCGCTACCTGTTCCCCACATAAACAAATTCTTATAAAGAGTGAATGTGCAAGGAGAACTGGGAATGGACCTACACAAGTGAGAAAAGATAAGAATGCCGCAGCAGTCCACATAGGAAACAGTCTAACTGTACAAACGCACCCTTTCAATCAATCTGATTCGATAGAAAATGACAATAAAATTGCCAGTGTTCACAGTTCGCTGCCGTATTGTACAATGTCTCTAGCCAGATACTTGACGGGTGTTTTGGACCCCAATCACGAAGACGCAAGATAACTGCTTCACCGATGTTCATTGTACATTTTCTAATTCCACGTTCCCGCCTCACCTGCTGACCAGTACATAGCTTCTTCCATTCCGTGGGAGGAACGCAAAATAGGGAAAGGTACCGCAACCAATGCGTGACCCAACTAACGTAGTCCATTCACCTTCATACCCTGACGTCCATTAGTAGATTGAGAACAATTCAACGTGACGAACAAGTTTGTTTTCAGTTCTGTGTACTCATGCCAATACACAACATTAAATAGGGTTGGAGATGGTCCAAGGGAAATTGTCGGTTTGCAGTCACATCAGTTCACAACTCTAAGAATGTACGTGTTCTTGTATGCGTAATTGATCAATTTGTCATACGATCAGGTTTTAAATCACTTGCTGGATAATAACAAGTGGGTCAAGGGAGTTTGAGAGTCTGAACAAATTGTTTCTGAGCCCACAGAGGGAGTTATACAAACGGGTAGATAAGGCTTCGGCTGTGTTCAAGACGCGTTACTTGACAGTTCTTGATTGTCTCTCCTAAATATTAGGATGGTGCAAAAAGCACTTGTCACGTTCACTGAGTGATTTGACTCGACAGGGTATGAACACACACCGCGCTAGTTATTATCTTAATTGTTCCTGTACTCAACCAAGCCGGGTGGTGTTCACGAACGTGATCGCACAAACGCCTGGTCTTGTGGCCAGTATACCTGATCCCACAGGAGCAGGTTGGAGTCTTTGTGAATTTTGACTCGTCGTCAATGCAGCCCGACTTGTTGATGGTAACAATACTGATTCCTCTATCTGGTTCGTTTAGCATTATTTCGTTATTTGTTTGTAGTCCTATTAGATGTTTTAAGTGCTCAGGTTTTACCAATCTTTGCTTTACTCGTCTGTCGTCTCGGTATTGGTAATATGAGTTGAAGGGACAGGATTTAATTTTTTCTTTACCCTCCAGGGAGGACGGCGTCAGAATTGGCAGTTGACTAAACAGATTTTCAAATTCAACCTCCATATCCAGTTGTTTGGTTTTGTTGGACGGGCAACAGAATTTTGGTCCTAATGATAGAATTTCAAGCAATTTTCTATCAAGACATATGAGGGGAACTCCCCAGTGAAAGTGACAAGTGCTTTTTGCACCATCCTAATATTTAGGAGAGACAATCAAGAACTGTCAAGTAACGCGTCTTGAACACAGCCGAAGCCTTATCTACCCGTTTGCATAACTCCCTCTGTGGGCTCAGAAACAATTTGTTCAGACTCTCAAACTCCCTTGACCCACTTGTTATTATCCAGCAAGTGATTTAAAACCTGATCGTATGACAAATTGATCAATTACGCATACAAGAACACGTACATTCTTAGAGTTGTGAACTGATGTGACTGCAAACCGACAATTTCCCTTGGACCATCTCCAACCCTATTTATTGTTATATATTGGCATGAGTGCGAAGAATAAAAAATGAGCTTGTTCGTCCCAATGTATTGTTCTCAATGTGTTCTGTGTGATTTTTCATAGGTTTGAAACATCAATAGAGTCCTTAACTCTACATTAATCACTCGGTCACTCCACCTTATCCTGGAGATAGATCTGTGATCGAAAAAGTCCCAGCGACAAACATTCCCGGCAAGTATAATCCATGTCTCGCAACCGCATAACGGAACTGAGCGCACTGCAGCACAATACGCACGACCTTTCAACTTCAGTGAAATATCAGGCCGAAGCCATAAATGCTTCAGTCCAGCGTGCGTCGATCGAGCATTGGATGCGCACGTGTTTACCTCTGCTGCCGCGCTATCAATGTTCGACACGCAGCTGCCAAAATAAGTGGAACGGTTCGCAGTCGTTAGTTCCTCTCCACCGCGCATCGAGTTTGGCACTACTGCCATCCAGTCCTTTAACAGCACTTTATACTTCGAAGGTGCCTGCACAAGCTGAACCGAGCTACACATATCGGAATTATGTGTGGTTCATGCTGTGCATTGTCCACAGATTCGAACAGACACATTAGGTCATGTGCGTAATCCAGATCAGACAGCTACTCATTATTTCCCACTGTGACCCCTGCATCCCGAAAACCTCCTAAAGTGTCCTCCATTGCCTCTTTCCTGGGGAAGTCGTACAAGAATGGAGAGACGGGACAATCCCCTCGAACACCGCTAGTCGTTGCAAATGAACTTGATAGTTCAACGACTACAGGTATGCAGATGCAATGCTTATAGGAAGTCCTCGAACCTCGCTGGTACACCCTGCCGGAGAGTACTGGATACCTTTGCCCGACCGATCGAGTCGAATACATCCCTCAAGTAGAGAAAGGCGATCATCGTAGGGCGGCCGTGCGTGTGGTACGCTTCGAGTAACTGCCGAACCCCCAATGGCACTAACCTGATAGTTCTTTCTACGTTATTAGCTTTAATTTGGTTGTTTATTGTTCTACTTGGCTCTGACTGCTTCAAAATAATTTCGAAGCTTTCGAATCACTTTCTGCTGTCGCCATGTAAAGGAATACAGAGCACGGCAGTTGACGGCGAACACCCTAAACATTACCGGTGCAAATGGATTTGAGAGGCATTCTTTTTTGTCTGATCAGGGAATGAGAGCAGTCATCTTTTCACCTATGGACTGGTGCCACTGTTCGTCTTTCTATTGTCTTGCCTACTGACCTTGATTCTGTACAAGATACGTTCGCACCATTTAATTCCGTTGTCACTAACCAGTGCACTGTTAGCCAGCTAGTTCCTTCGCACTCACTTGGATGCCTGAAAGTTTTGTTCATTTTAGCGGACTGTTATGAAGAACTGGATTCATGATACGAAGAATTTCGTCTCTGTTTATGAGAACTCAGAAAACAGTCGGCCCGATCAAAGTAGGAGTTTAATTTCAAATTAATGACGGAGACATTTCTAGACTGCTGCGGAAATTTAGCTCCCATGAAAGATTGATCGGAGTAACCGAAATGCTTCAGGAACCTAGTGAAACGGGTAGAAATAAAGCGGCTGGTTTAGTCAATGACCAGGCCATTGACCGTACCAAGCCAAAAGAAACTGACAAACGTCGGATGAAATGTGATCGGCTGAGGACTAAGATCCAGGAACATGCGCAGTTAGAGATGATAAATTTTTCTGGATAGTGAGGGCAGATTTCATGTTTGGTGGAAAGGTCAGGCACTTAACGATGCGGAGAATATTCCCGACTGATTAACACGTTTGCACGCTCCAAATGTTCCGTCTATCCAACGTATTATGTTCGTTAAATGTGATAACTAGATGTACTAATTACTGGGGCATCGTAGAAATTCTTCTCGACTTTTAGAACTTATTCAATGTCGTAAACTAGCGTTTGATTCTGATGCAGTTGCATATATTCACCTTGTCACTGTAGATCATCGCCGGGTATCAAAGGTCGAACAAAGGAAGAATAACGCACTTCAAGATAAGCGGTCCCATATCCCCGTTAAGAATTCCCAAGTTTGTTCATTCGCACATAAGAATTCGGGAATCCTAATTAGAATTTATCGTTTATCTGCAAACGTCCTTTCTTATGGAATCTAGAGAGAATAATTCAGTTTCAAATGTCATTCGTTAGTCAAAACCATATGTACGAAGTGGAATATTCGGGTGTGCATGTTGACCTTTGTGATAGTCCCGGTTTCATGGCTTTTCGAGCCATTTTGTGAATCACCAACCCTAATAGCCATCTTCCTGTCTGAGTCGTATTAATGCGCTGGTAGGTCGCTGATGTTGACTAGTTGGCATTAGCCTCGGGCATTTGTACTTAAATTGCTGTTCCCTACCAGTCATCCAATCACAGACTACCGTTTATTCCATTATGTTTTTTCGACGGTCGTTTAATCAACGTCTGACCTTACACCATCCTTCAATATCCCAGGAAAGGTGCTTACTTCGTTCTTTCCTGAGGCCGATGTCGTTCCCGCTACTCAACAGTCACTTGGTGGCTTATCTGAAACCGAGTGTTTCATGTATGCTGTTAATGGAAAAAACATTTCGATAATGGAAGTCACGATCTGGGAACAGCTATCAGACACCGGTTCATAAGTATAAAACGATTGCATTCAACGACTGGATATGTCTGACAAATTATTCTAGATCTCCAGGTGATCGGAAAGAGACAGATCAAGAATTCAAATGTTGATTTCAGAAAACATCAGAAACCCGATGAATCGACGGCAGTCGCACAGTTTTCATAGACATATATCGGCCTAGTGAATTACTGTTTTCGGAAAAACTGGGGTCTGATTCTCTTCCTAAAACGCATTTGCTCAGTCCCCCTTGAGAGACGTCGTATGGCTAGATATTCTTCTAAAAAGATGTTAAAATGCATTCGGTTTATCGTCGAATTTCAAGTCACTGAGATACGACTCGACAGAACTTTTTACGGACGATAAACAGGATCGCAACTGGCTTAATCCCAAAATCACATATCAGAAGTCAACCAAAGATGAAGATGTTAGGAAATTTCGTTCTGCTGGTTTCTTGTGTTGTTAGAAACAGCAATGACAAGCATTAAAAATGAGCGCTTGGACAGGAAATCGGTCACCATTAACTTTATACGGTTCAGCTCCTTAAACACATTAACTTTTGAATCGAACTTTTGTAATACAGATATTTAAGATAGTAATGAGGAATTAAATAAAACGGCAGCAAAGCATCCTCACCGACTGTAAATATTCATTGGAATGACTCCGAAAATAACCAGACCACAACGACAACTGGAATACGCGTTTATTCAAGTTTATTTACAAATCACACATTCATGTGCAAAACGCGAAGAATCATGGTTGATGAAACATGTCCGGGGCAATGAAACTTATTGCATATTTGAACTTCTGGTTCTGGTTTCTGATTGGCTGACTGAGCACGCCGGTCACAGCGAAGCTACGCGGGGTTGAATCACGTGAAATTCAAGGAGATTCACTAGAACTTGGAGCCTTAATGGTTTCGTGCTCATCAGTAAATCGAAAAAATGATTTTAGTTTTTGTGTTATCTCTATGATGTGATCCTTATGTAGGACCAATATGTTGAGTACTGCACTGTATTATATAGATAGATTTCATTGATGCGTTTAGGTGAGGGAGACGACAGCGTCCAAAGTGGACCTAAAGGTGGACTGAACCGGGTCGTCAGGATGATATATAGAAGAACGCAGGCGCTTAAGTATAGCACGCTCCGTCAGTTCAAAACCAGATGTTAAGGCGATGGGATGAAAGCGTTTTTGCTAGAGCAGTAGAACTGCTAGATTTAGGGATGGGGATAATAGTGACGGGTATTTAACAGTCAGGGATGAAAGACGAGAATAATGATGAGTTAATCGGCGAAGTGAATGCATTCGTCAGAGCCAGAGCATTAAGTATTAAAAGAGCTGAAGATAGACGTTCAGGAGGCACCCCTGCGGTAACTTTAGTGGTGCGCAAAAGGTCAAACATATCTTCCCTAAAAAAGCTTGCAGCTGTCAAATCATTCCCCTGTCCAAATATGACCAGGGTATAAGTGGAAGGATGGGTGAAAGCACGATTGTTACTGTCGACATTCACAGAAGTTTTCGTATGTTTCTTCTTCCCACACAAAACTCGAATTCCTTGTCAAAGGAATCGATTGTTGTTACCGCTCAAGAGTTGGCTGGCGAATGTCATGTCGATGCGCTGGACGTCAGCTTTTGGTTGGAAATATGCCGTACACTTGAGATATTACGGGATTTGTAGAAGTGCTCCTTGCATCTTAGGGATTTTAGTTTCTGGATGGAGATACAGCAGTTTAAGACGAATAGAATTTCTAAGGGACAGCAATTATCAAAGATTGCGTTGGCCGTCTCTCTGAAAAGTTTACCGTTGTCATTGAGCAGGAGTTCAAAAGAGAACCAGGTAGATGTGAATGAAAGGGATTTTTGAAGAAGAATTAGGCTTTTGCGTGAAAAGTTACGGAGACAAACTCGGATTTGATTTGCTCGCCTGAAGGAATGGAATGCTGACCAAGAGTATATCTTAGGCCCTAATAAAAGCAGACAATGATGGCTACTTGAAATAGGAGCGAGCAGTTTCAGTTAAAATACATCAGGGTTGTTGGTAATAACTCTATCTAAAATGGAGCCGCCGATGGTGGGAGAAACGTGGAGATCAGTCAAACCAAACAGAGTCAGTGGTGAGGTTAGATGCATGTTTGGAGGCATCCACAATAATATGCATACTGTCTTCAAGATGAGGAACGACAAATACTAGAAGGGTCAAAAAAGATGTGATATATTGTTGCATGCTAAAGGGGGCAATGTATAAATTCGTTATGACATCGCTGGTATGGCGAGAATACCTTGGATGACACTGTTTCACGAGACAGTCGATTTCTTTTAGCGAGTGCGCATAAACAACTTCGGATTTGCTAGACCAGGAGTTTATGTATGTTGCCAAACGGCTTCCAGTTTTCTTCTCGTTTGAACCTCTGTCTTGACGATTGGATCTGAAGTTCTCCATCAACACGAGTGAATGAGCGACATCCGGATTCAGCCACCATTCTTGTGAGCAGATGACACAGGCATGAACATGGATCGATGATTGAAGTGCGAGGGATAACCCGACGTTTTCGTAAGTGGAGAGCGGATGTTGGTACTCAACAATGCCGGAATGCATATCTTGGCCAGAGGGGCGCACTTGGGAGTTGCCTGCTAGTCAGAAAGAGTGCCTCTTTAGGATGAATACGATCTTAGAAGTACACTAATGTGATCCCAGTTCATGTTGAGAAACAATACGGTTTTTAAACAACAATAATTCCAATGGATTTTAGCGTCGAACGGAGACCATAATGGAGCCAAATATTCGACAAGAATACAATGAAATACTGATGACAGAATTGTAGCGCAGCCAGTCAAAGGGCGCGCATGAAGTGTTTCTGGACTATCATACAGAGAGCGCGATGAATCTGCGTCTACCTAGTGAAACCGTGGGGAGAACGAATCCGTTATGTTTTGGATATACTTGGAAGGCCATCGGTTTATTATTCAAAATTACCTAATCGGATTTTATTACAAGCAAAACCACGTGACCACACCAATGGACAGTCCACAGTCTAGCACTAGCGGTTCTGTCCTGATCCTCGGTAAGCAGCCCAAAATTGTCTGAATCCTTCTGGGAGACTGAACGAAATATGTTCTTCGACGAAAGTAAAATTTGGACACTCACGGTTGGATCTAATGTGAACCGCGTTTGACCCAACTGTCTGCTGAGCACGCACCCCATGAATGCGGAGAGATTTTCTCATTTGCCTGCGTTTTAGATGCGGTGTTAAGCGCAGCCTCATCCCTGTGTACCGGCTACTTACAGTCATTCCCTAAACCTACAGAAACGTTAAAACAAATGTTACCTGAGCTAAAACAGAACAGCTACGCAATCTCACCATCATGTTTGCAAATTTTGGAGCATAGTCCCACTTTTTCTCCTATCTTGAATGTCAGAAATCTCGTCAGTGATACAGGCTGATCGACAAGAAATTACTCTCTGAGATTCTGGATTGGCGTATATAATTTAATTAAACCTAGACGGCTGTCACTGATAACTTCTCTCTTCAAAATAGATTGTTATCAACTTACGATTAGCCTGGACACTGTTTTTTTTAATCTGCACATTTTTGGGCCAAATGACCTATGGAGTGTATCGAAAAATCGATGCACTATGTATTGGTCTAAATTGTGAATGATACTATGTTAATAACACAGCGTTGTTGGTAGATATAATGTGCCAATGTTTCGACTACCGTGGGTAGTCTTTCTCGAGGTAAGTTTTACAATCAAATGACTAAGGGAACGTTCACCTGCCAACTGATATTTAGTTATCTGTGTGAGAAAGGCTATCCACAGTAGTCGAAAAGTTGGCACGTTGCATCTACCAACAACGCTGTGTTATTAACATTATAGCATTCACAATTGTACATTTTTTGATTCACCGTGGACCTATCGGCGAAACTGTCTATAATGTGCTTAGATTTACGAATGTATTTCCAATGGCTCTTCCTATTAAATGGGCACGTTTGTCGGAACGAATCCAATTCCACTACTCGTGATCGGAAGATGACATTTTATCCTCTGTGTACGGCTTTGCTATGTTATCCGTACTCCTACTATTAACAAAATGGAAGTTTTTATTTCTTGAGAATGTGCAGAAATAGTATATTTGTGAGGGCATGTGCACAATTTTGGTGATTTCTACGAGTTTATGAAATTTCTGGGTCTTTTTTAGCAAAGAATTCTTCGCCTCCAGAAAACAAGTTATGAAACACGCTGCAAGCAATTTGGGCTATCTGCCTGGCTTGGTAGAAAACAGAAAAGTGATGTGCGCAAACCGCTGTTCCAGGGTAGACTTTGGCTACGTCGATGCTGAGCTTCACCGAGTAGACTGTGTGATATCCGTGAATGATACCGGCTAATAATACTCAATACTATTAGAGCAGCATTTATCGGACTAGCATATGAACTAGTGGAAATAGTGGAACACAGTAAACGGAATTTTGTTGCACGGAATATTACACAATAAGATTAAAAGAGTCTGCAGCTTAGTTGCAACCACCGCTTGCCACAATTAACAAAATTTCACAGTCATCAAAGAAAGCTGTTGAATTCAACTATGCATGACTACCTGGGTCCTACTACGGAGATTTGTATTGTATTGTATTGCATTGTATTATTTTTTGTTGGATGATGAACCTCTGTAAGTAAGAAAATCTATGTTTCAGTCAAGTAGCAAAAAAAGAAAAAAACAGATCAATATGCATGATAGAAAATAACATTGCTGGCACGTAAACAGTAACACGGTGGACATTTTCAGTTCTGAATATATGAGCTCACTTGTCTTATCCAAGTGGCAGAAAAGATCGATGGGGACCAATTGAATTGTATGCCAGCTAATGGTATCTTTTTTGCGTACCCATCTTGTATTTTTTGATTTTTGTATTCGTCCATCAATTCTGTTCTCTGATTCCCATAAAAAAGCCACTTGTTCTGAAATTTCACCATTTTTCGGCATTTTTGCCAATCTTTTGACTTGAATCATTCGCTTTCTCTGCGTTTGTTGGCCAACCAGGTGAAGGGCGTTTCCAAACTTTTACCAAGTCTTCGAAAAGGGATTTTTTTCTTTTATTCATCAGTTGGAGGTAAGATGCTCACCAGCTGAAAACATGCGCCCTCGTGTAAGGTACATGCACAAAAGCTAAGTTAATTAGAAATTCATGATATGTTGTATTATATTTCGTTATGTCATGCTGCACTGTACTGCTTCATATTACCAACTTTTACCATCTTCAGTTAACATTTCGTCGATATTTTTCAATTCCTTTATAAATAGCAACATTTATAAAAATAGACTGTTAGATCGAGGAGGTTGGAGAGTATTTTTTCCACAAAACAGCACAGAGATAGTGGGAACACGTGTATTCTCTATGGAGAACAAGGGAGACGCAATACTGAAATTTATACGTCTTAACTTCAAGTTGGGTAAATGTAACTTCACGTGAGATTTTCCTAGGTTCTTGGAACTGATCGCTGAGCCAAATAAAGCCACCAGGCTGGAGACGGTTCAAAATGAGGGAGATGGTTGGTTGGTCTCGCGTTTTGTTTTTAGATCGTGTCAATGCTGGTGGCTTCAGTTGAAATTACAACCGATCTCACCAACTTACTGAAGTTTACTTGAAGTGGCATCCTCCCATTTGAAGTTGGCAGGCTATCCAACCATAAGAACGAAGCAACCTATCATTCATATCCATCAAGAAAGATATGTCATGGTTACATTGTATGACACATGGGACCTATGACTGAATTTGCTGCCGGAAAGTGTACCAATTTATGTGCGTAATAAACACACATAATCACTTCTTATCATTCAACAGAAACCAGGTCTTCATCTACCAATGCACAAATACGCGTATAAATGTTTACTTGCATATATATGTACAAATGAGTCTAAGGGATGATACAAAGAATAGTACATAGGGCAGAATTAAATAGGAAAATGTTGCATCAGCAATCTGGAAAGTAAGATAATTTTATCCCACCGAACGGCGATTTGATTATGTGCATGGAATTTGTCGACAACCCATGCTAACAGGCAAGGTGGGCACTTTCAAGAGATCGGATATCAGACTGGACTGCCAGCACAAGTAGGCACCTAATGGAAATACTACTGGTCCTCAGTGATTCAGAAATGTGACAAACTAAATAAGACTCCCTATCAAAGGTGCTTCTTTAAGATTTCTGGCGTAGCACACGCAGTGGTTTTCGGAAAATACTGAGTTAGTTTAATAAGACGGAAACGTTTGTAACGAACTGTCAGGGAAGTTTTTCTGGCGATGCCAACACTCGTTTCTTTTGAACAAACCTGATCGCAACATAAATGAAAGCAGTTCTACATTAAGGATGTTGCAATTTCGGATAAGGAACATGGACCAAATCCTTCGAATTATACTTGAAGATCGAAAATTATACATTTTTGCACGGGTTCGACACAAGTAGCTCCATGGAAGAGATGGCTTACTCAGTTCAGTCTGCATATTGATTTACCTTATAGTAATGTGCTCTGGTTTCGGTTGCTGCTATCCAGTTCCGAATGGTAAGGAAAGAAAAGTCCTAAAATCGTAAAATGGAAGGAATATAGATATAGGGAAGATTTCGAATTGAAAAACGTCACCAGGAGAGTCCGATCATCGAGCTGGAGGCTCTCGTAGGCCTGAAATCAGTAATCTAACTGATACCCACCCTTCAGTTCATGCACTGACCTACTAGATCGAACGTCCTGCCAATGCCTGCCTCATAGAGCAGTGCCTAAGTAATAAGTTGATCTGAGGGGATGCGCATCGTCTGCCCAAATTACTTTAATCTATGCACGTTGAAGGGTTATTCCATTATTGAGCTTGTAACCTAACACCCTTCATCAATTATCACCATCGGTCATGATTATTTCTCAACCTACATAAAGAAATACTGCGATGAGAGCAGTATTCCAACACCGAAGTTTTTCTCATATATCTTGCCCTCGACGTCCACAATTCCGAGCCGCATTGCAGAACCTGTCATGCTGTTACAGAGGGAACTCGATTTTTGAACAATACGTGAATGTCATGCAGACGTTGCAGAAGCCTCAAATTGGTGAATGAGCTTACCGTATAAGCGAGTAAATTTCATCTGATATAAATAGCCGAACGACTGAAAAATGTCTCTTAGGTCTAACAGGAATAAGATTAGCACTTAAGTCACGCCGGCCATGTAATAGCTTTCTTTCGAAGATGCAAAACTTATCCAAACATACATTATCGGCAAGGTGATTCGGAACAACCTGTACCTGCATTGGGTCCTTACTCAGAATCGTAATGTTGTCTGCATATTTTAAGTGACAGTTTCTAGCCTGAGCAAAAATCGAAGCCACTATTCTTACAATAAGGTACGCCAATCCTAATAATGATCTTAAACACACAACTGAACGGAAAGATTGAAATGCAGCCACTATGACGAACGCCGCTTATCGTGGTGCATTTGGGCGGAAGACAGCCGTAAGTATGACCTTGGCATCGGCTGTTCGCATGCAAAGAGTGGATAAGTGAAATTACTTTCTTTGACACACCCCTTGGTGAGAGACTGTGTCAGACAAGCGAAAGATCAAACGTAGGAACGATGGTGCGTCACTAAGGTCACCGGTAATAAAGAAACAACCAGGTAATCGTTTTTTCACAAAACGAAATCTCTCTAACCGTTTATTCGTTTGTGTTACGGTTTTCTTACAGTTTTTTCCGTATACTGACCGCGGTACAGAAAGCTTTACATAAGTGTATATTAATGGTAATCAGCACTTTGAATGATTAGTTAAATGTGGCTGACGTTGCAAGTTCAGCACATGGGGGCTTCAGTCGCAGCGCAGCGTCTTGACGGACGTGTGGACTAACGAAGCTTCACCTTGTCTGTCAACCCGAACTCCAGTGGCAGACATCATTTGGGACATACCAGGGAACAACAAGGACGCGTGACCGTTTGGTTTGTCACTCATATCGGCGGGAATTTTTGCGCTGGTCGAGTGCATCCATTCGAAGTTGACCAATGAGATTAAAATATGATCCGTAGTCTCACCTCACAGGACATTAAACACAGTATTGCTAGCGCTTTAATCCGTATGGAATGACTTTTTCCATCTCCGAGATTCACATCTAACCCCGAAAAATGTTGACTTCTTATAGTTCACATAGACAAATGAGAGACGACTGCAATTTGGGAGCATAAGTCCACTGGAACCAAACATTCTTGATGACCTTACAAAGAATTCTGAATTTGTAATTACTCTGAGAAGTCATACAGTAACAGTAAATGTGGTGTTCACTGTTTGCCATTCATGTGAGAGATGCCACGTATCACCGTCCGCGAAAAAGTTTTCAGTGCTGACTCAGTCACAAAAGATCTTGACGGTGCACGTAGACAATTCTGAAACAATGTCGCATCCGACCGACGGCAGAAGTGCAGCGAGTCACCGTATGACTGTTACACGTATTCATCATCCGCTCATGCTTTTTGAGATTTCGAGGAGATTCTAGTGATAATACGTTGCTCAGTTCCTGCCTGAACAAGGAGCATTTCTTTCTACCAACAGTAAACAATAAACCAATAACATGTTCTCTGAAGTGTTAACGATAGATTGCGTGGTCTACTAGACCCACTACATTAGAAATCATTCTGCAGTTCCAGGCTTATATCACTGCCGATTTTGATATTTCTGACAGAGATCATGTCTCCTGGAGACCGGCTGCGTGCATCAGGGAGAAGCCACTCACAAGAATGTGCTTTATTTGTGCTATTACACAAATTCTATGCGATTGCCAATTTGCAAATCGGCATGCATTCCCGGTCTTTCGGACAGTGTGCAGTCAAGTTGTTGGACAGGCATAGAGCAGCTATGGTCGAACATGGGCCATACAAAGCAGTGTGAAATCATACGAAAGTTTAGCAAAGGAGCTGCGATTCGCACACAAAATATGACACGTAGATGCATACAACTAGTTTTTTCATTACACTTGTCTGCACTGGTTAGGGGAAATCTATGTGCCAATGTAGCATTCGAGGCGAAGTCTGGTAGTAAGGCCTGTTCCCACATGAGATAGTCACGCATTTAGACGGTGGACCAACCGTCATTTGACTACACCTGTCAGGTTTTATGGCAATAGAATTTAACATTAAAGTGTCAAAATCCGCTAGCGAAATTCAAAACTAATCAAACAAACGAATTTCCTCAACAAATTGAAGTTGTCTGTGTAAAGCTGCTAGGGATATTTGAAAACCTTTGATTATTCGAAAAAGGAAGCAAGAAAAAGAAACCGGCTAAGAATAGACTTTTAAGAAACACTGGTAAAGAAGAGCAACCAAGAAGACATCACTTGCAGCGCTTTCACGGGGAACACTCCGTCCACCAAGAAATTCTCGAACTAGGCTCTAGGCAATTTTAGCAACTGCTTATCACGCGAAATTTTTTGCCAAAGGAATGAGAGAACCGACGAATTCGCCATTATCACTGTGTGCATTTTTTAACCAAAGCATACGCTTAATAAACAGGATGTCCATACAGAATTAAACATTACGAAGTTCCTGTTGCATAATTCCAAAAGTGCGCAAGATGCTAAGGAATCACAAAGGTTTTTGGCCGCCAGTCGCTTCTTAACCTTGCACACAGCGTGTCAGACGGACTAGGCATTGACTACTTGGAATGTGCGTGTTCCCACCTTTGAACAATGGCATCACTAGCGGTTTCTCCCAGTTCATTTGAGTTTCATCACATCTAAGTGGCTTCTTAAACAAAGGAGCATCTAGTTTGACAGAGTACAACTGGGAAAAACATCTGAACGGGGAAAATGGTATGAATGGAGAGGACTGTATTATGGCTACTTGAAATAGCAACGCCGTCGTCGACCAATAGACATAAGGCTCCGTTACGGACTGCGATTATGCTAAAAAATGACTCAGACTCAAGCTGCGCAAATGAAGATAACGAAAAGACCAAAGCAGCTGGAAGACTTTAACTGTGAATGATATAATGTTAATAACACAGCGTTGTTGGTAGATGCAATGCGCCAACGTTTCGACTACCCTGGGTAGTCTTTCTCAATGTATTTGATAGTAAAACTTGCCTTGAGAAAGACTACCCACGGTAATCGAAACATTTGCGCATTACATCTACCAACAACGCTGTGTTATTAACATTATATCATTCACAATTAAAAACCAATACATGGCGCATCGACTTTTCGATACACTCCTGATATCATTTGGTCCTGATACAACTGGAAGACTCGTTTCTTCAAGTTTACTTACTGATGTGCATCCTCCTCCTCCTCCTCATCATCATCATCATCGTTCAGCGTTAAACAGCAAGGCAAGCCTCACTGACCACTGCTTTCCCCAGAGTTACGAGTTTCTATAAAAAGAGTGAGTGTCCAAGAGGAAAAGGCAGTGAACCTACACAGGTGGGAAAAGATAAGATGGCGCAGCAGCCCACACATGAAACAGTCTAACTGTACAAAGGCACTCTTTCAATCATTCTGACTCTATTACGTGGAGAATACGAGGAACCCGAATTAGTAGAATGTATTCAGGCCAGTTAAACTCGGGGCATGTTTAAACTTCTCGTTCGTTTACCTAAACGGTTCTTATTGGCTGGTAATGCACACGGGTTACACCGAAGCTGCACGGGACTGTACCACGTGACCTCCGTGTAGACTCACTATAAGCATGAAAGGCCCGAACAATGTCCTTCATTCTACGAACAGTGGACAACTACTGATTTGAATCCGTTCACAGACTGATATGTGCTAGCGCAGTGCTTTTATCGTTATCGATGTCGACCAAACAGTTGTGCCCGACAAGGGCACAAAGTGTAAAATTCGATCTGTTCCCCCTTCCAGGTTAAGTGAACAGCCGTTTCGTTGCCCCAGTTGACTCGTACTTCGGCTTTTCTTCAAACCATCAACACCTGGTTAGTTTAACCACCCAGCATGCACTTCTGATTTGCTTGAAATAGGCCGATTCACATCTCTATTTTGATACTACTTTCCGGAACAATTTTGCCGCATGAGCAGCCATCGGAATTTTTTGTAAGCTGAGGGTAGGAACACACCTCTTCTCAAAGTGGATACTTCCATCTTTTGGATCCCCATCGATATCAACATCGTTTTTCTCTTTCACATCCTACATCTCGATCACGGATACATCATTCGTGTGTGTTTATCAACTCATCTGCCCCTATAAGGTCGCTTATATTGCTCGTACATGTAGGGAATTGATCAAGGAGCTCAAAAAAGGTTTCGTTAGGAGAGGAGGTCAAAAAGGTTGTTAGAACACGTGGTCAAAGCGAGGCATTCAATGGACAAGGGAAAGACATTCAGTCATCTACGGATCGCCAGAAAACCTGGTCTGTAACATCATGATTTATGTTAGCGAGTCCATGACGATCACAGTTCGTAATCCGGGACTATTTTAACGAAAATGATCGAACCCTAGTTTGCACGACATAACCAATGGGATGATTAAATCCATTCTCTGGTAGCATAATTTTTTGCTTGAAACTTCAGTACTCATTACATCAGGGTTTATACCACAAGAATTTCGTTCCATTTGTGAACTTGGAGTAGCACCAGAACTAAGCTACCGGAATGCCTGCAGAATTTTGGACCCGTTCTTGCTCAGCAGTGATTAACTGTTTATTCGTCTAACATCCGAAGCGTCAAAATTCAACACAATCCAACAGGGAAGGTTGGCTGCGTGCTCGCGTTTCGCTTCCAGCACACGTTTTTAAAGAAGATGTCAAAAAAGTTGAACACAACTGTCGTGAAACCGGTCAACTACTTTGGGATAACAATCCACAAAATGTTTAACGCGAGACACATTGTCGTCTCTTCCAACACCATGCCAATAACCATTGCTGCTCCAAAGTTTCATGCACTCTGACGAAATTTATGGTTCCAAGGCAGAAGTTCTATAGAACACACCCAACATCAAACACACACTTCGAGATAATAAATGATGAGCCATTTAACCCTAACAGATCAGTCGGCAACCTTTCACGAAAGTGAATCATAATTCCATCCCATGGCTTATAAATCATCGGTTGGAAAAGAAACGGGAACCTTCTAATGAGCGCAACATTCAGGACTAACCGGTTACGGGAATGCGGTTTTTGCTATCTTCGCAGAAGTGATCGAAGAAGCATGAGCTCTTGAAATAGTGCGATCCTCCTCTAACATCTTTTACACCAGTGAGGTTGAGATCCGTTTCGCACTGCAGCAGCTTATACATAGGATAACGACAGGGAACTGTTAATACTTAAACTTGGTAAGCTTCGCTTCAATAAAATACAACACAGGTTTGGTAAGAACACCGTAATGTCGATCCAGAAATATCTGTTGCCTTCATACACTGAAGATAGAAGAAACGTTTCTCTGGGAGGCATTGAAAAATAACGGTTATCCAGAAAGATTCATGAACATCTATGGTCAGAATGGATCCGGAAGCGATCCGGTGTGTGGAGCCCAAATAAAGTGAATTGCAACAGAGACCACCTTAGAAATACAATGCATCACAGACCATGGTTAGCCTCAAACCGAACGCTGACAGATTCTTAAATTCCCCTTTTGCGTTACATTTGGAAAGTGGAGTTGGACAAACGTGAAACTTATTACTCGACTAATTTTGCTTCGCATATCGCTTATCAATTCACATGCAGCTGCAGTGACACATACATCAGCAAAATGAACCAACGGTTTTCACAACGGATGTCTGACCAGATTCCAAATTGGGTGATTAAGACAATTGCATAAGAGTAATCTGCCACTTAACAATATGGAAATTCATGTTCTTTAATGGCAAACCACATAAGTGGGAACAAACGCGACCCGGTGTTTTCATTGAAGTCGTTATTATGTAACTGAAACTCGAAAAACTAGCACTAAATGAGGCGTCTTTCATCAGATCAGATTGTTCACTTTTATGCGTACAAATGGAGCCCCTTTCACTTCAACTTTCGTGGAATAAACCCCTATTTGGCAGTTGGGATTTTCTTAACATTCATGCTAATTAAAGTATGTCCGTTCAGCAGATAACATTTCACTAAGAATGTCATATGAATATCAGGTTTTTTCACATCCACAATCGACAAGTTTAATACGAAGTGTTGATATCATGCAGCATCTGATTTCTTTCTGTCTTGATTAACGTTGTATCGTTCTCCGTCTGAACTTGTTGCGCAAAAGCAAACTAGATTTTTGCCTAGGATACAAATGTTCTTAGCATTTGTGCTGCTCACTTAGGAAAAATATCTGCTGCAATGTAGCAGTGAATGGGTTGCCAGAATTGCACCATTAATAGCAACGAACAACAGCGTGCCCAGTGTAACACAACATCAAGATGCGAAATCCTGAATCACTTCAGAATGTGCCCGAGTTTCGGGCAGATAATTGAGAGAGGCCAGTGTTTGACGGTTACCTAGGAGAAAGAGATGCATTGCTGCATTTTTTTTATTTACTCCGAATTTGATTTGCACTTTTTTATTCCCTGTTATATTCAACGAAGCCAGAACAAATTATTTTTTACTGTCCCTGGAAAATTCACTTACTTTTCACACATTCAAAATTAATCGCCACTATTTGGAGTGGAAATGGAACTTCCGCTTGACAGTCAGATAGATATTTCAGTCACTGAGCAAAAACGCAAAAATCGAGTGAAATAAACCAATTCTGAGTGTGGCATAGCCGGTGATAAGCCATAACTTCAATGGCATTGTCGATAATTTCCGCATGAAAAGATCAATGCAACTGGATAGAGTCTAGAGGCTATTCGAGTCTACTGTAACATTTTGCAAGGCAAATGATTGATGGGATTTTGCAGGTATTTGCCTTTTCTCTAAAGAACCACAATCCTGTACTATCTAGACGAATGGTCGTCCTTTTGAAATTTTTCTTACCGAATAACGAATTATACATAGTGGAAAAGGGATTCATGATAAAGGTGCGTCTATTGTGAATGTTATATTCTCAATAACACTGTCAGTGGATGTTGTGGTGCGTCACGTCGGAAGGTTTTTTGGAAGACGATTGGCTTTATTGCTTCCCAAGGTATTTTCTACGAATGTCCATGGCATAGGACCAGCGAAATTTCCTCAGTCCACTGAACAAAGAAGGTCCGGTGCGGTTAGGGTTTAAATCGTGACAACGAGATAACGCTTTCACCACAAAAATGGTTCACAGGAAGTCACATCAGCGAAAACGATGACAAGCCGAGCACTTGCTGATGACAAGACCAGTTTAATTTAACACAGTTAACGCAGTAGACAAAAGGGGAAAATGGACACGGCGATCGCAATATTGCGGGAAAATTTTCCAGTGATGGCTTAAAATAGCTCACTTTCTCTGCATGTTGTCGGTACCATTGTAAGGTTTCAAACATTTGTCGTGGTCACTTGGCAACAGCATGTTGTATACTGTTAGTTAATCATTTTTATGTGAAAACATTTGGTTGGTTTTATATGTCACAGTCACTAATGAATGGCGTGTTTTGCCACTGAATTCTTTTGCGCTCTCAAACAGACTGACCACTTCCAACGACATGGGAAACTTTCATGATTCACTCGAAACATCACACAGAGCAAGGAAACCAATCAACTTCAACTAGAAACAATTTTCCACTGATGGCCAATTACGAACGAGCATTGCGAATGAACCAAATCAATTCTGTGTTCCAACTTGTGCTTCCTGGTACAACGAAGGGCATACAGGAGAAAAAAAGGCATAAATCTAACTAAATAGAGTTCAGTTCTTGCCTGATATCGTTCGGAATTTGTCACGTTCCCAAAATAGCTTGACAATAGAATCAATTACAAATGCTGACACGGTAGATCGGTAAAATATCGATCGCTAGCAGTGCATCTTTCGTCGGACTGCAACCCAATGCTTCTCATCAAATAGTTTAGAACCAGCTTGTTTCGCTTGGTTTGGAAGAAAGATTGCAAAAGTCTTGGATAGCAAAGGGTTCAGTTTGTTCCAAAATGTGACAATCTAAAAATGTAAAGAGAATAGAAAATGGAATGAATATGGAATAGAAAAAGTCAGACTGTGCACAGTTTGCACGACTATCCGACTGCTCACTGAGACCACCGTGAGTATGTGCACGCTATATGAGAATATAGCATTAAGTAATGAAATTGAAAAAAGGGGTTTTTGAACAGTTTACTCAGCAAATAACGGAAAGATGACCGAAATGCTCGTTAAAAAGAAAACACACAGATGGGGAAATCATCCAGATTACGAATTTGTGGCATTTCTGCCCAAATGAATAATTGTCTGCTATTGCCGCGATTTGTGATCTTGGTCTTGTGATGTGACATAACGCAATTCTTCTATCCCGAATGTAGCTTCTCGATTGAATGGCAGCACTATCTTGAAATCGGTCTTTATTGGTACCTACATACATAACGCGGTATAGCCGATTGGTGAATGACGTGACCGCACCCCTGCCTCGTTCATGCACAGGTATAAGGATTCGCGGTTGCGTTCGACGCAGGAGGAAACCAATCGGTGGGACAAGGGTACGCCAACGTTGGGAGCCGTTGACAGGTGACGTGTTTACTAACAGCAAAAAATATTGAAAAAGTTTACTCGATGTAAACCGTGTGATACCGGACGAATTTGGATGGATTCCAGATTCGCATAGTTCAGACAAATAAGAAAAAACTTAAGCAGTACATCTACATTCCTCAAGCTACTAGGGTTTCGGAATATGAGACCTTCCTATGCGCTAGTCCATTGTGTCACATATCAAACACACCAGTCTAATGCCTAATCTGATGGAAATTTACAAATATGTGTAGTTCTCACACATCGGGAAATGATCCGTTGCTACGGTGTGTGATTGCACTAAACATGGCAGATTATTAGGACAGTATCATCAAATTGGGATCAGTCATGGTCCGCTGCATTTCAATCTTTTTGGATCGCTTGAACTTGGAATCTATCATAAGCCAACCGTTACGACAGCGCTTGGACGAAGATAATCGGTTTAGTGGTCGGTGATCCCGGTAACCACGTCTCAGCCTTTCATAAAAATGAAGTCACTGTGTCAGATCGGACGACCCTCGAAAACCGATCCGGTTTATACAGTCAACTGAGTTTGTGCCAATTTGCACACCGTAACATAACAATTGAGCCCTTACCTCGATTGGGACGGGCAAGTGTGCATATGTTACTGCTATGGTTTATCGATCTTCAGTTTTCTGTTTACATCATCAGTCAACTGATTTCAGCATGTTGGCCCATTCTGCATATAGCCGGGTGGCCTTGAAAACAATTACCGGTTCGGTCGTGTGACAAAATGGGCCTGACGACTGAGTTCAGACATTTTCCAAAACAAAGGACTAACGTCTGTGGCCCGTGCAAACAATAACCCAAGTGGTAGCAAGCATTGTCTGTGAAAATACACGGACCCAATCCAGGCCGTATCGCGCAAGCCCACGTTTGAACTTCTCCATTGGAATCAGTATGGAGTTTTAAACGTGTAATGTCGACTTTTGCAGACACAAATCTGACCGGTCGGATGTAGTCGGAATGACCAAGAATCAGCCATGTGAAAGGAAATTTGGGAAGCAATTTGTAAGTGGGTAAAATCACAACGACTCCGTCAAACAAACGACCGTGTAATCACAATCTGACTGGCCAAGCAGTTGCAAAAAATCACTAGGAAAAGTTAGTCTGTTGGTTGAATAATCATTTTGAGCACATTTTAAAGAAGATAAACACGAGACAATAGTTTGTCGTTCATTAAGTTCGAATATAAAGGTTTTCAGCCCTTTGGATCTCTTCTCAAAAGCCGCAAGAATTGGGAAACAACTCCGAGTGAAAGCAATTCAATTGTCCCCATTTGAATTTGGGAAAAATGGATTAGATCATAAAACAAGATCAAACCTCAAAAACCCATCCACCGGGTAAATAATGTGCACGTAGGTAACCTGCTCGAAATCTGTGGACATTTGTTGATCCGAATATCTATTCGCATGCTTAATTTTTTGAAGATGCACTTAACCAGTAGAAGCAAATTGTGTTTGGTTGGTTGTTCTCTTTTGGGAGACATTCTAGTACTTCAAGCCTTCCATTCTCATTAAGAGAAAACGGTCCGCTTCGGCGACGTTCACTCAGATCGGATGTAATTGCATGTTTGTGTACCACCGATTCAGAAACACAATGTTCAGTGTTTAGAAGCAGTATTGATGACTAGGTGCAGATTTGGAACGGAGTAACTTCGGTTTCTGGTTTCATGATACCTTTGAAAGACCGAAAGACCTGCAAATATTGTTTTTCACAAACAAACTATCAAACCAAATCCGTTGTCGTGCTTCCGTTAAATTCACAGCCGATTCGGTGAACCAATAGCTTTACAAGTGAAGCTGTTTGGTCTGAATACATTTCCACTGGCCTGCAATTTGCATGCATTCACCCCGCATTTTATTACCCAGCTCTCGAAGCACCATGTGCAAAAATGTCGCGAACAGGCCCTAAATCAAGCCCGTAGGGCTTGGCAGGAACCAACTTCGTGCATAAAACGACAGCGAACTCTAATCATAATCGGAGACCAACGGAGAACACTAGCATTTTGATAAACTTAATGAACGAGGAAAATCTCACGCTCAATGCTCACGAGGAGTATTTACGATGATGTCTGATAGAGACTAAAAAAATGGAAAATTTTCTCTTTCATGACTAGGGTTGGCATCTTTGATAGAACTCCAGATGGATGAAGTTAATTTGTAGATTCCCGTTATTCAGCCACTAACGGTTGCCAAATCAAGTCGCTGAAAGTGAATATTTTATGCATTCCGAGAAATTAAATTCCACTTGCCCAGTAGACAAACTGACAATTAAAATGAAATAAATTTTTCAAGGAAATAGTAATCTGTTATGAGTATTTACTTATTTTTGTTCCCGCTATTGTTGTTGATTGGTCATGCCAACGCGGACAGCTCTCGTGCATTTCACTGTGCAGAGATCAATGCTTGCCACGCAGCGGTTCTACAAAACTAGAATGTTATTTGGATAGGCCACAATGAACATAATAAAGCGTACTATGTTCGACTACAACCTTCACTAGGATTAAACTGTCACAAGTAATAAAATGATTAGATAAATTGCACCGGGTGCCGTGATTGCGTGGACTGTATCTGGAAAAATGCGTGAGAGAGGACCCAGACAACTGCCGGTCTGCGGTTGGATCGATTTTGTGGTGCATGCTATTTGGGGTACTTGCGCATTTTCCCCTTTTGGGGGTCGATTTAATTCCAACGAATAGTAGATCCAACCAAACTGACTTAATCATCACGACTTGCTAGTCAACATTGCCGCGAATCGATTTGACTTGTGAAAAACCGCCGTCTATTTTATGTACAGTTTTTCAATGGTTTGCACGTGTGCAATGGATACACAGCAACTTTCTGTCATGCATTAGTATGCGTGGCTAATTTGAACCTGTGTGTGCGTGTCTTTGTGTGCTTATGGGCGTGCAATCATACACCCGCGCCGATCGATACTCCTCCCGCGTAAACAGCATCACAAAACCGGTGTAGACGTGTAACGGCGCAGAACAGAAGCGTTACTTATCCTACCGAATCTGTAAGTGTAAACAATGAGGACTGACGTTCAGTTTGTACTAAATAGAGTTCTGTGCTTCACAGTGAACCCATACAGGTTAGCTGGACAACCGTATACGGACTTGTATGATAGTGAACATGTATGACTGAGTTTCAGATGTTCCGTGCCACGCCTACTTCGCATGTGACCTAGTGCATCAACGTCCAATCCAGCTGATTCATTTGACCTGACCCCACATTCGTGTATCTAAGCCAATGGAAATGTTCACAATTCCAAACACCGGCGTATTCTGTCTTGCGCTGAGCGGCGTGGACATGGGCTATTAGGAAGGTTTAGTGTATTTCCTTACTTAAAGATTAGTGAAAGTTTCATTTCCTCAAAGTCAGACATATGCTGTCCTACAATTACTTTTGTTTTCAAAAATTGCAAGCTTGAAGCTGTCGCAATGGAGAGTCAAAAGTTGTTCGGGAGTCTTTCGAGAATGCTCTAACTGGGACTAGCAAGTGAAAACAGCGAAATGCTCGAAGCACAAATTTAGCCGTTTAAGAGAACTTAAGTCTTTGATCACTTTATTCCAGGCAGCAATAATAAACTCGTAAAAAACTAACGGGAAATCATTACGCTATTCACAGCTTTTAGCAATGCTATATTACATTAGGCACGATATTTCTGCAGCCATGATGGGATAGGGTACAAACTGGTCCGGGGTAGCTGCCTAGTAAATCTATTGTTCAAGGGGTTAGTTTATCAGTATTATGTTTTGCTTACTAATGCATGAAGGAAATTTGTCTTACTGAATCGAATGAGATTCTAGTCAGACAATCATGATCACAACCAAAGGCGGTTCCACAAGAGGGACCAGGTCACCTGTCAAACAAGGATTGTGAATGCTCACTTAGTGTCGGAGTATACATCTTCCAAAGGGACAGTGGATCGCAGAAGGCTGCCCCAGCACTCAATTTCGTGTTCAGTCATTTAATGCGTACATCGCCCGTCTGCCTTATGGCTGCAACTAAACCCACTTTTTGGGGTGTCCGAGCTCCTGCGAGGAATTATGTCGAAGATATTTTCCACCATCCAAGCATTCGTTTCGCGCATGTTTCTTTCGTGGATTAGACACCGAAAACGTTTGGATGGAACTACGCTGCAGTAGTTAAAATCGCATTCTATTTCCGACTTGCGAAGTTTATCCCAGTGCGATGTGTTCAGTTTAGCGACTACTGGACACCCATGATGTTCTCATCTCCCTTAATAGAGTGTCCGCTTGTCTGACTGCCTATGAACGGGACCATCGGGACTAGTCAGTGTGAATTGGGTCAAAGTATTACTCTAATTGAAATTACCTCTTTGGAGTTCTCGGTAGGCTTGGTTCGGCAGAAGAAAAAGGTGTGTTCGAGTCTACTCAAATGCAATTTGTTGGGACGTTACAATTTCTGATTTTGAGATATCAGTTTCTGGTTTCATTCTGGTCTCCTTGACTCGAAACTTCTTTATCTGTGGTAGATCTCTTGCCCAACATTTGTGCAGGATAAGGGTATTGTGTTCAACCACAAGAAAACGCAGCGATCCCCTAGGTGTCAACTATCCTTATTGACAAACTGTTAAAAAGACTGTTCGACAAGGATTATCAATTAAGAACCCCAGATTTCCGCATTCTTCTTAGAAATCGTCAACACTACTTATTCGTCATGCCTAAACCAGGACGCGAAGCAGGGAGGTACGGTCGTGAGGTAAATGGTGGACCCAACAGAACATCCTGACTTGTTCGCGGTGGTTTGTTGAATATCATTAAGGCATGATACAACAATTACATTCGTCACTAGTTTCGTATGACCGCAGATCACTACTTTCAGTGGCCACCCAGAGTAAAATAAACGCTTTTAAAGACTACTTGGGAAGCGAAGAAACCTACGAATTACTTAAATAATGAGCAGATTTATTGACACAGTATATTTAAGTAGAAAATAAACAACGGTAATTCGAGAAGATAGACGAACAAAAGCCGCCTTATTCTACAAGAATCCGAAGTGCGGGCAGCCGTGTGTCAGACGTTTTCCGTTAATTACGGACAGACTAAATCAGAATACATGAGTTGCTTTGCATTAATTGATTTTCAATACCGGAAAATCTACCCTAACTCCAGATGACGTCGGCACACTGAGTAGCCGAAAGAACTATGAAAGACTTTGTGATATTCGTTGATAGATATGGTCCAACATCTGAGGGCTTTCCAGGCTTCATTAGTATTAATCTTTCCTAGGAGAAAGATCCCGCCAGAGGATAGCGAGTGTAATTAGTGAAGAAATTATTTTAACAATAACAAATAAAGAAGCATGTTCTAACGTACGGAAGGGGAAATCATTTAATCAGATCATTAGTTCTGTTTGTGCTTAGCGAAACGACATCAAATTAAATGGCAAATTCTCGATGTTTTTCTATTTATCAGCATCTGCTACAGGACTGGCATAGTCATACAATGTTGACGTTGATCATTTGTTCTCATGAAGTTTCGTTTGAGCGGAATACATTTGTCCCAACATTAATAGAGTCACCCTGAGGAAATGTAGCTCACTACGAACAGGAACTTACTATGGTGCAAACTGGAGTGGACTAATCCCACATTCCCTACAAATCTGAGTTCTCTGCCCTTTTCTTATCACAAAGCCTCGAAGCACAAAGATGTACGAAGGTTTTAGTGGACATACGGAAATCTCAAATGCTGTCTTCTGTTGTTTATTACCGATTGAATAGATGTGCTTGTCTAGATCGCTTTAGACAGATCGGTATCGGTTTTTTACATATTTAACTTGTCAAAGATAGCAAAGACACTGGGCCTCCTAAACAGCCGTCTGACGGATATTACTCGCTCTTGAAAGAATCGAAATGACCGTTTGGAAGTCATTCGAAGAGTGCAGAAAATATTGTCTCTTGAGTTTTCTCCGAGAATGGAGTTTGACAAGCTAGCGATTCATCAAAGTTGGGGTGATATTACTAGTGAAATATTAAACTCTATTAGGCAGTATTTCCATGGATAGGTAATGATTTCAAAAACTTCACTAATTCAGTGAAAAATAATAATAAATTGGACAGTGCAAAGGAAGTCATTTTACGTTTCCTATAATGAAAATTACACAGTTCCAACCTTGTTTTCTTTTCTTACGCACATTAGTTCTTCTACGGGCCACAGATGAAGTCGTTTGCTGTCCTTATTTACCATTTGCGTTACTCTTGTATCACCAGTGGTATCGGTCGTATCATCTTGAGTTTACAAGATACAGCCTAGCTAAGCCGAGGACCGATGGAATCCGGTGTAAGCTCGACCACCTTGCAATTCGCCAAAATAAATCCGATCGCGAACATGCAGCGGTCGTTTTGTCTCATGCAATCAGTAATTCACGGATATGTGGTACAAAAGATCTCACATCTGGGCTATGATCTACGGCATTAGTGACAGTCCCCGGTTTGATCAGCCCCATTGTCACCAAGATGCGGTGCTTTTTAAACTTCATTTTGGCCGTGTACCCAAAACCCATGCGCACGGACAAACAAATCCGGCTGTGTGGTCTGTGTATGGGGATTCAGATCCACACATCTTTCCATTATTACTGAAAAACAGCGTACTTTTGTCTTCTGTATTGTTTCATGAAGTATACGAAATAACAGGATGAAACAAAGTGGTAGATGAAAGACGTAAAGGACTCTAGTTCTCGAAACCTATTAGTTTACGATCCTCAGCAACATAGATGTCCCCGACGGGAGCACAAGATCAAGCGAAATCCGTCCATTTTTCACTGGAGCAGCTGGAGTTTGACAACTTATAGAAATTCAAGCAAAATCTATAGAGAATTCGTAGTCGTCACAAATGTTTAACAAGTGCTCTTGACTGGAGTATGTGTTTGTACATTTGTGGAGAGACCTTGGAGGGTAAAAGTCAAAAGTCTGCTTTCGAGTCCAAAGACCAGAACGAAAATAACTTTATAATGGATGAGTGAAATCAATTGGTTATCGTTGAACCTGATTGCAGACACATTTGTTCCTTACGGGGTGATGGAAATGACCAATCAGAGCTTGAAATACAACGGAGTACTTGCACGATACATAGGCCATACCCGAAAAATTTTGAAGGGTTGTGCAAAATGCATACATTGATACAACAATTTTAACGATTTACTGGATTCGCAAGATGTTCCAGATAGGTTGGTTCGTGTGTTTTATGGGACTCACCTGTAAATGTGCACTTCCTAACAAATTTACCCGCGAAATGTTTGAAACATGAGTACTGAAGAGTGGGTCTATTTCATCGACTATTGGCCCCGTAGCCTTAGACACGAGCCAGCATCCATGATTCTGTTGCTTTAAGTGTCGAAAAATTACTTTAGTCCCTAATTAGTCAGACTCCATAACCGGCAGGACAATGGCAGAGAGGTGCCTGTGAAGAAATGCTAATCTAATCTTGTCTCTGTCACAGACTAACTGACTTATTTCGTCTGATACCAATGGGCCCACTGTTTTAGATCGTACACGGGACGTCGCTGAAGGGTAAAAATAAGCGAACTCAGCCTGGTCGTCCCGACTGCACAGTTACAAAATACTGTACCACTGCAGTACTCAGGAACCACAACTTTATACCAAGTCTCCAGTGGATGGTAAGAACTTGAACAGTCGGACTTAGTAAATGGCATAGCAGGTAGTGCCAATGTATCGGAGTTAGCGGTCCGAGTTTCATCTGGGAAAAACTTCCGTAAATTCAGGTTGAAATTCAGCAAGCAAGGAGTGTCAATCAGGCTATAAAACGAAGGGAACTCACATAAGTACAGATAATCACCGGTTATTTTTAAAAATACGATACAATAATGCGGCAATATTTTATGCCCGTAAGACTTGGTCGATCTCGGTAGAGCTAATGGAGCGGACGACTGCCGACTAGCAGCACTTGCGGATGAACACTGGGGATAGGGAATAGAAAAACCTTGCTATGTTTAGGAAGACCAACGTGAGAAGTCTTCGAATTCTGAAGTCCCGCACATTGCTAAATCAAAAGAGGAACCTTGGGTTCGAAATCTTGGCCGCTATAGCTGAGAGGTGACCACCACCGGTAGGCTCAATACCTATGAAGCTTAATCATCACAAATATCGATGGAGACTGCAAATGTCCATGCGTCTATTCCTATTCTCGTCCAATTATACATTTTAGTTTACTTACTTTCGCATATTTCACGATGCTGTTAATTCTTAAAACGGATCAAGGTAACACTATCGGTGTATTTCAGGAAGAAATCATTTTCTTATCACTACGTTTGCCGGTTCAGAGCCTCTGACTCTCTGATCGCTTGTTTCCGCTTCATCGAAATTAGTAATCCAAGATATTGCAATTCTCACACGATTGACTCGATGCCACCGATCAAAATCTAGTCGGCAACATTTTACCCACCCGGATGATGCCCTCTTGAATGAATCATCGTGATCACGGCAAAGAAAATGAGTTTCATAAGTGAACTTCCAGCATTCAGTAGCTATTGTTTCAATGACCTACGTTAAATGACCGTTTTTGGCTAATTTAACAAAACCCCTCTCTTATTTTAATACAGACTAGCCTCATTAGTCACCTTCCAACGGAAAGAACAGAACAATTGAAAAGAAACCAAACAACGTGGAAAGCGCGCACCAGATAGTTCCGAAGCATGAACAGCTAAATGGTGTAGTCAACAGATGGCTGATTTTCAGATTCGAAATCTGCCGTTAATTGGCCGGTTTTTCCCGGTCACCGTTTCATCACATCCTGACTGATTGTTCCATTATGGAGAAGCAGTCACCAGAAGCGATTTGTTAGGTTGGCTTCATTCCTTGGAAATATCCCGAAAAAAAGTTCTGCCGACTTGCCGTCGATCTGTTTAACATCTGCTTGCAAGCAGTTGGTCCGTCGATCTATACCTTTCTTGGTCATACTTCCCCGATTTTAACGATTTCTTCAATCCTGATTGTTTGCTGTGTGCTTTGCCTGACAAAATTTTGCCACCCAAGGCTGGTCACGTTTTGGCACTAAGTGAACACATCTACCGACAGCTTGTCTTAAAATTGATTGTCTACCATCAGCAAATCCAACCGTTTTGTGGAGGAAAACACCGTCGGCGGAGCACCGAGACTAGCTTCTGATAACAGAAATTGGGCCAGGTGACATCCTTCGTCTGGAATCCAGGACAACGAGATTGGAGACAAGCCTGACTAGACAACCACGGGTCAGTTAGAGATGGCCGTACGAGATCAAATCAGTGAATATGCTGGCAAATAAACCAGCGGTCATTCAAATTGGCGGGCAGGTTTCGTGCTGAAATACTGGATAAGGTGGTGTAAATTGTGATACAAGCTGACATCCTTGTCTGGGCTTTGATTCATGTTGGCCTACTTGCTCTCTCTCTCTCTCTCTCTCTCCATTGCAGACTGTCACTTGTGAACCCTACTGGAGACCGATCCTTTGCATGTATATCATAAAGCCGACTTGACCATTCGGCACAAAACTAAAGAAACCGACGCTGACTAGTAGAAAGAGATGGATAGGAGGTTAGGCTGCAAGCTATATAATCTTGAGGCTTATCGAGATTCTATCGTAACCTACGGTTTTAAATGGTGAGCAAGATAATTCCAACTTTGGTAAGCTATTCCGTTGGAATAAAAACGGCATCACCAACTGGATTCACCTTCCCGATGTTATTCCGCTAGGCCGCTCTAACTGGGTCACTAGTGCATTCGTTGGTGATGACCTTTTGTGCTGATCATGTTGATGTAGGCGGTATGATTGAAATAGATGTTCTAGTTAGACCGCTCCACATCGAAATCGGGGTGAAAAGAAGTATCAAACATCGGGGCCTTACGGATTCGAAATTGCATTAATTCAACTACAGCATCGCGGAAGTTGGTCTCGAACGAATTGAAAGTTCGGAGTGGTGCCGGAGTTAAGTGCTGATGATCCACTGTGCTTCGTTCAGGCGAAGAGCAAGTCACTGATGTCGGCAATCGGTTTTTGGGTCCTCGATAAGCAAAGCTATCACGATAGCTTTCACATATTTCCAATTTTCTAGTGATTGCTGTTATCAGGCATGGTTTTATCAAAATTTGTTTCATTTTTATCATTTATACACGCATCAAGAGTTGATCTACTTTCCATTCAAATGACCTCTCGTCAAGTGAGCTCATCCTTTATGATATCTGACAGGAAAATTAATTTCTGCGCACAGCAAACGTCGAAAAAGAACTTTAAATAGGAAGTCAGATGATCACTGAAGATCGAGATGTCGAAAATGTGGAAGTAGCTACAATCAGTGTCCACATTTATAGCTCATAACGAAATAAGATTGTTCTGTGAACGCTGAACCTGAAAAAAACATGTAGAATGAAGTATTTTTTAATATATTTTAAAAGATTTTTCGATACATTGATCGTAGTTGAATAATAGGACGCTTCTGGCGACAATTCATAAGGAAGAAATAAAGTTCTTCATTTCTGTGTTAAGAAATCGCACCGCCTTTTCCGAAGTCAATTATTTCAGAAAGCAAACATATGAATGGCTGGAAACGTAACTGTAAATCAAAACCGAGGTTTATGTGTGAGTCGTGCTTGCTCCAACGTGAACGTATCAGCAAACAGAAGAACGTCATTAGTCGTGTAAGAAGGCTGAGAACTGTCACAAATCGTAATACGTATGCTCTCTTCAAAGTATCTATCCCTTTTCATCTCATTTCATTGGTTTCATCGGGTTCGATTTTGCGACGGCCAACATTTTCGACTTTCTCCAGTCAGGCCTTCTTTCCCTCATTGGTTTGTATCACATTGCTTCAATGGCAGCACTGGTAATTTTTATTGGAAATATGTCAAACTGTTAACTCCGTACACTTTAAACGTTGATTTTTCTAAATTCCAAATATTAACGTTTAACTTGTACACTTTCATTTTTCCCCTATTGCAACTAGAGAATTCAAATAATTATGTTCAACTTGACAAACTTTTAAGACATTCGCAACAGCGTCCGAAGCCCGCGGGTGACGGGGTGGTAGGAAAAAATTTTGGGGTGGATGATAACCCCCCCCCCCTGTTCATGTCATAATTCACCCGAAAGTTACGGCAGACTGACTAATCGTGCAGTGAAAACCTTGTCGTATTAGCCAGTCGCAGACTTGAGACTTGGTATCTGATTCCGCCTACGTCAGATTTAGACATTCCCTACTGATGGAAGAAAGATAAAAGCCAATCAATCAATCAAGAATCCAGTCAATCAATTTATCTCTGGATATGTTTTCATCGGTAACTGTTCATTGTTTCCGCTACAACCGTGAGAATAAATTCAACGAGTTCAGTAGTCCAATTTTTATGCCTGTGACTCCTTGTTGATCGTACCCTTGGAACAAACACTTGAGCATTTATTTTGCCATGTAAAAAATACCGAAATACGTGTACCTTCTGATTCGCTCCGTTTGCACAACAGCATTCACACCCAGTATCAGTTCCAATCAAGATTGCGATTGCTGATCCGCTATCATGCCACGTAAATAATGACGTATTATATCTTATGAATAAAATAACTCGAGGCAATACTGAAATGCATACCATAGAATGAGATTCGCATACTGGCTGAAATTATCAGTTAGAGTGAAGAAAGAACGAATGCGGCCAGTGACTTATGACTGTCCCGTTATGTCTAACTTTGTGAACTGGTCTGTCATGCATCCAACGAGTACCGGTGTGGAAAAGCTTAACGACAAACAGTAAGATCAGAATAAAAAAAGCGTGGAATTTTTAAGGGTTCGTTGAATCAAACAGCATGGAATACTAGAGGAGGAAAGGTACAGAACTGGAACTGCACGAATTTGGCAATCGAACAATAGGCAGTTTAGTTTAGGCGGTTAAACATGAGGTCGATCCAGAATGTCACAACTTGTTTCCTGTTAAGAGCACCAACTAAAGATTGGGACGTTCGCATATTAATTATTTACTTGAATTTTTAGTTGCACAACTTGATGCGTGCACATTGAGGCTACCTTGGTCTTAAGTCATATTTTAGTCCTCTCTGAGGTATTCTATGGGAAATAATTCACTTGTTGCCAACACTGAAGTTGCAATAAAGAAATCGTGGAAACGCCGTAGAACGGCTAAATGATTGCTCGAAATCGCAAGCGATGGATGGCCACAGGCTAGAACCGGGACGAGCCACTGTGGATCGTATTGTGGACGTTCTTCATACTGTGCTGTCTACAGTGAAGTTACCTGATATAGAAGGCGACTGCTTTGCATCAGTAGTCTGTAGCCTCTTAAGCTGGTAACGCATAGACGGTGCACCAAGTGGTGAAGTTGTCAAACTGCTGACAGGCCGCTAAGGATCGGCGGTGCTCAAGCGGGTAAGGTCGTGGCGTCTGGACGTGAAGGTCGCCAGCTAGAATGCTTCCACCGCCGGTCAGCATCCCCACTTGGTACCCCTCTGTTGGCCTCGGTTCCCTTCCTGAAAAATGATGTACATTGTTGTTTCAAAAATAAAGGAAATCAAAGATAAACGGTAAAAGTTACCATGATAGCTAAAACACTGAACTCAAAATAGATTATCTCGAATTCGTGTTTCATTTTAGGCGCAGCAGATATACACGCCGATGACTCCTAAGAAGAATGGAACAGCGATTTGGGTTGAGATGTTAACGACGAATGGCTTCGTGTAATCTTGTACAATCACCACGATTCCGTGTTCGTTTTTATTCATTCATGGCTACCCATTGAGTGCGACCATTTGCTTGTAAGTACTGCATGCTCTGATGTTCTTTATTTAAATTCGGAATTGTTACGACGAATCAAGTGGACCTAGTGAGATAACAGACAGAGTGGCAACATCGAAAATTTTCTTGTTCCTCTCAGTCCAGCCTGAAGTGAATGCATTTTTCTGCACTTTTGAGCTATGCCATATTGTCCGGTAAACACGTATTTTTGCATGTACCCACTCATTGGATCTCCATTAGGAATATAGGTCAGCGATCAGAGTAATCTATTAGAAACACTAACCATTCGGCTACCTAATCAAAACCGTGGGACTCTACCGCGCGACGATGTTGGGTGACTAACTCGCTTAAGATCTTGTTACAAATTAATTCCCACGCTTACTACTGCGTCCTTGCAAGTAGTCACATTTTGTAGGTTACCTAGGCTTCCCTCCCTTACAGAGTTGCGCATCCCACGATGATTTTGAAGCCCGAAATCGATGATGCGATTGCCGGCTAACCAAAGTTTCTAGAAGGAGAGGGTAGGTGACTTTGAACACCATGGAAATGGCAAAATACACGAAGAGACCTTTTGTGCTTGACGGACTCTGACCTTTGGTTCTTGTTGTGTTGTTGCCCTGGCTCCAAGCTTGAGTAATTTAAGAAGTTGCAGATTAGTCTTGTTTTGATTTGGGATTCATATCAACTCGGCTGCGCGCTGCCCGAATATTTGCCCTCAGACCGTTACAACTTTCTTCAAAATGCTAAGCAGGGGCTGCCATTGAACCTATTTTTGAAAGAGGCCCCCAGTGACTACCCCTGACCATCGGCCAGTTGGCCTAGCAAGCATCCCAAGAAAAGTGTTTAAACGCATTTCGAAAGATAGGTTTCGTCAACGCCTACCTTCATGCAACATCTTACCTCTCTCCCAACTTTGTTTCCTTTCTGACCGGTAATGCACCTCCAATACGATAACCGTCACTGACAGCGTCATTTAGGCTTAGGACAATGACCAGATTTCGTATGTCGCCTTGATCGACTCCCCCACATCTTTTAACATTCCACTTTTCTTTAAGCCTCAAAGTTGTCGGTTTTTCTGTCTAAATATCTACCGCATTACAATGATTGTGGGGAAAGCAGATGAAGACATTTTGCGTCAGCAGAACTGGTTCCTTGGCCGGAGACGACCATTATAAAGTACTAGGTTTCCTTCTCCCATGACCACCAGCTTAGCGGTAAAGCAGCGTTCAGCGTTCTAAACCCAATTTACAGGTCTTTCACGTGTGTATCGATAAGGAAGCTCCCTGAGATCCTCAGAAACTTTATTAAGTTCCTTCTAGAACACGGGAGCCAGATTTGGAGATCGGGAATCATCAATAAAGGTTCAGAGAGTCAGCACCAAAACTGTTCGGGAGCTGATCCACCTGTATTAGTCCCCCATCTTCATGAGCTGAACTCCTATTACTTTGACTTGTGAGACACCCGAGCTAGTTTCCTTTTGATGCGTCATCTCTTCACCTCAGGCCAAGTAGAGAAATGCTTTAAAATCTGTGCCTCTCCTCACTGACGGGACACCGCAGAAAGGTATCAAGCCGAAGTTCCGAAAATTCCGGAGAGTCAAATTCAGTACCCCAGTAAAACGCACTCCTTGAAAAAATTGTAACATCATCAACCACATTCGATTCAAGACCTAAAGGAATATTTCGTCCTAAACTTCGATAGAATTAACATGGAACTAAAATATTAACCGGAATAATTTTGTTCAAAGTTCCAGATGGAACTTAGCCATAAGCAAGATTGGTAAAGAGCAGCTTATAACTTCTGTATCGTGTTAAAAATTGATCAAAGTAATAGAAGGGAGGAAAACTGGTAGGTCTATTAATAGCAGTAAAATAAAATCAAACAATGCCTTCACTCGTCACCATCACGAAATGCGAGGACACAACCTGTCGCCTTCCATTCTGTTAAGGAATGGAAGTCTATGGAGATGGATGCAGACACGTTTTTTACCACTTCCAAGTAGGCGTCCACATGTGGTGCATACCGCACCAATTTTCTCTTCAAATTATTCCAGTCGTATCCTGTTCTCGGTTTAACGGAATCCTTAAGTGTCGCTATTTAATGCTGTACCTTTATTCCATAATCTATCTGAAATCCCTAACAGTTCTCTGGTAGCTCGCACGCACCCAGAGAAACCTAACATTTCACTACACAGTGCCCGTAGTATACGTGAGGCTGCTAGCCATATTGCACTCAGACGGTAGGCCTTGTGAATACACTCTCTAAATCTACGGCTTTCGGGGGGAAACCTTTTAACAAGCCGCTGCTTAACTAACCCTCGAGCCCCTTTTTCACTCTTTCAAGCTTCCAGCATGCGATGCCAATGCTAATACTAGTATCGTGGTCTCCCCCTTACCCAAGAGTTCCACATTACTCAAGGCATCACCCCTTGTATCCATCTCCATGCTCTTAAAATAACTCCTACCTTATAGTTCTACCTCCAAACTTCCAATTTTGGCCGTTTTATCGACATCCAAGATTCTCTGCGTGCCTGCACAAGTCCTTTTACACGAAGGCTACCCAGTTTAACCTTCCTCACGCTCCACAAACTCCGCGCTTTTTTCCTGGTCCCACCAGGAGGTCAAAGACAGTTTTCTTTCAATTCTGATGCCCTTGCTAGACATCTTACAGCTCATCAACCCCTCTGATGCTGATTTAAATTTTTCCGAAAACTCCTGGATCCGCACATAAGCTGAGTCCTAATTCATGCTACATTCCGAAGCTTCTCTCCCAACTTATGTTTCGTATTAGATTATGGAATGTCTCTAAACCACACTGACCCACCTCCTGCATCTCCGTCACATCCAAATCACCCTCCCAAATTCCATGTGCCAGTTTTCAGTATTCGGACACCATTGTTAGCACCTCATCAGGGGATCCCTGAATCTTTGATCCTTAACACCAACGAAAATGCACTAGAATTACCCATAGTTCTTTTCAACGTTAGATACATACTGGACAATTTCGACCAACTGAAAAACCGAGTTCCAACTTTAAATGTAGACATGATCTCGTATCTGAATCCTGACTTCCTGGGCACCTTCTCTCATATCAAATAATACTTGTAGAATATGGTCTCTTCAGATTAAATAAAGCCAAACGATTTTGTGGTAGCTATCAGGCATACATCAACCAGGTCTTGTCCACAACCCGTTTAATTCATCCAAAACTAGGTATTTTGCCCTGCCCATCACGGTCAGCTTTCCATAAACCATCTATCTGGCTCAACTAACAGGTCTCCTACTGTCCAGCAGCGAATTTGACCATTTTTCCTCTCCACCCTGAAGTGGCAAACTTATTGCTTGGGACTCAAATGTCCCCAAAATATGCTGCTCTACATTATTGTTACCCCCCCCCCATAATTTTTTGACTTCTTTGCAACTACGCGAATGGGAGGCTGAAAGCACCGTGTTCCTGCACTTATTAGACAGAGAGTGTTCTTGTTCTGGTTTTTACGCTTTGAATTCCTTCAGGTAGTGACCACAAAATGGTGACCTGTCATTTTCTGTTCTCCTCCCAGTCCATTTTTTCTGAGCCTGACAAAAAAGCCTGTCCTGTATTAGACTGGAACTTACTCCCACCACTCATTTGGGAGCATAATTAGGGTGTTTTTCTTCACGCATGACCCTGAGCAAGCTACCATAAATTTCTATTCTAACTACAGAAAATTTTCTGTTAAAACTCAGCCAGATTATCGATCCCCTTCTCAAAGCACCCAGTCAACTAGAACTCCCTTGTAAATAGATCCATCTCACTCCCAGTGACCTCTCCCTTCTAATTAGGACACACTGTCTATCAAGAACCTCTCAAAAAAATAAACGAGAACAGGCCAAAACACTCAAATACTAATGAAATACTGAAAAGATTTCGTAGTTGCTGGAAGCGAGGAGCACCAAGTGTTAAACCAGCTGATGATGCACGACGGTAAGCTACTCACCATTTAATCTGATATAGCGGAAGGTTTAAAACCGTTCTTTGCTCTTTTTATGATCCCAGAAACAGACGTTGATCTCCAATATCCACTAGTTTACAGATTCCTCCATTTCGGTAATCACATCTCCTTACTAACACTCAAGTTTAAACAATCGGACTCTACTGGACCAGATGGGATACCTCTTTCCGCGTTGGCAAATAGTAGTCTGCCGCTTAATATCTTTACTCTTTCCAAGAAATTCAGTCTCATACAATACCAGGGAAAATGGTCCGTAATTATGCTACATTACAAGTAGAGCGTACACCAGACATTTAAAAGTACCACAACTATCCTTGCGATTACGGATAATACAATAAAAGAACAGACCAACAGTTATTTGCCGAGACTCAAAATACTTAGCCCTAGACAACACGGCTTCTTGCGGTCTCGCTCATGTTCCACTTGTTAGCGCGATCCCCTAAACCTGGTCACATCTAAAGTTAACGAGGCAATGGACTCAATCACATTGCTCCTCGACATGGTGAAGACCTTTGATCGTGCGGCCCATTCTCATCTCTTGTAAACCCAACAACCGTCTGATCAACAGTTCATCCTGCGGTTTCTGATGTTTCTAATGTTTCTTTTACTGCCCGCCACAACATCAATGCATTTTGGAACAAACAACCTGTATCCTATGTCGCTCTGGGTTGAACCTATTATGAACACGTTTTGTACTCACATCAACCACCAGAAAATTTGCTAGTTCTTAATCGAAAATTTCATTGATGGGCAAACTTGCACCATTGAAGCATTGATTTGCAAAGATCTTGAAGTACTGCTTTTTATATTCATCGCTTATATTAAAAGCCCACTTACGTCACCCCATTTTTCGCGTCATTTCCTCTCACACTGATGTGTAAATTTTTGTTGTCTTTACTTTCCCTACTTCCATGACTTGATGTTGTTGCTAAGCGTGCTTCTTGGATCTCCCGAGAAGTATACATACATTTCCACAAAGGTAGAACAACCAGTTTGGTGCAGTTCTACGTAATCTTAATGGGGCATCTTTTTGCGCTGTAATTAACCTTTCATAAATCTCTTCGGTACGCTCCGAAACCGCCAGTGCTCGGTCAAAACACCCGTCAAAAGTCCACAATCCAACTACTGTGGACCAGAGCTGTGGAGTTTTCTTCTGGAAATTTCACAACCAGAAGCATTTATAAAATATATAATGACAACAGTTAGTTGCCTAAGTGAGCTTGAGGGTTCCCTCACAGGTTACTGGAATCCTTTAGGCAGGCTGAGAATATTACATCAATTATTTTGTTCACTGTTACATGCACAAGGATATACGTCCCTACTAAAGGCTCTATTCATACTCGATAAAACACGATATTCAAACTTCGCGTACAGCAAGAAACTCCTATTGCAACAAGCGACAACTTTGATGGCTACATGCAGCTGAAGCAACACACTTACATTATGCCTCTGGGACATGGAAAAAACAAGAGTAGAATCTGGAATAAATAACGTCAGCAGTGAAGTATTTACAAAAACACATGCAATGTGGGAATGACAACCAAAAAAGTATTAACAATAGACGTTCAGAGCCTGCCCGGTAGCGTAATGGCTAAGGCGTTCGACTCAGAGTCGTTCCTCCCGGGTTCGCGTCCCAGTTCGGGCGCGGTCGATATACACTGCTGATGATTCCTAACAAGCTGGATGAAACAGCTGTACAGTGCTTCCGTGGTTTCTTTATGGTGAGTTGAGCGATGATATCACATGGTGAATTATTTCATGTAAACATTCAATCTCCTACTACTAAAATGTATTAACAATAAGCAGAACGCGTTTTCGAATAAGGGCTTTCACGGGTGCAGTGTGTCCCACGGAATCAACACCCCACACAGTAACTACGTGCATATGAGAAGACAAAGCGGGTTTAAAAAACACCGACAGTGTTTTAAAAAAGGAAAATAGATGCTATCACTAAAAAAACTACAGTTTTTGATGGACTTCTGATCTGGATCATTATATTGTTTGACGACGATTGCATATGCCATCTGGATGTGGAAACAGAAACGTCATCGAAAGCTACGTCCCCTTGGGACTTTAAATGTATTGTACGCATTATGATGATTTGCCTGCAGACTTGCTCGACCGGTCTCACAGAATTGCTTCAGTTTTCCTAAACGATGTTCGTACACGAAGCATGATAAGCTGTCTAGCGTCGCATGTTGTCTCAGGTAGTCGGCAGATGAATGGAGCAGTGAAGATTATATGCAGTTTATCGTGGTCCATGAACCATGGTCACTTGATGGACAAATATGAATAACAACTGTTTGGGAAGATAAGATTAGCTAAGACGGAACTTGGGAATGAAAACGGATGCACGGAAATAAACAAAAGTTAATGATCACCATTTAGGTCGGAGGTAACCAAACCAAGCAAACATATCTGGCCTAAACATAAAAGAAACTGGAGATATTTGGCAGCTATCCATCCTTCTATGCCACAAAAGTGGCTGCTGAAAAATTGCAAGATATACTGCAACTCACTCGGAGCATTCTATTGCTTGTTTTCTCAATGACACACCTGCTTAGCAGAAAACCTCCTCTGCCCCTTGTCCAGACGTTAAAAAGTTCCGTCATAAAGCCTTAGCAAACCAAGTGCATGTTGTCTTGAGCGAACATTCGAACCGTGGCCGTGGGCATCTCCAAAGCCGGAGGTGATTCGATATGATGATGCTGGAACTTATTTTTTCGAAAGTCGCCATCCCTTCAACTTTGAGCATTGGATACTGGGATTGTCATCCTTCCGTCCATATTAAATTGCCGCTGAATGCAATCATCGCAGTCAATTTGTCTGGAAGAGCACTTTGCTCACACAAGGTAAAAATTGCTGGTGCACCACGGACTACAGCTGTCAACCAACAGACCACCGTTTTATCACAGAACTGGAGCACATCTAGCAAAGGTGTAAGACCGTCTGTCCTAACATGGATCTAGTATTACGTTTGCTTGACTTTAACCGTTGTGACCACTTGTACTTCAATCTTACTCAGCTCTATATGATTGCAATGCTGCCAACCCAGATACTCAACCGGTACAACGAAAAGACAGTCGAAAGTGGTGGAACGTGCGTAAGCAACGCGCAAATGGCGAACGCGCTGGGTGGTCAACATTCAGTTAAACAAGCGATCCGGACGAACAAACCCATGTTCCACTACAGAGGTTCTGGAGTTCATTAATGGTCATCCTTACGTATGTATCCACATGGTGTGGATTTGTGGAACCACAATAAAGCCCAGTTCCCGGGAGCAGAACCTGGAAAATCAATGCGGTACTCTAAATCACAAAGTCAACCACTGAAACACAATTTATGGCGTAAACATTTGAAGCCCAAACTCTCGTCGTCTATAATATTAAATGATATCATCCATTTTCATGTCGGCATATGTAGACATAATATGCCGACCGCGGGACCGTGCTCTTTGCTGGGGTTCGCACAAGTCACAGAAGTGGAAGATAAGCGGAACCGAAGCTGTAAGAATCAGGGAGACAGAGAACAGAGCGTTCTCCTTTGTTGTCCGAACTTATTTTCCTAAAAATCCGCAGTGTACATTTTGTAGTGAGTTGTTGTCTTCACTGACTGTCGTGTGCAAATTTCATCATAAGAATAGCAGGTCAGAACCAGGGTCTGTTTGAGCATGTGATTGAAGGCCGGGATCTGATAAAGATGAAAATAGGCGGAGTCAACACGTTTATATGGTATGCTTAATGGACTACTCTTCAGAATTGTATGGGCTACCGACTCGAAGTCCAGCTGGATACGATCGCTTAAACGGGACCGGTCATAGGTCGCTAATGAAGGCTAACCTATTCTCGCCTTCACAACCTGCATTAACGCGTTTTCTCGGTGTAACGCTTTTTTCAGAGAAGCCTGATGGTCCTCTTGGGAATTCGTCATTTTTTCTCCGTTCGTCTTAATTTTACAAGTAGCATATGATGCTCATAATTGCATGACGATGGGCTATTGTTCCGGTTTTCAACCTTATCTGCGGACAACGCGCCATTGCAGTGGTAGTGGTAGTGGTGTGAGATGGAAGAGAGTAAGATGAGTGCGAGAAGACAAACAGATGCGGAGAATGTGTCGCAATGCTTGCAGGTGCTGAATACATTCTTAGGTGGAAAAGAACCCCATATTAACTAATTGAGTACCCAGGGATGATCCTTAAGAAAGGTGCAGTTTGGCATGAGCAGTTCACTGTTATAGGATGTCTTGGGGTCTTGGGTTTACGCCTTATTAGGAGATACCAGGGACTAGTTAACAGGTCTGCATAAACTGCACAAGTTTTCGCTTGGATACTTGAGCCATAATGGGTCTAGATGAAGTGAAATGCAGCATTCCTCACTTGACAATCATGAGAAGCAACCAAGAAGTTGGCAGATAAACACCAGAAATTCTCATCCGAAGGTCGGTCCACTTTTGATGCATCTGAGCAATACTCTGAAAGCTGTATGGCATGGGATGAGTATGATAGTGAAATGCTTCCGGATAGCTTAAATGAGATAAAGTTGGGTTTGATGGTTTTTTAAGCCACGGCATTCTAATTTTTCTATCCTCGTCGAATTTTCCCTCATTGCGTGTAAAATTTCGATACTAGACTCTTGGTAAGTCAGAAGTGAAAACGCACAAATCTGGAACGGAAAAAGTGAAAAAGATGGCAGCCTGAAGGCATTCCAGCTAAGGGTTATGGTGAGCACAACTGCAAAAGCGAGAAATGATGTATGATGTGTAGAATGAGGCGTTAACTGATGCCAACCTTTACACATAGAATGGGCTAATGGTCACATGCATCCGAAATGAGGGGTTAGGTGATAATATTTAATGTTAATCTGGAAAGAATTTGGAATTAGTTGCGTGCATCTGTGTAGATTTTCATGCCGCACTACACGCGTACCAAACAAGGGAAGATGTTAGATAAAGATGGTGTTAACAGGGTTGCACTAACGGAAAATTGCCAGAAATGGGTTGGGTAATTCACCATATAGCAGTTCTTATGGAGACTACTAAGAATGTGAATAACTGGAATTCGCCGGCACAAACGCCCAGAAACAGTCTCAGGACTTACCCCAAAACGACCCCGAATCGCACCAAAATTTTCCTCCTGGGTAGCCTATACGGGAAACAACATCTACAGGTGGGAAGCAATACAGTCTTGAACTTAACTATTACCAACGCACAAACTTTCGTGCCAGACCAAGCCGCTTTTCAATAGGGACATTTCATATTCAGCTGACCCAGGACGGATGTTGTCATTAACTGACGTATTACATCCTGAGTTCCATCATCGAATGTTGATGCCCATAAGTTGATGATAAATTTGGCCTTACAATTTAGCAAATTTACTGCACGATCGCAATATGGGTTCTGGTTGCCTCCACAGATGAATGCATTTGCGACGCTGTTTGGCGCATGAGGTAAAATACGGATGTCGCAGGAACCAAGTCTGTTCACATTTATATTCAAATAAATGCTTTGGTTTCAATACTAACAGTCCACAAGATGCCCTCCAACACAAGGAACACGTGTTCACGCAATCAATAAGGGGGCCCACATATCCAATCAATATAAAAAATAACGAAAACCATGACTACAACAGCGCAACTCACGTGCAGCAGGTCATGAGACCGAATGACGTTCACAATTAGACCTCATTACAACCCTGAAGTAAAACTCGCCAAAACACTGGAGGCCTCAAGGACCACTTCTTCGTGAATTCGATAAGCTGTGGGAATTTTCTTGAAGGAAATTCATCAGCTATGACATATTCACGCAGCTATTTATCCGCATTTCCTAAAGTAACCAACTGTGGTGCTCAAAATATGCAGTTAATAATATACTTTGTTTCAGCCTTTGAAGAAAAACAAAAACTGCTAATGTTCAACTTATGAGTTTGCCAGCAATATTACCAAAAACTCCATGACATAATGCCACTTTGAAAAACGGTCCCTAACGGACCTTTTTGAGGCGTTTTAGCGTCCCTTGTGCTGACTGGGCGGAGATTGGGGCAATGTTTTCCTGATAAAACACTTACTCATGTAGATGGCCCGGGTTTAACGAATTTTGCGTTGGCTGTTAGTTGCACCTTGGAAACCAATTGAGCATAGCTGGAGTAGTTTGAAATGCAGTCGATGACTAGCTTCACGGGACTTTCGATTTGAAACTGCAGCATGACGGGACAATTAGGTTTTGGGTCCGCTTTCGCAGCCTCGTCATAAGACATGGAATATGGGCCATGCCGCAAACGGCCAAGAGTAGATCCCTAGCGCTACTCAGGGAATGCTGTCAGGGATGTTGAAGACGTGACCTATCCACTCTACTCGATGTTTCAGTGCGTCTTTGAATCGGCTGGGGGCCACCAAGCTCTGCTTATCCGATTGAGTTTCCGGACTAATGATATTGAAAACGGCTGTGAGCTCTGAGAGGGTGTACCCCGAGTTGTTAATGTGGACTATTAAATTGTGCAACTTACCTTCGAACATCTGTGCCTTATCCTGGAATTCATTCACTAGGTTATGTTTGACGGAGCACGGGCTCATTTTTCTCAAATGAGGATAAAATTTGTAGCGTATTTTAGTGTTAGTCACAAGGACACTGAAGTTCTCTCGTCTGGCTCGCTGATTTACAACTTCAGTCATTGTACTTTTGTTTGGAAAATTGCGTTTCGGGAACAAAACACAGGTAACACTATGAAGGGTGGCTGCTCAATTGCTATCACCAAAACGATAACGATACACTGCATCCAATCGGCCTGACCCCTTTCTTGGGATAGAAGTGGAAGGGACTTCTATGAAAGGCGGGCAGCTTGCGAGTACTTCAGGAAACCAAGTGAGCATCGTTGGTGGATAGATTATGCAGCTGCAGAATGGACTTGAATATAAAATGACCATGTAGCAAAACCAATTATTTTCAACTTGGTTTTCGAGTAGTTTTTTTTTTTTGGGGGGGGGGCTTACCTGAAGTACACAAGCGGCTTTCGGTTGGTATGCACTACTACAAATCACTAGTGGTTTTGGAATGTTTCCGAGTCATTTGAGCTGCCTTGAAGCCACTAATGTTTTTTGAGTGGTGCTCAAACTATTTTTGGCGATGTTAGCCTGAGAAGTCAAATAACACTCCAGCCTATGGATAATCAGCTTTCACATTCTAATTCTCACATTCCCTTTCATTTTTTTCACCCAAATTAGCCTGCTAATTATGGACTTCGTTTTGGTTGCCAAGTGTTACTCAACAGAAAAAAATGTAGGTAAACGCGCATGTGATGAGGATTTATTTTGACAAATGAAAAGTATGTCAACTCTTATCAAGATCCATGGTTCGTGCTAATCTTCAATTTCGCGTACCCTGCCGTTTTCACCGTGGTGATATAAATGAAAAAGCCATTTGTACAGCAGTTAATGCAATGACTTTCAACGATATCACCAAGGAGTTATTGACATACATATTAGCAGTTTTTACAGTGAATATTGTTATACATAATGAACGTGAAACATGGAGTGGTAGGGAAATCGAGTGCATTCCATTTAAAGGATACATGAAACATTCAACCATAAACAAAAACTTCGTTATTCGGTACCTTTTATTTAATACCATTTTGCCCTGCCGCGGGTGCTGATGAAGCAATGATGCATGTACCGGTCCGTTCCTTTTTCCGATAGTAGGGAACTTTATCAGTCTTGACTCTAAATCATTCATGCGCTTCGCCAAAACCCGATGCATTCTCACTAACGGCCTCATTACCACAAGGTAGGGAAATTTGAAGCTTCTCAACCGTAAAGTCCACAGCTGCAAGTACCATTTCCAGCATTCTTTCACTGACCACTGTTGTTTGCTTCAATACACGTTAATCGTGGTAACTGTAACTCACGCGGCAACATTTGCATTCAGCCTGGGTAAAAGCGCCAAAACTACGTCAAATAGCACAGGCGATTTGTGTAAACGAGTATTCTGCAACATGAGAAAGAAAGAGTGCATTTTAAATCGCTTATTAAGAGGCGACGCAGATGATGGGTGCGTGCGAGCTTGTTAATTATTTTCAACGGCGGTGCTACTGTGACGTGTACAGGCACTGGAACAGTGGAGGGTGTGTGGAAATAAACGCAAAATGTGCACGTATTTCACCCAGGAATGCAGAGCAAGTCCACTTCTGCTTGGTGTAACACTACTCAAACACTTGATACGTGATATCGGGCTTGAATTAAGCGTGCCGTTCATAGTTGTCCTTGTGGTCAGGTCTTAAACCCACCGGTACTGCAAATTTGTTATTTTGAAATAGATACAGTTACCTTCTGAGATTTATATGTCGCTGCGCAAAAAGATCCATGGCCATGACAGAGTCTGACGCTCCCCCCGTGAACTATTCCAAAAGTCTTGGTTTCATATAGCATGCCTAAGCAAAGCTATCTACAAGCATCCATGAATAGTATTAATTTTATACTTGCGGAACACACATTAAAGCACTCATAGATGGTGAGACAGTCAGGCAGTTTTGACCCCACAAGCAGTAGTCGACGATGTTCCGGAACTGCTTGCTTTTTGGTGATCGGATGCATATTTTGTCGACCATCCACTTGCGGTTTGCGGTGGCGAAGTTGTTGTCCTCCGTAAATAGCACAATTTGAAACATCTAAACTTCAATGGATCGATGATAACAGCTAGAAGAAATACTTTATGAAATGCCTGGTTCATATGGAAAAGTGCGACACTGACACACTGAAATTTATTCGACAGTGTCCACCATCCTGTCAAAGTAAGAAGCATTTCAAAAAGTGTCAGAACACATTAAAGTCACTATAATATTCTTTGTTTTTAAGACCACTTATAAATTACTAAAAAACTCACCGAAAGGACGAAATAAATGAGCACTAATGGTGACTCTCTACAACAACTTTCTTTCGGAAATATTCTCTGGCGATAATTGAATATCAAATTAAGCTTGTGCCACTCTTGGATTACTAGTAAATATCCACCTGATGTACTATTCACTAGGATCACAATGAATTTAATGTGCGGCACTAGAATAGCAAGCAGTCGGTCGTTAATGACAGAACACGAACAATAATGCAAACAGAACAAATTGTCACACACGGGCATAGCGATGTTCACCATGCGGTTCCGATGGTGAAAAACTTGGCGCACGTACTGTAAAGGACTGTTCCATTCTCATTCAAAACTATACACTTCAAAATTGAGCATGTCGTTTGCTTCATTCGAAAGAGTCTGGGAATGAAATCGTCACAAATCTGCCTAGGGTAACACGCCGGTAATAATGCACTGAAGCTGAAGACCGTTAAAGGATGAGCCATAGTAAAGAATATGCCATGCTGGGGTAAACACGAAAATGCCCGAGTCATAGGATGCGTCTGAACATGAGGATGGTGTCGTCAACTTTGGAGAGATGGGGATGAAAAATAAATAGACAGGCCGAAAGCTGTATTGACCTTTAAGAACAAATAAGCAGGCCGATGGATTGTGTGCTATGTAGTAAAAAAGAGTTTAAAAAGACGTCAGGTCCGAGTTGGAGATGTGACAGTCTGAGCTCAGACTTGATATTGGTAGAACCGTTGATTGGATTTTTAGACAAAATTTGATGTTCATAAAAATTTAGTTAGTTGTTCTGGATAGAAAAACGTTATCATTATGACAAGAATGCCAGAATAACACCGATTTACTAGAATACAATAATGGCATCTCGCAACGAGGACTATTGTGGTGCACTTTGCAGTCAACAGGTCGACGTGCACCGGTCAGAAGAGTGTTAGTATCATGTGAAGAAAGTATGGGAGGAGAATATACTGGAAAGACGTTTTTATAATCCGGAGATGGTGAGTCGTCCTACACAGAGAGTAAGAAGAATCGCTAACCGAATAAAACGGTTTATGGTCAGAGATTTGTTGGTGATTTCTACGTGGGGTCATGGGTCTGTGTGATAAGTAGATGGATCAACAAATTGTCGATCAGTGATTGGGGGCGAGTGTTCAGTAGAGCTATATACAAAGACCCGGAAGACGCTAACGGATGGTTGTGCACCAGAAATTCTCTTCTATGAAAGATAAGAACTTAAACTCTTCAGATTCCGCTGCTGGGTTGATGGGCAGGACGGTTTTTATTCACTCGGTTTTGAAGAATGAGATACTGGAGGGAGACGAAGGTAAGTTTGGTATAAGTGCGTTTGCTGGTAGAGAAATGGATTGGCCGCTTTGAGGCTTCCCGCGGCTGACAGCTTCCGGGAAAGCGGACATTAGCTTCAAATCTAGGAGCTCAGACTAAAGTGGGTGGCTCTCAATTAGGGTATTTTCTGCACGGCATCTGCAAGTGGCAAGAAGATCGAAATTTAACATCGTAAGACGTTTAGATTGAGTTTAAAAGAGGATGCATCTGTATGTGTGGTGGGGTTCGAATCTGATTAAACTGATTTAGTGGGCTTAGGAGGCCGCATAGGATTTTGTTTTGAACGGCAGACCAGCAATTTTACTCCCTGATGCTGATGCCACAGGAGAAGATAGGGATAAGAAAAGGCTCGGGGCAATCGGTTAGAGTTTTCGCCAGGTTGCCGGGGGATTAAGTTGGGTTGCAGGACACCGCCAGTTTTCGTAGTGAAAGCAGTAAGCGGCAATTTCATACAGCATCGTTTGACCAGAGGTTCCAGCGAAAATCGAGGGCCCGTTTCTGTCTATGGTTTGTAAAAACGCAACAGGAGTCGCATCCGCCGATGCCTTCGACTTTTTTATGGGAGCCTCGGAAATACAACTCCAGGGATGTTGGCCTGTTGGCCTGATACCGAGTTCTTTCGTAACCCGCGCACGATCTTCTTTTTGCGAGGGCGTTCCTTCTGGAGGCGTTTTGAGTTTCGTAAAATTATTGTCATTTGCAGGGCTTTTGCAACTACTTACGAACTGCTTCTCCTTTGGTGTTTCTACAAATTGTAAAGTAACGGACCCTCGGGTCATCGGGCATGAGATTGTTTCCTCGCATGGGTCGGGTGCACCTGTGGCGCCCCATGCCACACGCATTTAGAATGTGGCCTTTCTCTGCCTCTAGGGCTAAGCAGTAAAAAACATCGACTATAATGTCATTCTTCTCGTCCATTATTCATCTGAGGACTTCCGTGGTGATGGAGTCCAGATAAAGGTAGATTTCTCTCAAGGCTTGTTAGCTGGAGTGCTCTGTGGACTCCGTAATGTTCAGCGCATATCTCCTATTGCACATCAGTTTTATATTATTAATCGTATCAGACAAGTCAATCAGAGACACAGAGCGAAGGCAGGATTGCGCTTTTGAGCCCAGGTGACCCGTGTCCTTGCGTTTGACGTTCAGTCATAGACGCGATCTTTTTAATATGCAGAGGCAAACGTTCTCGTCATAACAGAATGCAAAACATTTAAATAAAAGCGTGCAAATAATGAGGGTGGCGAGTAATTTTTCATTCGATTCTGCATCAATGAGTAAAAAATGTATAGACACCTTGTTGCACCTGAAATTTGAGCTCTGGGTTTACCGTTACTTACATTAATTTCCTGGAAACCCTATCTAATCTGCGCTGCTCGGACGCTTCGCTTTTATTTTTAATCATATTGTTCCAGCGGTCACCTCATTGTAACTATTTATCATGTAACCAAGCTTGTTTCTGGATGTCTTCGAGAAATATACTATTGTCATCTCCACAAACCATAAATGGCACGTGAAACAGGCTTGGTAATTATTTAAAGTTGGAGCCTGTTCGTCTAGATTTAACCCAGTGGGCATGTCTGATTTCAGTGGAAGGCACTGTGCAAGAGCAAACGAGTGGTTCTCCAGACATGCGGTTCAATCGCGGTATTTTCCCATAATTTTTACGTCAGACTGCCATCAAGAAATTACTGCATCTAACTCTAACCCTGACTTTTCCCATCAAAACCCGCCCTATTCCCTTGGCTTGGAATTGCATATTTTTGTTCCACTCCATCGTGTGTTGACGCACTTGAGTGAATTCTGCCCTTGCATCCACAACTACTCTAATTCGAGTCAGTTTCTCTTGATTATTCCTAAAAAACAATGATTTTTGCCCAAACCGTCACAGAGTTGAGTCACGTTTTTATCCCCCATCCATCCCATATTTAGCCCTGCTGTTCATGTATACCATGTTTGTCACATTTTTATCAAGCCTCAGCAAGAGCTGCCCGCAGATCCAAAATATGTGCATTAATTTTAGGCAACAGTTAGATTTTGGCAGAGGCTTTTAAAAACGCCCCTAAATTCTTAAATGCTCAGGCATACAGAGACTTGGTCCGCAGTCCATATGGCTGAGGAAACCTTAATTGCCTTCAGTCTTATTTATGACATGCGCTATTCTAAACAGATGAAAGCTGCACGTGCTACGCATCAACGCTCCACCCAATGTGACTAAAACAGATACAGGAGAGCCAAGTAAGCCAGGTAAAGATTGAGTCGAATGTTCACTTGTTCCTATTCTTTTTTAGTCAGATATCTCACTGTGCGACTTATTCAGTTTGACCTTCGTACCCATCAACGAGCCATCGCCCGTCATTTCGCCTGGAGGCCCAAGCCATCGATTTCATTAATTCCGCTTCGTATTTGGCTTCTTTTCCCTTATCCAACAGCCAGTTTGGGCAGTTGAGTGGCCTATGACCCGTCTGTTACGTCTCAAATTTAGCAATTCCCTATATCTTGTGGTTTCATTGAATTCACAGGGAACTTTCGAGATATCTGTGAGGTACCATCCCTGGATGCTTGTTTTTAGGACAAAATGGCACAATCACTGCAGCCCTTGCCTTAAGATAACTCCCTATGCACTGCAAACTTCCTTGTTAAAAAGTCCCGTGCCCACTCCACGGCCCTAGCACCAACCAACTGATACGTTATCCATACGTGAATATAGCAATCTAGATGTGGTTTTCGATGGTGGGAGTAGAATCCCCGGTTTTATGGAGCTACCGTTTTTGTAGTACCCGACTTTTTACCTTTTCTATATTCTGAGAGCAGGAACCGATTCTGAAGCCATTCTCTGGAGCTTCCCTGATCTTTTCTGGTTGTCCGCCGGACGAATGTAACTAACGGTCCATACTTCTTACTATCCAGTGAGTATTGGCGCTTCCGCAATATAAGTGGCATGGCCCATGCCAACAACTATTTGCAGAATTTATCCATTCAGGGCTTTTGGTGTTTTGTGTATAAGGACCCAATAATATTAGGGCCACGGAAGCAGATAATTGTAGTTGATATATTTGTGGAATATTTCGAGAGGCATGTTTGGTTGCATGATCGAATGTCTTATGGGTAATACAGGTTGCATGGAAAAAGTAGGTAGACATATAAAAACAAAGTGTGGAGAAATAATAAAAGTGGTTTTCTATGAGGAAAATGGTATTTATTTGCACCAATGACGTGTACCGCAAGCGCAAGGGTCAGTTGGAGGGTGGCGGCAGGTGTTAGCGTAGATCTGCAGTAATAGAGCATTGAAGAAGTGTCCACCGCCGCGAAACGGCCTTGTTTTACAGGCATCCAAATAACTTGAAGCAAATCGTCTATCCGCACCGGCGAAGCATGTCCATGAGGACATAAAATCGACAAAATTTTGCCCCGGCTTCCGGGTAAGCATCTTAAAAGGCGTTTAGTTGCGCCAAGCTGCGGTCAGTGACTACTGTGTGCAACTTTTCATTTAAAGGTAACATTTCCTTCGTGGCATTAATCACCCGGCGGTAGCTTGCTCCGTTTTCGTTTGGAAGCAGAGCTTAAAATACTGAACGACCTAACCCGCTATCGTCCACTATCACTGCATGCCAAAGTACATACCCACCGCAGTTAGGCTTTTGGATTGCCTCTGTCAACAAAATCTCGCAATGTAGATCTAACAAATTCCGAGCACTAGTCGGCACGGAAAACGCAAACCTAACTGCATCTTCCTGTTTGGGCAACCTAAGAGTACCCTGTCCGCGCAATAGGTCTTTCACGCGAACAACGTCGTTGCGGCAGCTCATTAACCCGAATTTACGCCCAATATTATTTATGTCGCGAAACGTCCCCAGCAGGTTGAACTTTCCCCTAGCGTATCGGCAAGCTTCTTTGGCAGCGCCGAAAATTTCCATTAAGCCGATGACGTGCGACTCCTGCTCTGGGGTTAGCTTATGATTCCGCAAGTAATAACGGTCATGAAACCGATGGAAGGAATGAAATGTGTTGCAGACAACATCCAACCACCTTGTATTGCATACTAACGGCACGCAACATGACGAATGCTGGACAGTTTATATTTGAAAATCTGCAAATAAATATTACTTGAAAAGATAACAGACTTAACGACGACCGCTTTGCTGTCTGCGACGTTTGTGGATACGATGGTAGGGAAAGGAAGAAAAAGGAGATCTCGAATGCTCTCGGAGCCAATTCTCCGAGCTAACACAGTGATATTTAGGAATTGACGTTAGCGTTTGACGCTGAAAACTCCGAAAATCATACTCAAACTCTGAAAGTCTGGAACAACATGAACGAACATAACGTGAGAAACTATCTCAATCATCTACTCAGACAGCAGTCGCGTCCGTACGAACAGTCATGGCAGCCATGAGAGCGCAACTGACATAGTTTGCGGCATAACACCTATTTATACCCACAATCATCAGTTTAAACAACAATCAAGTGGATGAGATTAAAATTTTTACAGTTTCCAGAAAAAGTACACTTGCTTCCTAAACTCTTTTCCCCAAATATCTCACTTAGCTTCACATAAACAACTTTTCAAGGTGAAAGTTTCAATCCTTTCCAGAAATAGGACTTAAGAAGTTCATAAAATGTACATGAAAGTTAAACTGTGATGAAAGATGTCACCAGAGACCGTAAGTGAGGGATAAAAAATTGTCAAAACGGGTCAAGCCAGCTGGATGAAAGATTAATGACGGCCGATAGATGCCCAGCATCAAAACTGGGAAGAAAAAGAAATTCCGTAATCTTACCGTGGATCTCGCAGCCAAGAAACTGCTTAAAAGCCTTTTAAAAATGCGGGGAGACGAAGAAAACGTTTTAGAAATTGTGGCAGACCATTTTTGAAGACATGAAGGACGGAAATATTGTCAACAGTGAGGAGGTGGATGATGATCAGTATGGCATGTGTTGAAGAAAATATCTGACGCTATCAAGCCAGTGTGAAACAAAAGTGTTTCTCTTTCTTCTTTTTGTTTGCTTCCGGGGACCAGCTGATGGAAGCTCCCGGTATACCTATAACCGTGGTTGTCGAGGGAAAATTGAGAGTGCTATTCTTGGTACACGATGGTCGCGGCACCTAAAACACGAATCTGTTTGTGGGTGCCTTCGTGACATTTGGCTATCAACGTGAGGGGCATGTGAGCCATGATCAAACATTTCTAGTAGTAACGCTGTGTAATTGGGAGTTCTTGTCCGCTCAAAGTATCACGAGCCTCGGGGATTCGATTATTTGGCGTTGATTTCTAAGCAGACTAGCGACAGGGTTATCAGTTTGTACTGGTGTAAAGTGCATTATTTACACGTTTCGAAGACTGGTTATTTCCACCGGGATAAGGATTGGCGATCCCCAATCATGAATCCAGACTTCCTTCACGAGTGCGCAATTTGTTTTAGAATCCACCTACTTCGGGTCGATTTGGGTGATTCGCTCCATAGAAAACCTCAGCAGCATGTCTTTGCTCATTTTGGCTGCGGCAGATACCGCGGTTTCAGAACGTTTGCCGCCCAATTTAAGTTGCAGCGCTGATCACCTGCAGAAGCACAATGACTGGTTTTTTATGTTCCTATTGCTGTCCAGCAGCAGCCCACACAGAACTTGAATTCTCACTCTGCCTGAGGAGATAAAAGAAAGCAACATCAACTCTCCTCGGCGCCACATGACATCTTTATTTTTCTTAGGGTATCCGTGGCGCTACTAACGTCAAAGAAGCTTAAACATCATAGAACAGACTCACAGCACTTATCTACTGCACTATGGTTGTTTGCTTCTTATTTGGGAGATCTAACTGCCTTTCAGTTCACTTTAAGTTGCCATATTTTCAGCTCTATATTGCTCCTGTTTCTATAGTGGAGAATTCAAGCTGGCCTCGACATCATCGATGCAGTCAATCGGTTTTATTTGTGAATGTTTTATGTGATATCTACATGTTATTCAGTTCTTTGAGTGCAATTGTTATTACACAAACATCTAATCACGCAGTTTAGGGTATTATTTCTATCCATTTGATAAATCTGAGGGTCATAATACAGGATGATTGTGCTTTATCAATGCGGCATTAGGGCCTGAGGATTTTAAATGCCTCCGAGATCACTTCCAAGCCTATTCCGCCACCTTGTTCTGTTTTGTGAATTGTGGCAAGACCACGGGAAAACCGGAACAAATGCATGTAAAGGAATCAACCTCCCTGATTCCTGCCAGCTTCTGCAAATTTACGTGACTGACCCGGTATCGGAATTGCAGGCCTTGCGAAAGGCGCATGTGGCCTAGAAAGCAGGGTCTAGTGGGTGTCCCCACCGGTCAGTCCATCTATGTAATTCAACGACGACGCTGGCAGAAACCAAAATTCTGTCACTTTGCAGCTATAGAAAGCCACAGAAAAACTGTTAATTCAAAATGTGTTAGAACGTACACTGTGCGCACAAACTTATTATCGCCTTTGGTCCAGTAGACCTTGCTCGGTGTGCTCGTTATAGGCCGCCCCCTTCAGCCTCCCCACCAGGCTCTATGTGAAGTCCCTTCAAACTAGCTACCGATTTTATTTCAGATAAACAAAATATTGGCGGCGAAGAAGTTCATTAGCAACGCATCATACAAAAGTGCAAAGATCCTAACAGGCGTTTCGAACAAGAGATGCCTCAATTTCCAAGGTCAACCGCATTCATTTTCAGAGAAGAGTGCTTTGAATACCCGGATATCTATTCTTACTGAACTGGTCTGTTTTAAAAATACCTACCGATAACCGAATCGTAATCTTGCATCCATCGATCCCACCTGACTGGCTCTGTCTTTTAACCTGCTACTTGGCCGGCTCACAGACCTTCCTAATGACATTAATCCACTTTCAGTGCTCATCCCCAATCGCAAATCTCTTCACCCAGTCGAGATCGTTTGCCTCGTTTTTCCTGGAGCCTACCACAACTTTCATGCAACGAAAAAGAAATGGGATTATTGAAACCTCCACTCCAATTGAAAGCACATCAACAACGCCGCAATGAATTATGTTTCACCGATGCATCTTGCCTCTGAGCCAGTAGCTGCAATCGAATGATTGTCAGATCCTAAGGAATCTGTTATTTTTCCCAACAATGTGTCAATCACGTCCTTTTGTTGCCATCTGCCTGCCTTGGATTCATTGCTAATTAAGTTTATTTCACTGCAAGTCATCCCCTCTGTGGCAGTCACCTCCAATAAGAGAACCGTACACTAGACAGAGAACAGCTTTTATTGACCAACCGAAGAAACACGCCTGTCACTCTCATCACGTAGGTATGTGGTGGGAATTTTTGCCTTCAGAAGTTAACTCCGGCTGCACCGTGGATTCCTTTGCGTGCTCTCTGAAAAAGCACATGCTAATCCCGAACACGTCATCGCAAATGTCAAACAAGAAGTGCAGGATCACTGTCCGATGGTGGTCAGGTTGTTCAAGCAACCTCGAAAAATTGAGTAACATTACTACTCTTTGAGTTGGGAAAAGCAAGCGCAAGAAAACAAGTAGGATAAAACATTATCGTCGTTTACACGGCAGCGATTACAAGAATATTGGAGCAAAATTGTTTTCTAAGTAATACCTTGCATCCGGTGCTGTCACACCAACAAACTGCAACTGAATTTGTTCATGAATCTATATAGTCAGCCATGTAGCTGCAATAAGCATCTATTGCTTAGGCTGCTTATAAAAATTTCGGCTCCTCTGGTTCATTGTAGCTTCTTGTTAATAATGCATCTTGTCACCCTATGCAGTTACCTCCTGGCTATAATTTAAGTATCTCAGGTTTCAACTCCCGTAACATAGCTGGAATCCCCTAAACAACACCAATAACTTATACAGTTTTGCCCTCAGTGACCGCGAACACGACAGGTGAACTCGTTTAGCAGGCCAAGAGATTTGACCAAGATTCATCTAATGTTGATACTAATAAAATAAGCGCTTTCGGGATGGCGATCACATAGTCGATCCCGTTGTTTCTTTGCCGGCGCCCGCATAAGTGCTCCCGGAGGTTTCAAGATGTCACCTCCACAATTTGATCGGTCCGCTTCTTTCCGATTGCAGCGCTCTCTTGGTTGAGCGACGTCTTAGTCACAAAAAACCCAAACCGCAGCAAACATTCGATATTCAAGATTTCATGGAAATCATAATGAGATCATTTTAATTAAAGCTGTCCCATGTCGGCCGAGTGATCGTGTCCATAAATACTGCAATAAAAATAACAAAACTTCATTGTTTGCAAAGATGATCAGTTAGCCTAGCCTGTTCAACTGACTGCGTTGACATTCCTAAATGGCACACTGCGGCCGAAATTTTTCACAAAAAACAAAAATTTTGAGCCTTAAGGGAACCTGGCATGAATTCACTGTCCTTGTGAATAACTACTGTACACAATGTCTTTCCGTACTCCATTTTTCTAAAGTGAAAATACTAAATGGCTCTTTAATCAAAAGTCTGGTAGATATTGCGGGAATGTTTAACAAAGATATTTCCCCCGCCACGGAGACAAAATGGTTCCAATTTCCTGCACAAATAAGTACTTCATCGAGTTTATCTACTAATTTTTGAACTTCTCGTCTTAGGCAACAAAAATACGTTTTGCTGTTTGCCATCCGCTCATGCTGGTCACAGTGGCATCCACTCCTACCAATTCGACTAAGTGGTCCCAACATTCCCATATTTACAATGAGCATTCCGCGTTTGTATTTAAAGTATTTTTTCCCTCCGCAATAAAACTTATTATTATCCCGCGACAACCTCATCATCAAACAGACCCTATAGTTTTCAGGATGTTTGAGCGGCTTGATGACAGACCATTCAGCATATGTCAATAACCCGGCACTTACACCCAAATTTCTGTATGTCATTGACGAAGAACTTCTCTTGGTGCATTATTAGTCCACCAGTTAGCCAAGGAAGAATAGCGGCAAAATAAATCCATGTACGGGACCAATGTGGTCATTTTTACTAGTGTCGAATAGAGAGTTAAGCCGAAACTTAAAGTGACTCGAGGGTCATTGTTGTCATACGTTTTTGAGACGGTATATTACTGGATAATTATCGGTACACGGCTATTCAACTTGTTAGTGCTATCGTTACTTTTGATGCCTAGCACATGCCATATCTTGAGAGCTTTTGCAATTTTACCAGAGAGCTTTGAGTCTTTCTTCTTTGTATCCATTTTAAAGGACTGTGTTTATCGAGTCCCAGGATCTGCGCTATCATTTCTAACGTGCAAACGATGGATTCACTCTGAGCCCAGTATCCATGCTTTGCAACTTCCCAACCTTTTAAGCAGTTGGTCGGTTGACACTAACCTCGCTGATGCTATTTTCTATTCTCAGCTAGTCATAGTTTGTTTTCTAGAGATTTATTCATTTTTAGGATCGGCTTTGAAATTAAAAATGCCAGAGAAGTACTATTATGACACGTCTGTCGGCCATATGTACCTTCAGATTATTCTCATCTCATTTCTGCCTCAGGGTGGCTGCAAGAGAAGAGCAAAATTTATGGGCTTATGACCAGGAGCTGAGAAGAGGATTATATCAAGGAGTAATTCCAGTGCTGCTTACATTCAGGTTTCCTTCGACTCTCCAAGCGCCATGGAGTACTTAGCTGATTTAGAAAAATGCCTTAAACTGCTTGCATTTTATATTGGCATAGTAATGTGGAAATTTGGAGAGCCACGGACCACATTTTTAGGTAGCACACGAAAACGCTTTTACAACGAAGTTTCTTTCGGCATCCAGTAAGAAGAAAAGGAAGATAAACTGCGCTTATAAGGAGTGAGATAAACAGTAGTTACAAGGAGGGAGATTGTCATCATTGTACAACCCATTGTCTTAACACAAATTTCGTATTACGTTTGCCTGCTCTCAGCCTGTGATCACTTGCGCGTCACTCTTACTTGGCTCGGTACGATCGACACACTGGCAACCCTGAAACTCGACCGGTACAAAGAAAAGACGGTCGGAATCGGTAGCATGTTGAGTATATTTTCACGGGAACGTGCGAGCGAAGCATGCGTGAGTAACACGAAAATGGCAACCGCGCTTGGTTTTCAACGTCTGATTAGACAAGCCATTTGGAGGAACAAATCCATGTTCCGCTACGGGCGCTTCCTCCTAGAATATCTTCAGAGAAGAATTTCGGTTGGGATCACACAGGAGAGGCCGGAAACTGGCGGATGTCTTGGGATTTGGCATCGATCGCCAATCGAAAGATTTGCCGTTCTTTTGGTGGTCTTCTGGATGTTAGTTGTTGGGAGGTTGCCGTACGCCAGACACTCGGTTTGATGTACATCATTAGGAGGTGAACGCAGGAGGTGTGATCCCCGGCCTAGTTGCGCCCACATCTTCCCGCCCCATGTGCGCCGGTCAAAACGATGGATCTGGCCACGTCCCACACCCGCAGGTCTCACCCTTGTCCAGAATCTTCGCCAGGTGGGGTTGAATATGAGTGTCTGACTTCGGGTTCTCTTCCTTCTCTGGTGCATGATGCCGACCATGGGAGCGGTGGTTGTCGCGCCGGAGTCCGTGGCACCAGCATTCTTCTGAGAAAGGGGTTAGGTTAAAACAAACCGGTAGAAACGGTGTTCGCGAGAGGCCAATGAATGTTCGACTTGGTGGCCGGCACCTACCAGTGGTCGGCGCTATTCTTGTGTGGTTAGCTTGAGGGCAGCATGTCCACCGGCGCATGTATTATCGCGACAAGCATGTCATCCTAATAAGTACCGTTATGCACTTACGACGATGTAACGTTGGTAACAAAATCAGAGAAACGATCGGACTGCTTTACTTTTGGCCGCTATGGCCGCTTCGCCTATCCGGTACTTCAGGTGTGACTGGTGGTGCTGTGGCTTCAGCCCCACTAGCAGTCTCCAGGAGCGGCGCTGATAGTGCCTGGGCTCAACCAAGCTTACGGGACTCATTAGCTGAAAAGAGTCCGTCGTTCGATCTGCATTCCACAGTGATAGGTTCGGTACGATCGACAGACACTGTTTCGGGTCATGCCGTGTCGGCCGGCAAAGTCCAATATAAACGTTTTAGGACCGTGCCTTGCCATGCGAAACGGATCGGCATGCGATGGTTGCAGCGATGGTCTGACACCATCAACACGCATGAAAACGTGAGTTGAATTACCCAATGCGGTTGGAATGTAGCCCGTGGATCGTTGGGCCCGCGGTGGATTGGCATGAGGCGTTATCATTCCTTGGGAGAGACGTTTTACATAGTCACCTTAGTTGAAGTGCGTGGGTCTTGACGGTGACACCAGCTCCCCGGAGAGACGCAGCGTGCAAACAAACACAAGCTCTTTTAGTGTAGTGCGCAGTTTTCCCTAACAGAAGTAGGAAGGCTTAAAAGAGCTAACGGCAGTGTTTCGCTCCAGAGCGGGCTGGACCCGGCTCTCAGAGCAGCTTTTTGCTGCCTGCGGGTGGCAGGCTGTTGTTCTAATATGCTTGTAGCCCAGTTTTTGAATCAAATTTCAAAAGATCTCGTCAAAATGTGAGCCACGGACTGTGGTCACAAAAGCGGGACAACCAATTATGCTTGCTCAACCTACCAAGAAGGATTTCAAAGCCTCTTTTGGCGTATGGCCGGGAATTGGTGTGGCCCGTGGCCAGCGCAAAAAAGTAGTCCGCGTGGGTGAGTGTGTAAACCTAGCCGTGTTACGGGGGAGAGAGTCTACGAGATCAACGTGTGCGTGGTGAAAATGTGTCCGATTCGGGGAAAGTAGCCAACGGAGGTTTGGTATGCCGATAGACCCTCTCTTTTTCACATTGGAGGCAGGTGCGAGACCACTGGCACATGGCCCGTTTGGCCTTGAACCACACAAAGCTCTCTGTCACTAGCCTCACCCAAGCAGCCACAACCGGGTGGGCGAGGTTGTGTAAAGCCAGAAATGCGGTGTAACGGTGAGCTACTGGAACTACCGGCCCTGAAATACCTTGTGATACGTCGCAAAGAATTGTATCCTGTGAAGTTGTGATATGTAAGACCGTTAAGATTATTGAGCTGTCTCGTCGATGTTTGTCGATATCAAGATCCATCACTTCAGCTCATGCCATCGCATCGAGGTCGATGTTCGGTGTTGGAGACAGACGAAGATTGTTGTATGCGGGAAAGCGCATCAACGGCGAGGGCATCTGCCCCAGAGACATAATGTGTCCACAGTGAACTGTGGAACAAAGTCTAAGTGGCGAGTATCGCGTGGTGAGTACCGGTCAAGAGGCTAAGTGCAGGGCATATACCAGCGGTTTCGGTCTGTGAACAGCTTGAATGGGTGAACTTCTAGTGCGTGCTTGAAGTGTTGGAGAGCTAGGTAGACGGCAGGCAACTCCATGCCATCGTGTTATATCCGGACCCTGCCGGCAGCAGCCGCTTGAAAAAAAATGCTAAAGGCTTCCACGAACCGTCTGTGTACCGCTGAATTACAGCTCCGACTGTAGCGTTTGAGGCATCGATTATCAAAGATATGGGCGCTGCAGGTTTGGGATGTGCGACTGCCGCTATTTTGGTGATGGCGTCCTGAATGGAAATGAATGCCTGTTTTGCGGCTTTGGGGAATGCGAACTTAATCTTAACTCCCCGTAATAGATCTGTAAGGGGATTATTGCTACTGCACAGTTAGTATTAAGGCGCCGAGAGAAGAAAATTACGCCGACAAATTGCCGTAACTGCCGATGCGAACGAGGCTCTGAATAGTCCCGAATAGCGGTGACCTTATCTGGCAAGTGAGCCATTTCCGAGGACGAAACGATATGCCCTAGATATGTGACGCTGGGTTTTCCAAACTCGCATTTTGAAGGGTTAATCGTTGCGCCATGTTTGTTGAGGCGGTTGCAAAGAGCCCGTAGGTGAGCGGAGTGTTTCTCCTGCAAGTGGCTAGCTACCAGGATATTGTCCAAGTACATATACATAATCTCTAAACCGCGCGTGACCTCATGCCCAAACCTTTGGTGGATTTCAGTTGCATTGCTGAACCCGAGGGGCATCCTTCCAAACTCGAACAGTCCAAAAGGTGTGGTCACCGCCGCTCTTGGTATGCCTTCCTCTTTTACGGTTATTTGATTGTATACTCGAACTAAGTTTATGCGGCTGAAGATCATGCTACCGGACAGAGCCGAGGTGAGGTCCTGTATGTGGGGAATAAGGTACCTAGCTGGAACGGTGACCATTCTGAGGGCCAGTTACCACTGGGCTTGGGGAGGCCAAAAGACTAATCAAAGGCCGGATGATGCTTAATTCCAACATGTGGTCGAATTCCGCCTCGGCCATTCAGAATTTTCTAGGAGCTAGGCGACGAGGCCTAATAAAGTTTGTGGTTCCTCTGGCCTCTATATGGTGAGTTATCTTATTATTGACGACAGGAAGTAGGCCGGCGTGTCGCGATATGCCCGGGTAGTCACAGAGTAACCCTCTGTATCCCCTTTGGGCCGGCGGTTTAGTGTACTGGGGCGTAATTTGGCTGACAACAGCACACGAGCCGGTCACGGTCAGCGACGGTTGATCGTCTACTACTTTCCTGTGCCGAGCGTCGAATAGTAGGTTGAAATGCTGAAGGAAGTCTGTGTCAGTAATAGGGAACGGGACATCCGCGACGATGAACACCCAATGAAGTTTACGATTCAGGCCCAGATCGAAGGTGAGTGAAAGATGTCCGTACGTGGAGATATTGGTGCATTTCACAGCCCATGGTATCACTTCCTGTGCAGGGACCAAATTGCTTGGGTCGCGGGGATCGCGCTAGCCTCGGCATCTGTATCCACCAGGAAAAGCCTGTTACCCGTCAAGTCATTGACGTTAAACAGTGAACATTTATTGGCCAGCCCAGTGTCGTGTGCCGCGACGACGAACCAAGAACCTAGTTTTCCGATTTCTTGCCGGAAACTGTGCAAGCGGGGTCACCGTTTTGCTAAGCTTCCAAGGCGGTTACGGCACTTTCATTAACCTTCCGAATATGGCATGATGGGTTGCTTCCAAGCCGGCTGAACCGATTTCGTCACCGACTTCGACCGACTGTTGTCCACTGTGGCGACGCGTCGATCCTCGTCAGAATATCTGTTAATTCGTCCTGCCAAGATGGCGCTGCAGCTCTGGGAGGATGGGAAAGCATTCAATGCCGAGACACCCGGGTTATAGCGCGACATAATTTCATCAGCCATTTCGGCTGTCTCTTCTGGTGAATACTAACGGGCAGTACTAAGGAGGGGAGGTAGATGTGGTGGGAGCCTTAAAGCCACAGCTCTCTTGGCATCGGGTCGTCGCCGAACGTTGCACGTCTGAAAGGCCACATTTCCCGCAATGATCCTGAGGGGCTCCTATTTCCGAGCTGGATACCTTGAAACAGTTGTCGTATGCGTTGAATTTTTGTAGGGGCATTGCGAGATATAACCGCCTCTTTCAACGCGCCGTAATTACGCAAAGATACAATGATATCCCTGACCGGAAGGGTTACATCTAGAGGAAGACGGCCAGCGGCCCGTCTAAAATATCTAGCGTCGCTAGTTATTTTGTAGTTCTCGAACTCCAATTATATTATGTTAAACCAGAGTTCAGTACCGGACGGCATAAACGAGCATATGTGAAGGATTACATAATCCACCGTTGGGTCTCGCGACGATTTTCGCTCTGTGGACGAGACACCGTCTTTAAGGCGAAAGACGTAGCGTAAACGAAACATGCCGAAAATAGACGGTAGAGAAACGCAGGCAGTAAAAACCAACATGTTAAAGCAGTTTGCAAACACGGTGAAACAAAAGTGGTAATTTTTAACCTTGAACAAAGGAAGACAGGGCGTCAGAAAAAAGGAATGAACGACCGCTTAAACCGTTAATCAAGCCGGACTCACCGATCTGCTGAACCGTTTTTCCTAACCCAAATATCGTGTTTCGCTTGTCTGCCTTCAGCCTGTGTGGCCACTTGCGCGTCACTCTTACTTGGCTCGGTACGATCGGCACACTGGCAACCCTGAAACTCGACCGGTACAAAGAAAAGACGGTCGGAATCGGTAGCATGTTGAGTATATTTTCACGGGAACGTGCGAGCGAAGCATGCGTGAGTAACACGAAAATGGCAACCGCGCTTGGTTTTCAACGTTTGATTAGACAAGCCATTCGGAAGAACAAATCCATGTCCCGCTGCATCAGTTGTATGTCTTTAGGACAAACAAAGCCCAATTTTCTAGCGGCTGTTATCAGAAAAGATGAATTTATATCAGTTTTGCGGAGGAAGGACAGAACGCAAAGAACCACAAAGCCGTATTCTTTGCGAAAATACCTCGAAATTTTAGCAAGCCAAACCTATATGGAGCGGACAATATTTTCTGGGTGCCTGTCGTCGAAGAAGCAACAGGAGCACTAATAAATCCGTAAACTATGCGTTGCCTCAAATACGAGATATGATGTGGTCATATGTGAAAATTGGACCAAGAGGATTGGTCAGCGTCAATGCTGCAGGGTGAAAATGGTTGCCAATTGAATACCAAAGCAAACATCTACAGTTTAGGCAGCGAAAACGGAGACGAAACTGGGTGAATGCTTTCATCTGTGAACTCCAAAGATGGAAGTCTGGAGCGATTCTCACAAATCAGCCACACCGGTCAACGTATATATGGAGAGGAGAGTGCTCAAAATACTAAAGACTTACCAATTGCGGTATCCAATGATCTGCCCATTCCGCTGCCCACTAAGATTACTGGGCTGTAAAGATACTTGAACAACTGTCCTTAAATGTGAATAGACTGGATCTTTTATTAGAAGACCAAGATAATTTCCTTGCAAACCCAATGACCGAGGCAGCATTGCGCCTTCAGTGCGGAGACTAATAACGATGCTCGTAGATTTACCCGATTTTACTGCACAAAAATTGGGATCAAGATCATATAGTCACTTAAAATCGAATTTTCATGTTATCAACTGCAATCGTCCAACAAGAGGCCGTGGATGAATGGTACGGGATTCGAATGGCTTCGTTGATTCTGCTCACGAGACTGGTTGTTTTCCTTTTTTTCTCCTAACGGCTTAATGTTTACACCTACTGCATTTTGTCCATTGCCCTTATGTTTTCCGTTGGTTATGAAAACTCGCGCTACTGTGGTTCTATTGGCTTATGAAGACTAATGCGACCAGATATTGCTGGTGCATTTGACCTGACTCGTTCCCATTTGCTAACTGTTGTACGGTGTTTTTTTTCCCCACCTTTCCCTCGTTCATATCATATCATTCGTGATACTTGGTCATTCAAGGCACGCATTGGTTTGGCTTTTGTTGACCCCCGCTTTATTTCCCTCCATAGGTGCTCACCTGGAAGCAGCATACTTGTATAAAAATCTGATCCGTTTCAAACTCCATCATTGTTCTTTGTCTCTTGAGTCTTCGTTCCGTGATTGCTGTTACCATGTCTATACGAACCACTTCCAGTGCTCCAGATCTGTCCTTATCTGGAACTCCAGCTTGGTTTGGTATCTTTTTGTAACCTTACTGTTGCTGCTACCTCATTTGACCAATTCGACGCACCTCAGTTATTACTAAACCTGGCGCGGCAGGATGCTATCCCATTTAAAGGGTCAAAGCTTGAGGGTTCATTCTGGGGCTGCCAACTGATATCTTACGAGGCGAAGCTTCTCAAGTTTCATCAGTTGATTTGCATCCGCGGAGGCGTATCACTTAGCGGTCTCGGCTTCCATTTTCTGGGATTTGAAAACTGGTGCACCAGCTGTGTATCAGGTTTTATCACGGGAGGTGTTCTGCATATGCATAGCAGATCCCAAGAAAACATTCTGATATCGAAATTGTTGTAACCATTGCCGCACAAAAGACACTATGCTTCGGTCCGCGTGCTGCCTTGTGCTTGAAATGTTTTTGTTCCCAAAACTGGCGTGAGCAATCTTAACAACACTGAACAGTGATCATGAGCGTCGTTTTACAATTTTGTGATGACATATTTTAGGGTTGCATATGCTTGTGCGCCAAATGAGCTTATAGAACCATATCGTGAATTTATCACATCAACTGTCTTCGGAAAATGGGATTCAAATTTAGCCGCCCTTAGCCCAGCCGCACATTGAAATACTCCAAACGAAGGGAATAAAAATTTCACAAAGAGGGAAAAGCCAAGCGGAAACAATTTAATTAACCGGCTAAATTATGGAAACTTTTGATTTCATTGGGGTGTTGCACTTGCTAGCTAAATGACCGTCTGTTTTCGCAGAAATGTTGCTGACTATAGGAATACCAACTTTTTAAAACTATAAAGTGAAGCCAAAGGTATCCTCAAAAGAACAATCTAAAGCAAGGAAACCGAGCCCTCGAGAGCGAGCAAACTTGAATTAAAGTAAAGCAAACGGTACTAAAATGACATCTTTCACCGCCATTGGTATCTGGAACTGTTCCAACTGCGCTCACGGGCGCTTTTTACCTGAAAAGTCCTCCGGCTTTTCCCAGTTGAATAACCTGATTGCGCATCTGGGTCTTTTAATCTGGGTGCAGCGAGTTACACCTGGCCTAAAGCACATTTTATGTAAGAATTCATGTAATTATTGTAGCAAAATATTCTTCCTTTAACCTGTGCTCGTTACCGTTAGCTTCGACGTTTTGTGCACACTGACTGCGAAACATTGAAACTCAGTATTTTAGAACCCACCTTACCCAAATGTGTATTTCTGTCTTTTTATCGCGCATTTGAAATCAATTTGCGCCTGCATATCAATTCGCTTCGTAATCTAGTATCGTGGGGTTTATGTATCAATCCCATTTAGATTTGGAACCCGAATTCGGACAAGCATTGCTGAAGTGATGAATACATCGATTAATTCGATCAGTTAGGTAAGACAGAAAGGATGGAACCCTAGAGAAGTCCAACAGGCCGGGAAGGCCGGGAACGAACATTGCAAGTTTTGAGTGATAATGAGGGTCTCTCATTCGGTTGTCTTAATCACTGTCCGACTTATCCGGATTGAAATTGTTCTCATTTGAAGGGCGCCTAGGCATGTTCTTTATGTTCAAGGAGAAGATCATAAAAGCCACTGAATCCAAAGTGGTTGACCCGGAGCTGGGACCCTTGTGCGATACAAATTGTCGCTGGGAAATAGCTAGGGAGGCAATTGATGCATGCTGCTTTTTGGAGGAAAAGCAGAAACTCACCATTGAGGGATAACACTGGGTGGCTTGCTCGATCGCGGTCTCCCAGAGTTTAACTGATGGAGTGATATCCAGGGCAAAAAGTCTCTAAAGGAACAATTACGCCACACATGTTCTCATTATAAAGATGCCTGACTTTAGTACGGCAATGAAAAAATTGAAGGGTGTCATTCGTCGCCCACCGTCGCGGTGGTAAGGTCGTTGAGCCGAACAAGCCTAAATCATAATTCGGAGGGACCACGAGGAAGCCCTTCAGCACGCAGACTCTCACCGAAAGCTCCACCCCATCTTATGCGCTAGTAGACTTTCTTTGTTGGGAAGTTGGTACCCGGATCTAACGGTCCAGTACTGGGCCGCGTAACCATAAGACAAACCAGGCCACGCCAATGACCGCCCAACTCAGGTGAACCAATACGACCCGACGGAAAACACTACTGGAACGTCGTGCAAAACCCAAATTCCAGACCCATTGAGACCCAGAAAAATTTTGCGCCCGCAGTGCTCATCTAGCGAGATCCAGTTTGATTACAGGGTCATATGGCGAGATGCTTGATCGTCCATATTCTAGCACCGGGATTTCCTTATATCTAACGATGCTTCGACAACAGGAGGGGGAAATACTCCTCAGTTCCTGCAAGGGGGGAACAATTAATGAGCTACTTTTCTCTCGACCATCTCCCCAACCTCACACTTCACACACTGTCCTCTCCAAGTACAGCTATCCATGCGTTGTCTAGTCTCCCTTTGAATTCGGACATTGACTCAACCTCGACCACTTCCTCCGGTAACTTATTCCAGCCATTCACCACTCGTGTAGCAAACGATTTGCTCCCCAACCCGATGGTTACGTGTTCTCGCACAATTGTTTTCTCGTCACCTCTTAGTGTCTCGTTCCCGCTTGCCCAAAATAGGGCTCCACGGTGACCCCGTATCTCGGCCAGACTCTTAATGATCTTGGCGGTCTGTATTAAGCCACCTCTCTCCCTACGTCTTCCCAGGGATTATAAGCCAAGCGCCCTCAGCCTCAGCCCATACCCCGTGTGCCTCAAACCCAAAACTCACCTTGCAAAACACGCTGAACCTATTCCAGCATTTTACTATCTCTTACCAAATATGATCTCCAGGCCTGGACACAATATTACAAGAGCTGTCGGACGATTGCCTTGAACAGCGGCAGAAGAGCGTTGGGCTTCCAAGATCCTACGATCCTCTTAAGTTGGTGTGAGTCACACCATGCGTTCTCGGCTGCCTTCTGACACTGCAAACTAGGTTTGAAGTCTGCATTCACTACCATCCCAACGTCCCTTGCTTGCTGAGTTTGTTCCATCGCGACCTGATGCCCAGGTAGACTCGTGTGGCGAGAGGAAATTACTTTTGCTTCTACGAGCTTCTGATGCATTTAAACATGAACTGACCCGCAGTGCGCGGCTGATTAGCAGTCCCAGTAAGTCTTGGCGAAGGACTATCTATCTCTGGCCTAAAAATTGGAAAACTCGTGCCTAGCCTATCACATCGCATGCTGTTATCATCGCATCTTGATATCTAAAATAGTTGGGGACAGTCGTTTAGCACGACGATTTTTTATTCTCTCCGAATTTTAGCAACAAACTGGTGCTCCTGGCAACCGTTTTCCACACGAATCCGCCTGAACTTGCCTCATACGTTTCCGTTTCCCCTTGTTTCTTTCCAACTCTACCCCATCACGGTATCTTGCTGGGATTGTTGAAAGCAAAATTGTCCAAAACAAACCACATCGATTATTCATACGATTAAACAGTTTCTATCCCGTCCCAGCCACCGTCATCCTTGTCTAACAGACTGTGCTTCCAAAGTTATTGCGTCTAATGAAGCCAGTGTCCATTCAATATATTGTTATTCACAATATTATAGCTTACCATGGACATTTTTCTCCGAATGACTTGTTTAACCGAACGTTGACCAGCAAGCGCGGTTGCCATTTTCGTGTTACTCACACATGCTTTGCTCACAGGTTCCTGTGAAAATATACTCAACATGCTACCGATTCCGACCGTCTTTTCTTTGAACCGGTCGAGTTTCAGGGTTGCCAGTGTGTCGATCGTACCGAGCCAAGTAAAAGCGACGCGCAAGTGGCCACACAGGCTGAAGGCAGACAAGCGAAACACGATATTTGGGATAAGAAAAGCGTTTCTGCACTGTGTATTCCTCGGTATAGTGCCTTCACATTTTCGTTCCTGATTCACTAAGTTTTCTCTTGTTGCGCTGTATCCAGAGTGCATTAATCCAATTATTCCCGACGTTCGAAAACCTTTCACCTCATTTGATTTCCTCTTAAGGTTTTGGATCCACTTCGGTTTGCCGCGTGCATATGGCGGCCTACGAGATGCGCCACATTGACACCCGTGATACAGTCGAGAAATCCCGTTGGGCTCAAATACCTCTCGTGGAAATTCTAATTCCAGTTCCATTTTCAGTTAGATTACAGAACTATGTGGCGAGGTGCCTGATCGTCTATTTTCATGCACGGAGAGTTCCTTAGGTATAACGATGCATCGATAGCGAGGAGGTGAATAATTCTTCTTCAGTTTTTCAAAGAGGGATGCAACATTTTACTATTTGTGCTCCTACCAAAAGTATTACCTGTTACGTTTCATTAGCTATTTATGGGCCTCACAGCATCTGCACATGCGTGCTTGTTTTTCTTTTTTTGTCACTACGGTCGCATGCTCTTGGCGCCTGGTTTTTTAATTCCAATGTCTTCACTGTATCAGCCCTATACAAATTTGATCTTGCCTTAAGCATGCCTCTCGGAAGTCGAGAAATATACACTATCTATCCGTCTATTTAAATAAAGAAATACTTTAACCGGCAGGCGAAAACAACGGACAGCAAATTCTGTCTCCATTTCCGAGGCAGTAGCAAACTAACTGCAGTATGTTGTGAAAATTCATGACCAGGTGCAACCGGAAGCAAGTACACATGCTACCTCACTTTATGGTTTGTGCAAATTGCACAGCACCATTCACCGATTGTCAGGCTTTCCAAAGGTTCCGGGGGCCCCCTTGGACGATACTTGGCCCACAGCGAAGTCCTCTTGGCCCGCTTCATTTGTCTACAAACATCGCATATTGATTCCTTAAGCAAAGCTAGTGCGACAATCCGAATTCCTGTATGGTTTTCTTTGTTTCTTGGTCTGCAGATGATAGAAAAGAGAACAATGCTCAAAAGATGTTCCAGGTAAGCTCTAGGGTAAATGTGCGTACAACCGTTTTTCGCAGTGAAGTAGTCGGAGCTCAGAACAAGCTATTATTAGAAGGAGCAAATTCTGAAGACGTCAACACATTCAAACGTCGCTAGATAGGATGAATTAAGAGCTGCTCCCGGTAATGGTGATTTACGGTACAGGGTGTTAAAAAATAAACGGATTAATGAAAACGTTTGTCGGCAAGTTACTATCAAATAGTAGAAAGCAAGCACAATGGATTTTCTATCCACCCAAGGACGAAGAGGGGCCTTATTTCTTTCTTATTTTGACGAGTCTAAGAATTCTGCAGCAAAACAAGACCGGAAGGGGCGGACGCAAAACATTGTGCATACCATCGACGGAACTCAGCGAGCTCGACTGACCGTGTGGATTGCTATTGCTCCATGCAAACTTAAGTGACTGAGCTAGTACGTGTCACACCAGAGGGTTAAACATGCTCAACAGCGTGCCTCAGGCCTCAGGTGCCGCCGAAGTGATCTACGGGAACTGGGTTTGAATATCCCAAACAAGTGCTCCTCACCAAAGACCAAGCTATCAAAACTAAGTGCTTTCTAAGACAGACGGAAGCCATGCCACGGGAAAGGTTCCTTCCTAAAACAGTAGCCAGTAAGCCCACGGTTAACGGGAAATCACAATGTCCAAAACTGAATAACCGGAACAAGGCGAAACCCACTGTAAGCTTACGCTTTGGAGCAGGGGCTGTAACACTTAAGGCAGACAGCTGTAGTTCAAGCACGGTACGGAGATAAATAAATCTGCCCAGTGGGCACCTATCCCGAAGAAACTAGAGCCAAATGTCGTGGCGACGTTGGAACTAACCATCCGCTGAACCGCATAGCAACAGCGGCTTCAACAGGAAAATGGGCAGACTAGGATGATATAGGTCTTTAGCTGACTTGCAGCGGAATCCAGCGGTTCCCTCACGACGCCCCAGGGAACGTAGACAGACGGTCTAGCGGCCACATGCAGGACAAAACCTTGGTGTCCCCTGGGACACCGCTTTCGAGGACGGCACAGGAGAAATCGCAGTAAGCACTCTAGCTGTGCACGGAATGCCCAGTAGGCAGGCCCTAAATGCGATGCACAAACGCTTGCAGCTTTCACGGTAACTGGATGAACTAACTAAAGGGACTAGGGGATTTGGTATAATGGGTGTTATAACAATCTCGCTCAGCAACTAGCACGAGGAAATGCATGCGAGAGAGAACAAAACATGCAATAGAGACAGAACGGACGTAAGCAAGTAAGTGGAAAAGTCCCGTTCGTTCTTCAGAGTCCCAGAAGTTGGCAGGCGCCATTCACAGTACACTCGGCGAAAGCGTGGGCAACTTTGTGCTTCGTCAGGTCTGTAGATAAAGCGATAGATACTCTGTGTACATGGAGGCCCATTTACGAGTAATGAGGAGAATACCAAATTTTTGGGCTTCATGCAAGCACTATTAGCCGGAAATATCGAAACTGTGTAATCAGAGGAATTCAGCTTTCCGACGCCAACTGGGGGGACGGAAGTGCCTCGAGAGGAAATCCAACAGAGGCAGCCCTACAACAGATCCCTTTGCATGATCTGCATGATCTGCAAAATAGAATATTGGGCATAAAACAAGGCAAACTCCTTCAGTACTAGACTCGGCGATCACCAAATGTCAGAAGGGAAACAAAGCTAACAACCGAGGAGCCCTTAGAAAAAGTTGCCAGGTGGTCATTAAGTTCGTGCTTTCGGGGCCGAATAAACAGCCAGCAAGAGCCTCTATCAGGTGTCTCAGGAGTCTGACGATCGGGGAAATGAGAAGGGCTGCGACTTCATTAGCTTGGCTATAAAAACATGGGAGACCGACTATAGAGGAGGTATGCTCATTTGTTAGGGAAGAATACTCAGGCGGGGAAGTAAAAAATATTTGTGCAACCAGCAATCAAATTCGAATCGCAGAAGGAAAACACAATTGATTAGTAAATTCTGCGACGCCGGAGTATAAAGTCAATGTTTACATGAGTACAGACGAACCTCAAATACGCTTTCCCAAATACTCAGAACCGGAGCTGCTGTTGCTTTACATAAGTAACCACGTGGTTCATGCGGCTAAGGAAAAAGTCAGCTGCAAAATCGCGAGGTGGTTGCGTGCAGCCAAACTTCTAAGCAAATAAACTATGTATAACATGCAGCACCAAAGTCGTTTGTATAGCGGTGGCCTCATGAATTATGACACAGATTGCGTTTTCCGGAAGAGTTCCCCTGGCCATAAGGTAAACCTTCCTAACCAAGCATAGATTCATCCCCACCTGCCTAATCACTGATTTTGGCGCACGACACTTTTGGCAGCTGCTTGCAGACTCGCCCATGAAACTGTTTGTTAAATCTGTTTACCTTTCATCGATTGCGTAACCTACATTCCAGAGATGTTGGGCCCACCAAGTGCGGCCTATCCAACATATAAGCAAAGGACTCGGAGTCGCAGAAATAGGTGTCAAAGAAGTGATCCTGTATAAGTAGGTGAGAATGCGGAAGGCGTAATATGTGCTTCAATGAATGTAGTGGTAAAATAAAAAAAGTCATATAGTTGACAGATGGTAAATGGGAAGTAACTGAGATACTGATTAGAACAATACCTGATCGGGATCACAGTTTACTGCACCCAGGACGTGGTTCACTGGCCTTCTGTGGGATATCACAATCACAGAAGAAGGATGGTAACAAAACTCTGGGCTCTAGTGGTTGGAGAAACTTTTGTATTCACGGTGGGTAATCGGCAGCCGGTCTCAGAAAAGTTGAAGTTATTGATTGTCTAGTTGTAATAACGCAGTAGGTGAAAGGCGTGCCTATAAACAGGCGGAGTAGTCATGTTACCCGTTACAGGGCCTCAAAGTGCGCCTACTGCCAGCGTTATGTAACTGACTTAGCACCGAATCCTTTCTCCTATTCCACGAGTTTTAAGCGACGGAATTCGCCAGTCGGATACCCTCTTTCGATTCTAAAGTTAGCCATTCCTAGACGCCCGTCGAAACTGGCAATCACCCACTCCACGATACTGAGAGGCCATCAACCGACAACGAGGTGTTCGTCGGTGAATATCAATGCTTCGACCGCCATAAAAGACCTTTCGACAAATATCCACGTCCGTCGCGTTTTCAGACTTGGTAGGCATTCTTGCACTTGTTTCTGCAAGGGACTCCGATCAAGTAATTGGCTTGTTCCTGTCGTTGAAATATCCCGCAAAATGAACTGGTTCCACGAAACCCACGATAGAACTTAATGTTACTTAGAGTCAAAGGCAAATGGGTGATGTCACTGGAGGATGGCTACACTAATAGACGAATGTCTGTATTCTTCCCGCTTCGGGTAATACTGTCCTCAGAGTTTCTTAACCAGGCATTTGTCGTTCATTTACTTACAGCCTTATATACCGGTGGGATCTGACAAAATGCTTCCGTAACCTACTTGGATGTGTAGCGTACGGGGTTGAAATGCATCATTTCCGAGCATCGTGATTCTATCTTTCGCCGTCTTCTGATTCAGGCCCAGATTCCGATGTAAAATTACCTAGTAAAATCGAGTTAATTTTGAGCCATTTACACTGTGTTGCACGGCAGGCCTTGACTGTTCTTGAAATGTCGCAGCGCCTGGAAGAACGAATCCGTGCTCAATAAGTGCAATTCCAAAGCCCACGACTCGAAATTTCACAAAGGCCGTTAAGCAGCTGCAACTCTTTCCGGTATTTTTCCTACATTTTAATTTTGGGGACCGACATAAATGATCTCATTGCCATTGGATGGCCACCGGCCGCGGATCACCTTGCATTTCGGAGGCGGGGCTACTAGTCGACCTTCCGTCGCGGAACCGAGTCTCCGACATTGCGCACGCTCCCTGATAGCTCCCTCCACCGCTGCTTCCACCCGCAAGATCTAGATCCGTTTTGGCATGGTACTCAATACGCGGTTTGCTCCTGCTTACCTCCGCACAAGCGGATCAACCCTTTACGTCGAGTTGACAGGATGACCGGATGTTTCGCGTAGAAACAGAAATGCGGAGGTGATCACTCTACTACATCTTCGCAGCAAACCCTCGAAGAGTTCGGAATTCAACCGCTTGAGTTTTCAAACATCTGTATTGCCTCTCTCCCATCGATCTGTCGTAGCTGCATACTGACGCTTTCGGATTGTAGCAATCGAAAGAAGCTTCATTCTGCGGATCTAACCACCTCGGCGGTTACAGGACTCCTGCGTGAGCTGCCAAAACGTCAGATACCTTTCAACACCAGTAGCTACCGTTTAAATCTCATCAACGTAACCAGAAGCTTGATAATTCATTTCCACGACGAGTGCTTACTGTGCTTAGATCGGAAAGGTACAGACACGACAGTTTTTATTACGCCGACGGTGACTTCCAGCACCGGCTGAGATTGGCTGCTGGGGCCGCCCACGGAACGAGGCTTCTCACGCAGGTTGAGAGATGCGCGGCCGTTGGCCTATACTTCCAACGGCTGCAGGTTCATCACCCCAGGGAAGCAAATTTCAGCTGAACTTTCAGCCAATTTTACGAGCCTCCATTCCTTGACCTTTGCTTAATCGTGCATGCATGTGAGCCCGTTTGTCCTAAGTGTAACGAAATGGCCATTCAAATTGTGGGCATCTTTTAGATCGCCCGTCGAATCATTCCAAACCCTACGGTCTAGTCGGTTGAAAAACTTCAGTGCTTATATACCGATGTGGGATTAATGCTGACTTCTAAGCCGCAACCCTATTATGTTCAGGGATATTCTCATTTCAATATTGCCGTCCCGCTACTACACCGAACACACTACGGCACCGTAGCCTACTTCCGATGCGTCTAATAATGCACGCAATGCTCTTTTCTGTATCAAGCCCTTCGGAAACAGGAGTCGAGAACATTTTGTGCTCCCTAGTCTGAAACCTGGTCAGAAACTCTCCCGTGAAAAGATTCTTCGTGATCAATAGAATTATTCTAACCACATTTCGTCCTGCACAGTAGCAACGATCTACTTGGAAGTGGACACAGGAAACAAACTCCTGAGGACGGCACAGGCTGGAGACAGATGAGTGGATGCCCCCAAGCTTAAATGGCCGGTATAGACTGCTCAGGTGTAAAACGAACTGATGGGCTCTGGTATCCCGTCGCACACCGAGGTTGCACCCGATTGCTATGGCACATAAAACTATCGGACGGGTTACCCGCGACTGTTCGTTCACGGGGGTGACTTTTAGGAACCTAGGGGCGTTTCATATCTATTAATTAAGGTGGAAACCGCCCTTCGTTGGCTGCTCTGTCAAACTCACCACGCTCTCTTTTGTGGCATCCTCATCGAATAAACTAGAGTATTGCCCGACATAGAAATTGCGGGTGGCGCTATCCGTCATGGAAATTTCATATGGCTTTCCGTGTACTGCTTCTGCTTCCCACAATGCACAATTCGTGCAGAAGGCAAAAATGCTGCATCGAATACACTTTTTACACGCAGGTTTCAAAAGCTGAGATTCGGGATATGAGCAGCAGGTAAATTCCCTAAAAGAGTTATAGTTTTCAAATTCGTCAAAGGGACTGGACTAGGTGCAGGGTCACCTGTGAACTCTACTGAAGACAAGGAGAGGGAAACACTAGGAAGCAGCGGGAAAACGATTATCGGAGAGCATGTAACATCAGAGCCCTTAGGCAAATTATTTTTCATACGAGCGGTGAGTGGATGGATGTGACTGAGGCGAGATAAGCGAGCGAATTCAAAGGGAGGCTGGAACATGCGTGGCTTTTGTGTATGACGAAGGCAGTGTGAGTAGAAGCATTTGGTAGAATGGTAGAAAAGAAAGTTTGCTAACGTTTTCCCCTTTTGAATACTACATGAATTAGGTTTCAAATGAGATAATAATCCTAATTTTATCCTGAAATATGAGGAGGACATTTACCTCCCTGTTTTTGAAAGACCGCCTGATTTAAGGTTTCGGTGCAAGAATGTGGACTACTGAGAACTCGCGGTAAAGTTCCTGAATGTAACTAGCACTGGAATTGGTACTAAAGAGTACATGATACTTCGAGAAATGCGCTACATCGCAGAGTGGAAGACACTTTAAAAGATCGTGACCTCGCAATTGACGAAGAGTAGCATAATGAAGAAGCGGAAGGACGCAAGAAAAGGGAAGAGAGAAAAAATGCGGAAGAAACTGGCTGCGGGCCATTAAATCTTATTTGTCAGGCATAAGACTTCGATGATTAGTTTAACTGACTTTGAGGAGTATTGAAAGTTTACCGAGAGAAAACTAACAGGGACTTCTATTGGACTCATGGTACTCCATTACTCGGCACCGTGGTTTCTGGATTTCGCTAGGCACCTTATATTACCCCGGGCAGCATCCAATCTCATTGTGGAATTCACCTTGCGCAAAAGTCAGTATTTCCTGCGGGCACTTGGACCATACCCTGGCTGTAGCGTTTGCTCTTAGTAGTTAAAGCCTGAAAGCTTACCTTAAATGCAACACAGCACGGCCAGTCAGATCCCCGCGGGGCCGATCGGTGCGCAGTGTGGTACAACACAATAATACCTGTTTGGGCGGTCAAGCGTTTCAATGGTATGAAACAAATCTCAAAGATGGAAACAAAAAGACGCATCGGTTAAGAATGAACAGGGTTTCCTGCAGGTTAATATAATACACGCTTATCTTTTAGATCCCAAACCCAGGCTGCACAGCCTGGTGCAAGTTTCCTCCTCGTAAGAGCAACTACAGTTCTACCAGCTTCTCACTACTACTAGGACGCTGTTAGCCAGACCCTACGCTTGAGTACTGGTCCGTTCAGCCTAAACCACGCCGCTGATTGCCTTGGACAGCCTTACTCAACTGGACATTAACGACTGGACAAAAACAGCTGCTCCTGCTGTTGGAACGGCTTTTGCACTCCTTCATATTCTTCATACGTACTGCCGTCTAAGATCAAAAACTGATAAAACAAAAGACTGTGGAGATACTATTCATAACTGGTGTATTTAAAAATTGTTTTTACTTCTTACACAAATCTTTCTTCCACTGCATCTCTCGGTCAAGTTTGCTGCCGCCGCTTAAGATTGCGGTCAGCAGTCTTGAGAGTTCCATGTTTTCTTCGTGCCGAACTCTTCATAAACATTCATTCTCCAAGTAGTTCGACAGTCTTGACAGTATCCTTTCGCCTTCTTCAGCCCTTTGTTGACCATTTATTGGTGTTTCGTTTGGCTTTGACTGGTCTCCATCCCATTAGCATGCCCCACTGATGTTTATCACCTCGACTTTTGTCCTTTGTTCTTCTGGTATTGTTCTTCACCTTCGATGGCTCCGGCCATATTTCGACATCCTCTCAAGCCCTGCTCCAGTTATGGGCACATTTACCGTATCAAACATGCACTCGCTTGCAGTCTGATGTTCTCGGCAAGCCCTGCATAATCTTGCAAAACGGTTTGTCCGGTTTTGCCTTTGACTTGCCAAACTGTGCATTGCGTATTGCTTTGCAGATTTCGATCGTGATTTCCGAGTAATCTGAAGTTGCATATATCCCCATGTCCTTTCTGATTACCATTACTCGCGTTTCATTGCGGGATCCATATGCATGTATAATCTTGCCTTGCGTATGCCCCCCGCATATTCTGAAGTATACACTATTATTATTAGGACTTTGGATACGCCGGCCGACATCTCCACTTAGCAGCCCCTCGATAGCAGCGGCCCTATTCCTGAAAAAAGATGTAAACTGCTGTTTCATTAATAGAAGGAAGGAAAAGATAAAAGGTAAAAATAGTACTTATCGCATGTGCGAAATTCGGTTGGAGGACAGCGATAAAATGTCATGATGGGCCCGAGATGCCCAAAATTTAACAAATTTACATAATATCCACGACGAAGAAAGTCAAAGAAATTATGAGGGACGGATGAAGATTCGTTTTTAGGCCAAAAGGTAGGACAGGGCGGGACAGCAGACCAGTAACATGGAGGGCGGAGCTGAATCTGAAGGTCATGCATTGTACGGTGGTTCCTGCAGCCAAGAGGAGGAATAAATCGGTTTGGAAGTAAGAAAGAGATCAGACCAATGAGTTGGATCACCATGAACCATTGCTCGAGGGCGCGAAGTGAGACAGATTCACCAATTTTGGACAGTAAAACAGGGGGAAGTATGCCGTCCTTTGAACGAAATGCCAAACTCATTGTGAAATGAGGATGGATCTCTTTAGCTCCTTTTGACTGGGAGTTCAAGTTATTAGAAGTCACAGGAAAAATGGTATCCGCCGGGGAGCAGGGTCTATCACTTCAGTAGCTTTTCCATGCTGGAGGCAGGGCTGTAACATAGATGTGTAAAAAGCTGACAATCAATGTGATTTGTGTGGCCCATGATTTACCACTAGGTGCAGCCGCTTGACATCTAAATTGATAAATCTCTACGCTTCACATGAGGAACGCAATGGATCTGCTTATATTGCGTCCAGGTTTGCAAATCTAGGACTACACTACTGCCGAAGATTGAGAAGAGGGAAACGGTTGATTTATCCCCGAAGTATCAGCTGCGTAATGCGGCTGATAAGCTCCAGCACGAGCCAAACTTGGGACCCCAAACGATTAACACCTGAAGGGAGAGAAAGATGACTATTCTAGAGGCAGGTACTCTTACTAAGGCCCACGGAAGTGACAATGATCTAAGTAAACGTACCAAAATCAATCCATAGGGCATCAAAAAATATACTCCGACTGCGCATGTGGTAACTAATCCTAGCATATTTCAGCAGGGGCAAAAGGTACGCCAATTCCAAGAGTAGAAGCAGGCACTTTCAATCTCAGTCGAAAGACTAAAAGCCAATGCGGAGCTGGCACCAGACCATCAGATGAACGCAGCCATAAAGGCCTAGTTGAATCTAATTTTAGTAGGCTCTCAAGAGAAACAGTGTACTGCGGCGGAAGTTGGTTGACCTTTTGTGGTATATGGGGACACCGATCAGTGCTCTGCTAAGCAAGGTGTTCCGGCTAGGGTGTGAAGAACTGGCTGCAAGCGAGCTCAAGAATAGGCCCAACCGGTTCTGGTAGAAGTTGGGACCCGCATATATGGGGACATTTTTTTAAGCGGAGAGAAAATTCCCCGTGTGATTAACCAAAGACTTCCATTCGAGCCTGATGACGGACTTCAGTCAAACATTCTTATTAGAGGTAACAGGTATTTTGGTAACTGGCACGGTTTAATATCGCCACCAATCCTTAACATGGGTAGATGCCCTTTCCCGCAGTCACCGGACAGAGAACGCCGGGAGGCATCTAGTGGATTCCGGGGACTGCTTCTGGATGGTAGCATGAAGCTACACGGGAGCACAAACAGCAGCAAGTTCACCTTACAGATAACAGAAGAAAGGAAAACTGGAGCTGCCATCGGGTATCGAGCCCGAGTACATGGAGGTAGGTATTTTTAAGGGAATTGGCGAGCTGGACGCGGGGATGCACATCTTTCACATTAATGTCTGCAGTGCTTGGGAACAAGTGAGTTGAAGTGTATGTAGGTTCGGGCGATGCTGAATGCAACACAATAACAGAAACCTTGTTTGATGATCTTATCGTGCTCATGACTTTCGCATGTCCATAAATATACAAAAACAAGCAAACCTTCCAAATTACTAGAGGTCGCTCTCGCCCCCTTTCTCTTCGATTTGTATAGTCCGTATTTCCCGTGCATCATCTGTGTAAAAAATTGATCTTGCCTTGCGCATGCATCTCGCAAATCGAGAAATGACGGTGGCAAGGAGAAGTTATTGTATCCAATGGACAACCACACTTAAGGGCTGGACAGAAAGGACTATAGTAAAATAGGGGGTTACTCTAATAATTTCGGACCACCGGCAGCAACTCCAAGTGACATATTTGATCTCCCTCTGCATTCACACGATTCCAGCATTGGCTGCGTGAATCAGATAGAAAATCAATATTCTGCGTCCTCCGCAGGCCGGCTGCATAAGGAGAGGAAAACAGTCAGCTTCTCGACAATATACGGAGAAGTACCACGGCAAGGGAGAAGGCGCTGGTGGGGCTCTAGTAAACTTAGGGTTACCCGGGATTAGGGTGGGATAGGAAGGCAACATTTGGAAGCGAAATGGTGGATCTTGTCCACGAGAAGGCCGTTGGGCAACACCTTCACCAACCGACTAGATGTAGGAGTGAGCATGCACCATCTCCTTTCGGTCCAGTAGTCACGAGGTTTGAGCCGGACGAAAGGTATTTAGAGATAACGCTACCTGTTGGCCGGAGTGATGAACAGAGTAATTGAGTTCAGGCATGGAATGAAAAGTGCAAGGCCCTCAGAAAAAAGGGAGAAGGTCGCATGTAGACAACAACGTAGGGGCTTTGTCCTGCAGGAAGTTTCCTTACAGTGGCCCACTGATAGTGACGATGTGAAAGTGCTTTGATGCAAATCGCCTGCAAGCTGATGACCTAAACCAAATAGTTTTACCAGCCCAAAACGGTGCACGCAAAGGGAAGGTAGTGGTCATAAAAGCGCGGCAGAGGAAACAATAGACATAGCAGAGATGTCGCGCACTAAGGGCAACAGAGCCATATGCAGTACATAAGAGCTCATGAAGTTACTCTCAAGACTCGTGGGGGTTACCAAGAGCAGTATATGCTACGGAAGCAAAGCGAAGTAAAATGGCTTAATTCAACTATGTCAAATCTAACTGGAAACTGGGGGCCGCCATGGTTGATGTTCACATCGGGACCGAAGACCAAGCCTTTTTCAGCAGAATAAAGAGCGGAGGCCGTTCTAGATTAACTAGGGTCGTTTCAAGTGCATGACTGCGGTACCATTCCAGGTGGTACCATGAACCTCATAACACAAAGAATGGATGTCCTAATGGGCATAACAAAGTGTAGCTTCAGCACTACGGGCACTAAAGATTTGCAAGGCTGCAAGCCCGGTCAAGGCACCCCCGGTCATTTCAAACTACCATCGGATATTTTCGCTCCTCGTCTAGCAGATTCGTCTAATCTTCCTCTACCTGCGGTGGTAATCCCTGAAAGTTGGGGTTGGCGGAAGCGATGCCAATCCACAAGGGAGGAAGTAAGGAGGAAAGAAGCAACTGTCGTTCACTATCCCTTCTCCCTGTGGTGCTGAATGTGATGAAATGTTGAACCCGGGGCAACCAGAGGGCACCGAATCGTGAAGGACTTAGATACTGTCAGCAAGGTTTTTTGAACGACAGACCGTATCTGACAGAATTTCTATCAGGAGACCCAAGGAAAAGACAGAGAAATCCGGTCGAATTGCACTGTTTCGATTTTTCTAAGGCTTTTTGGCTTGATTAATCATAGGATGCTACCGTCCAAGTTACGACCTCTGAACGCAGCGGAGTAAGTCACGAGATGGATTACGGTCTATCTTCGTGGCAGCAAATTCTACGTCAGAGTGGGTGGAGCGCAGGACCCTTTGGCGAATGTTTGCATTGCGGTTTCTTAAGTTTCAGTGTTGGGCCCTCTGAGATTCCTCGTGTTCCATTAACCGTCTGTAGAAGGCAATCGAATCCAACTGTCGTTTGTTTGCTGATGACAAAAAACGTGTGAGTAATCCTAGAGAGAGTCGAGTACAGGCTGAACGCGACACCGCGCGCCAGATCACCGGAAAGTGCGGGCGTCTGGCCGGCCAAAATACCTTGTAGCTCCGCCGGCGATTCATAAGGCAGGAGAAACGATGGATCTGGGAGTGATCATTTATGAGTCCTTCAGACCGCCAGCCTAGCGTGTAGCAGTAGCTGGTAAGGCATAAGCAGTATCGCCCCAACTTCACAGAGAAGTAGACTCCGGGGACCCCAAGTTAATCGCATCCTTGTACAAAGCTATAGTACGCCCCCAGTTAAAATAAAAATACAAGCCTGGGCGCTCATTTTACTTCGAGACGAACTAATCCTAGAAAACGTTCAAAGCACTTGATAAGGATGATCCTAGGGCTAAGGGGCTAACTTATCAGCAGAATCCGAAGTCCTCGAATATGTATTCATAATGCCACGGACGGCTCAGAAGCGACCTCATTGCTGCCTTTAAGCTCGTGAGAGGTCTCTCAAAGAAAGCTGCCTTACTGTTTGTATCCGATGGAAACCAGTACCAAGGAGGGCATAAGTAGAATATAAAGGGGCTCGGAGCCCTGAAAGTATCAGTTCACGATTCTTCATACGTAGAACAGCTAATGCGTGAAACAAACTGCTGCGAGAGATGGTATCCGCCCTCACTAATGCACATATTATGATCTGTTTAGATAAGACATGCGTCCATCGTTCCAGAACCTTAATCGAAACCATTTTCTCTTACCATAGCACTTGTACTTGTTCCCAAATGCACAAATTGCTGCTGCGCACTTCATCCAGCATTATCTTTCATTTGCCTCCCGCTCACAATTAGTTTCAATTAGAAGGGCAGTTGTAGCAGTAGCCTATCCCTTTGTTGGCCGTTCTGTGTTTTGACCTTCAACCTCTCAGCCTTTGAGCCCCCGCTATTCCGGAGGGGAACTGAGATGCCCGCCACGGTTGCTGCCAAAACCCAAGAACGAAAACGTTTGAGTCAAAGCGTGGTGTGATACTGAAGATCACTCACGGAAAGAAGTGAACCATCGATTTTGGCTCAGGCAGCGAGTTCTGTGCTCCGATATGACTTGAACTGATAGGCGCAGAAGGGCCAAAAGCTGCATGCCCCGAACATACAGGCTCTGGAATCCATCATCGCAACTGGCTGCTCGAGGATCTCGGTTGCAGGTGTGTACCAGAGCCCGGGGTAGACGCAAGTGGAGGATGGGGGAATTTTTTCTCTTTCTCAGTGCTGTTGCAGGGCCTGCGGGAATTCTTCTCATACTGGGAGATTTCAACGCCCCTGAGGCTGACTGGGTTTGCGAGACAGCCCCAGGATGGTACCTTCGGGCATAAACTCCTTCAGTTCGTGCTCGAAGGAGGGATTTTCTAACATGTCACTCAGCAAATCTATGGAGAATCGGGCAAGTATCTTCAATCGTTGATTTGATGCTATCGAGAACACCAAACGATATAGGGAGACTTGAGTTGGAAGATCCAATAGGTAGGAGCGGCCACGCAGTAATCCAAATGCGATTGAGACTGCAGGGACTGAAGGCCCTCGATAAATATGGCAGGAGCTTCTCATGAATGGATAAAAACAGACTGCTGGACCTGGGTCCCCAAACTCGATGGAAAGAGGTAGCAAATCCGTGGATAGTCAGTCGGAGGCAATAAAGAGCAACCCGTCAGTAAAAACAGACTTGCCTGCACCCCTTCACAGAACTAAGGGGCTACCGCCATGATGGAGGAGTAGGAACACGAGAGCCAGAGGGCGAAAACGCAGGCCATTCATGGAATGAAAGGACACAGGGATACCGAGATTGCCTGAGGTATATAGCAGAGAGAAAGAGAGTGTCCCGCATCCAAAGACAGTGGCCAACTGCCCACGAGGAGCGGATTGCTGGGGCCGCTAAAAAAACCCCAAAAGCATAATACAACTACTTGCAGTCTAAGGCTGTCTTGCGAAAGGCCATAGATGGGGTAAAATGCCACCGGAGGATTAGGCTAGCCGACAGTCAGGCGGAAGCCGATTGTCTGTTGAAAACTTTTCCTGCAGTATACAGGAGGGACCAAGGGACATAGGGACTAACACCCTTTTGGTGGAGATGCCGGATGGGGCGATCGCGGAGGAAGAAGTGGGGGACATCCTAACGAAATGGACGCGTTGAATGCAGCGGGGCATCACGGGATCCGGGCAGCGCTAGCAAAGCCGCTGGCGGATGTCCTGCTGAAACCTTGCACCCAGCTCTTGAACGCGTCGCTGGACGAGGGGCGTCTCCCCGGGGACTGGTTGACGTCGACCGTCATACCAGTGCGTACAGGCGGAGACAGTGTCAACTGTAATAGCTATAAATCGGTAAAGTTAATGATGATAGAACAGCACGAAGTTTGGCAAAGACGTTCCTATTTGACTAATCTCATAAGCTTTCCGGACGAAGTAACAGGTAGAATTGAGAGGGGCGAAAGGGTAGTAATCGGTTATCTGGACTTTCAGTAGGCCTTTGACACCGTTAACGACAAAATTTGTAACCAGAAAGTAAAGCCTTTCGGAGTTGATACTAAGGTGCGAAACTGGATGGCTCAATGCCTAAAGGGCAGACCTTTCAGGGTGAGAGTTGAGGAGTGTCTATAGGACAGAGGATTGCTGCACAGCAGGGTGCCTCAGGAGTCGGTCCTAGGGCTACCGTACTTCCTTATGTATGTCAACGACATAGCTACTGGATTGGATAATCCGTGTTTGATGTTCGCTGAAGAAATCCAAATAATGAGGCAGCAAACAGTGAGGCCATCCAGGGGATTTGGATAAAGTTTAGCAGTGGTCGGTGAGCTGGGATCTTCCGTTGAACTTAAGCAAATGTCAGCGGCTCATAGAAGCAGAAGCAAATTCCTCTCGCCACACGAGTCCACCTGGGCATCAGGTCGCGATGGAACAAACTCAGCAAGCAAGGGACGTTGGGATGGTAGTGAATGCAGACTTCAAACCTAGTTTGCAGTGTCAGAAGGCAGCCGAGAACGCATGGTGTGACTCACACCAACTTAAGAGGATCGTAGGATCTTGGAAGCCCAACGCTCTTCTGCCGCTGTTCAAGGCAATCGTCCGACAGCTCTTGTAATATTGTGTCCAGGCCTGGAGATCATATTTGGTAAGAGATAGTAAAATGCTGGAATAGGTTCAGCGTGTTTTGCAAGGTGAGTTTTGGGTTTGAGGCACACGGGGTATGGGCTGAGGCTGAGGGCGCTTGGCTTATAATCCCTGGGAAGACGTAGGGAGAGAGGTGGCTTAATACAGACCGCCAAGATCATTAAGAGTCTGGCCGAGATACGGGGTCACCGTGGAGCCCTATTTTGGGCAAGCGGGAACGAGACACTAAGAGGTGACGAGAAAACAATTGTGCGAGAACACGTAACCATCGGGTTGGGGAGCAAATCGTTTGCTACACGAGTGGTGAATGGCTGGAATAAGTTACCGGAGGAAGTGGTCGAGGTTGAGTCAATGTCCGAATTCAAAGGGAGACTAGACAACGCATGGATAGCTGTACTTGGAGAGGACAGTGTGTGAAGTGTGAGGTTGGGGAGATGGTCGAGAGAAAAGTAGCTCATTAATTGTTCCCCCCTTGCAGGACCTGAGGAGTATTTCCCCCTCCTGTTGTCGAAGCATCGTTAGATATAAGGAACTCCCGGTGCTAGAATATGGACAATCAAGCATCTCGCCATATGACCCTGTAATCTAACTGAAACTGGAACTGGAATTGGAACTGGAACTGAATTGTGGTCTCGGTGTGCGTTTACTTCGCTGCGGAGCTCATCCCTGCGATGGCTCTTGAGCCTTGCGCAGATTCAAGCCTGGAGGCGGATATCGAGAGTGCTAAACTGTGCAACCAGGTGATTGCCCCGTGCATTTGATGGCGAAACAGTCTGAGAATCAACGCTGTCTGAACTAGCTTGCGTCTAGTTTTTCACCGGAAATGGAACCATGTTTTTCGATTGCCAGTCTTAGTATACTGCGGCTTGTTTTCATCTGACAGTAATGTTTTTCATAAAGTTTTTGGCGACAGGTTACAGAATATTTCAAGGATACGTTCCGTTATGTGGCATGTTTTCTGAATTTTTACTTGTCTTTTCTTTCGTGTACTATGCCAGCCGAGGGTTTACATCAGTTTACATTTTCGTCCTGTGACCGTTGCTATATCCTGGAAACTAGCGGGTATTGTTTCATTCTCTTACGTGGATTCACCACAACAAGCGTATTTACCGGCTACCGTTCCACGTCATCGCGATGGCGTCAGCGGTCGGTACTGGGCCCACGGTGCCCATACCCTGTCGTTCATCTGGCAGACCTGCCGTCACTGGTTCCGGGGAAACCTTGTATGTAGACATTGGGTTCCTAATTTCTGCGCATGTGGAACGGAATCACTCGTGAATACGAAGCCACCAGCAACACTCAGGAATAATTACCTGTTTTCACTTGACCTCTCTAGTCAGTTTGTTCATTCGTTTCTTGAGAAATCGCTGCTGCCTTTCCCCGAGGTACCACAAATCTTGGGTCCCGTTGTATTGGTAGTGTACAGAACTTCACTGACCGATTGAAGTTCTTCCCACGCTTCCCATAATTCCTTTTCATCCACAGAGTTGGTTTGCACCTATTTCTTTTCTGTCAATTATAAATACGAGAGATGCATGGACCGCTTGCTCATCCGCCCATTCAGTTTCACATGTGGTTAATAAAAGGCGTCCATTGCATGAGAAAATTGAAGTCTGTCGGCATTTGAGTATCGCAGCCCGGGACGATGTTCACAGTTAAAATCGTACTCCTGTAGTTTCTTTTGCCACATCACCTCTTGGCCTTCAAGTTTCTCTGAGGTTTCCCAACCATTGTAATGAATGACTTTCTGACTCGGAACGACTTCCCCAAATAAACAACAGGTCACTGAGCACCGCCGTTCTCAGCATGTTGCACCCTGCTGTAGAAAGAACGATTGCACAACGTGGAAGTGCGCAAACCTACGGGGATGGAAAAAGAAAGGAAAGCGTTAGCAGCCAACACACAAAATGCGATCTAACTGTACGTACGCAGTTTTTCAATTCTTCTGATGCGGCAGAAAATGACAGCACTCTCTCCACTGTTCGCGGTTCGTTGACACTATCTTCAGTGTCTCCGGCCAAGTGTTTGGCCGTTCTCTTTGACCCCAATCACAAAGGCGTGAGACACCTGCTTTATCTAAGTTATCCGTAATTTTTCTCTCCACGTTGCTACGTGATCTGTTGATCCCCACGTAGTTTCTTCCATTCCGTGGGAGAAACCGAAAATGGGGTACTATACGGTAGACATGTTCGCCGTACTGAACATTGTAAACCAATTAACGAAATGTGCTAAGCTTCATTCACTGAGATAAGGTGTTCTCAGAACCGCCACCTAATACTGAATTCCTAACATGCAAATTTTCCATATGTTCATTCCATCCAATACTAACGATACTACGCAGACTTCGGTGATCGAAAACCTCTAAGCGACGAACATATTCACCATGCGAGCGAACTACATGTCGCGCAACCACACAATAGAACTGAGTACACTTTGACGCAGTACACACAATCTTTCAGCTTCAATGAAATGTTGGGCTCATACAAGTGCTTCAGCCCGGCGTATGCTACTCGAGCCTTGAATATACGCGTGTTCGCCTCCATTGGTGTGCCACCACTCATCATGCAGCTTTCAAGGTAACTGAAATGATCGACAATCGTATCTTCCCTACTGAGTACCAGGTTAGATGCTCCTGTGGCCCAGTCTGGTAAAAGTACCACATAACTCAGCGTCAAACATTAATGCAAGCCTCACTAATCGCTGGTTTTTCCCCTAGATTACATGTTTCTATAAGAAGAGTGAATAACCAAGGGGGAGTCCACAGGTGGAAAAATATTAGAATGCCGCAGCAGCCAACACAGGGACCACAGTCTAACTAGAAACGTACTCTTCGATAGAAAATGACAATACGATCGCCACTGCTCACGGTTCATTGCCATATCCTTTAGTGTCTCCAGCCAGCTAGTTGACTGGTCTTTCCGACCCCGACTAGAAAGACGCGAGACACATGTTACCTATGTTTGTTGTGCACTTTCTTATTCCACGTTGCCACATAGTCTGCTGACCTCCACATGGCTTTTTCTATTCCGCGGAAGAAACCCAAAATAGGTAAGTGCTTTTATCAGGGATTCTCCACCAATTTAAAAGGTAACTGGGTAGCTCAACGGAATGAGCCACTTTCCTCCTTTTCAGCGGTTGAATATTCATTTGGGCGGTCGTCAGACACCTTCCAAGGATTCGCAGCTCCAGATGTCGGCCTAAATGCGTTTGCGTGCGGCCAGCTAAACTGATCCTTGAAGTGCTCAGCCCAATGGTCCGGCCTTTGTTGTCTACAATGGATCAGCTCTCCATTCCTGTCGCACACGATCTCCCTAACCGAAGCTCGCCGCCCACCAGTATCACGTATGAGCTGAAACAGTCTTTGACTGTTACCTGAAGCGGCCGCTTCCTCGATCTCTTCGGCTACCTTAACCCATCGGTTTTCATGATAATTCTTTAATGAATGCTAGACCATAGGCGAAATCTGCTGTCAAATGCATAGCCTGCCTAATTTGATCCCACTGCTGGTCTACTTTGTTGCTCGTCGGAGTTCTTAATTCCTCTCATAAATTCTGTTCGCAGCTGTTGCGAACATCTGAATCAAATGGACGTTCGACAGCCAATACATTTTGTGGCCTGCGTCGATGGTCATTCACGTGCAGCGAAAATCGCATCAAAATTAACGCATGGTCCGATTCGACGAACACGGCCCAGTACGATCTACAGTTGTAGACAGAACCGCATCAACGGTAGCTCACTGCAATATGGTCGATCTGACTCATAATACCCGTCGAGTTAGAAGGTTGTCGCTGTGCGACACGAACTGTCGGAAATTCGTACTAGATAGGAAAAGGTTACTGTCTGCACAGAATTGGAGAAGTCTTTCTCCGTTATCTGTTCTCTGAGCAGGCAAGGCGCGTCGAACATCTGAACAGTACTCCGATGCACTCAGTTTTCCAAATTGTGCATTAAAATCACCTGCTATCACTACAATGTCAGAGCCTTTGCCCCTTTGAACAAGGGTGTCGAGGTCGACGTAAAGCTCGTCTTTCTTCGTGTCAGTGTTTTAGTCTGTTGGAGCGTATGCCGAGATGACAAATAACCTGCGCCTAGTACTACTATCTTCCCGGGTGCCGATCGATCTCCACACGAATTCAGGATTCGTGTAGAGTAAAATAATTCAACTAACTGTGCCTAATATCCCGTCAAGATATTTCCTGCACACTTCAGGAGACCAAGCAGCTCAAGCTGTGGGTCAGTGATGTAGGAATAATCTCAAGTGAGAAGGCTGAAACAGCCCTTCTAGACTGGATCCCAGTTCACAGTCGCCTGTACGTCGTGTGGGCGCTGCGCCTTACCTGCTCAGCGAACAAATTACGGGGAAAGACTTCTCCAATTCTGTGCACACAGTAACCTATTCCTATCTAGTGCGAATTTTTGATACAATTCGCGTCGCACATCGACACGGCACTCTAACTCGCCGGGTAGTCTGAGTCAGATTGACTACACGGCAATCAGCGGTTCTTTCCTGAACTGCAGATTGTACTGGACCACGTATGTCGAATCGGACCATACGTTAATGTTAATGCTGTGTCTGATGCAGCTGAATGGCCATCGACGCAGACCACAAACTCCGTTGGTCGTCCAATGTCTGCCTGATTTAACTTAGGTAAAGTAGGTATCTCAGGTTTTCGTAGTTGGGATCCGAGTGACCCGTGAACTAGCTGGCTGGGAACACCAAAGGATATGGCAATGAGCCGCTAGCAGTGGCGATCGTGTTATCATTTTCTTTCGAATCAGAATGATTGAAATAGAGTTTTAGTACAGTTGGACTGTGTTCCGTGTGTTAGCTGTAGCGGCATCTTATCCTTTCCCGCATGTGTACTCCCACTCCCTGTTCCCCTTGGATATTCACTATTTTTATAGAAACGTGTAACTCTGGGGAACAGGCAGCAGCCAGTGAGGCTTGCCTTGTTGTTTAACGCTGAACGATGATGATGATGATGGTGATGGGTATGCAGAGCGGGCGAAGGCGTTAGGTTGGAGAAAGAAGGGACATGCTAAATAATAGCGATGGAGTCGCATACTTATCACTACGCACCCAGCTGGATGCAATGGGCAGCGAGGTTCTGAATATCCTGCGCTACGTCCGGTGGGTTATACAATTACTCGTAGACGTGTATCTCATGATGAGTGATGGACGGATGCTACTAGGGAGTCCAGCCGGAAAGAAGAGGAACGATTAAGATTCTCAATAAAGCCTTTGGTTCCGACAAGAACCTAACCACAAGGCCTGAGAGGAAGCCCACCTACTTAGATCAATTATTTTTCTACTCGTTTTTTTGATTGAGCTGCCAACTCAAATCAGCCGTTGAATGTCAGGACCAGGAGACTAGTTCGTCAGGCCTCTAGCCATTGACGTTTTAGGCATGGTTGGATCTTCGGCTTGAGATAAGCCATCTGGTATAGCCCGTTGGGTCATAGAGGCACGCAAGCCATCACACCACGTTAAGGGGCAAACTTGTTGTGACAGGTAACAGTATTTTGCGAGTGCAAAGCCTATGCCAAAGTGTAAAGTGGTAGAAGCCTGCAGGCTGAGCGGTTAAGGCTTCCAATGTACTAAGTCTTCCAAATTATTTAAGAAAATCACCTACCAGTAGGATATTGAAGCCTTCGTATTTACGAACGAGAGTCTTTGGTTCCTCGTAACGCTGCGTTCTGCGGTACTTTCTGTTGGTGCATGCTTCCATATGAGGCTACGGTGTCCTTTCGACCGTCAGTTGACCCTTAGAGGTTTATAACGCGTTACCACCTACTAACCGGGGTCCAATCTGGAAGGCCCCCTTCAACCTTTTCAGTCAGAACTATTTCTGCACGTGACAAACGGCGCGAGCTGCTTCGTCACTTTAGGTGCTTAGGTTATACATTGGTGAACTATTAGGTGCAGTAAGTTGAGTTACATTGGTGAAGTTGAATTAGGGTTTCACGGGTACGACAGACATCAGTCGTCGGAAGGTGCATTTTCCGTGCTAAACAGGCCTGTTGGCTGGCCTGCATGAGGACACGCACTTTGAAGGCGTCGAGATTCGGAGGCTGACGAGACTTGGGAAAATGTAATCCGCTAGACAGAGAATCATTTCCGAAATAGTTTGACAGTGAACCGTTGCTAGTATCGGATATGTTGTCAGTAAGATATTATGGATATATAGGGAGAGAGACGTTTGAGAACAGATGGCAAAACTCTGCACCTGTACTGTCAACACTGCTCAAACCGCCTAGTTCAAGGGTGCGTGGTCGGGATTATCTTGCATGATGACCAGTGAAGTGTAGAATTCATGTAGTGCGTTTAAACTTATGGTCGAGTACTGGAAAGCAGTCTAGCCGCTAAGCAGGAGAACGATTGGGATTCTCGACTGAAGCCTGTGGTTCTAACAAAAGCTTGTCCTCAAGGCAGCGTGGGTGACTGGATGGATGCCCATTTGTTTGAATGAATTGTTCTTCCTGATTTTTCCTACTAGGTTTTCAGTTCAAACCAATCCTCGTCATGGTCATTCAGGGGACCACCTTGTCAGGTATCTGCCTATTGATCTTCCAGGCATAATTGTACCTTCGGCTTGAGATAAGCCAAAGCACGGAAGCTGTCGCACTACGCTCGGATGTGGTATCTTTGTCGCGGCTTACCGAAGACTGCTTCATCTCATTGAATTCGAAATGAACAAACTAGATAGATAAGGGAGAAATAAGCATTATATGCTAGAAATGCTTGAGTAGTTTACATCCGTTTGGCAAGTGCAGCTGGTTGTTTTTAACGGAATAAATGGGAGATTACAGACGTTTAATCAGACGGAAAACCATTTCAGCCATCCTATTTGGGAACATTTAATATTGATTCGCTTGATGTTATCTTCAGCATATTCTCTGGAAACGACATTCTTGTCAGACCGAAACGTGTCATATATTGCTTCGATCTCAAGAATAGCTCATATCTGAAGGTGGTCTAAATTAGGTAATTCATGGAGCGTTTTGATTTTGGTCGTTATAGAAAGGAATCTGTCACCGATTTGCAGTAGACTACGAGACTCATATTGTCTTGCCGACTTATAAGCCAGATTGAGTAGTCGATAACCTCCCCACCTGCTTCGGTTTGGCCAACCAAGCGGTAACGGGCTCAAAAACGGACCACGCGCTAGGATATAGAACGAATAATGTGGCCTGAAACGAGACAGCTACTACGTGTGTTTAACCCTGCACAGAAATGTTTCTACTGTTGTCTTTGTCTTCTTTTTACGATGTTTTGGATGGCACATTGTTTGTGTGAGTTTTATTAAACATAGGAAAACTAGCCGTTATTTCGTGGATCAGACGGGACGTCTACCATCCGACGACTTTTAGGATATCCTACTGTTCCTAAATTGTTTCGTTAAATGGCACAATAGTTGTACCAGTAGTTTGGATCGCCCATAGTTTTGGTTATTTTCTTGTTATAGACTTTTATTTTTTCAGGATTGACTTTTGGACTTCCTTTAAAACTATGTTTTGAATGTTCCCTTAAATACCTTATCTAGCCAGCCTGTCGTCGGGTGTCTGGTCACTGTTCCCACCTGTTGGATGCGCTGATTGTCTTCAAGGCGTGGTTCGTTCAGCGCCAAAATGAAATCAAGCCAACCCCTGGACAGTCGGATCACAGTCCTTCGAAAAAAAAGTCAACTAATGAAGTTACATTGTATGGTGATTTGCGCGAGGAATACCGCGAGCTAAGAGGTCACTCTGCTGACTCGGAGTTACCTGCAAACATTTTATTGCAAAGGAATTGGGCTGTATCTCGAATGAAGCGAGCTGAGGCGCAGCTCAGTCGCTTAAGAAGTGCATGTCTCACCATGCGCGTTCAAATCGAAGCTGGTTTACGTTACAAATCAGAAGTGGACTTAGTCAGGCGGGAGTTGGAACTTGTGCGAGTAAGTTCCCTGAACATTTTCAGCTCGTTTGTTTCAATATAAGGCGACTGACTAATCAAAATGGTAGACAGCAAACGGCCGCAGGTTAAAATAACTTTGACCTTGCCACTCATTATCATTTGTTATTTGGTGTTCAACATAACTTATGTTTGGCATCTTCAAGTAGTAAGGATTCTAGCCTCCTTGCTGACTTTATATATATATATATATATATATATATATATATATATATATATTCATGTATTCCGCGGGAGGGACGAAAATAGGAAACAATATGGTATGGTGGAGGAGTGATCGCCGTACATAACACGAACCAATCTACGCAGTCTACCAAGTTTCATACGCTGAGAAAAGGCAACCTCAGAACTAGCACCTAATATTAAGTTCCTGACCCTCACTCTGTCTGATCCTAGCGACACTACGTAGACATCGGTGATCGAAAACTTCTAAGCGACAAACATCTCCCACAAGAATATTCCATCTCCCGCAACCGTACAACAGAACTGAGCGCACTGCAGCACAGTACACACGAACTTTCAACTTCAGTGAAACATCAGGCCGACGCCACAAGTGCTTCACTCCAGCGTAAGCCGCTCGAGCCTCGGATATAAGCGTATTTACATTCACTGACGAGCTGCCATCGTTCAACATGCAGTTACCAAGGTAGGTGAAACGGTGCACAATCGTTAGTTTCTCTCCATCCACTAACAAGTCCGGCACTATTGTCGTCCAGTCCTGCAACATTAGTTTGCACTCTGAAGGTGCAAAATGCATGCCAAACCGAGCAACCGATCTCGACAGTCTATCCAGTGCCCGATGTGCATAGTCCACAGACTCAAAAAGACAACGTCATCTGCGTAATCTGGGTCACACAGCTTCACACCACTTCCCAGTTCGATTCCTATATCTTAGATACCTCCTAAAACGTCTTCCATGACTTCGTCCATGACGAAGTTGAACAGGAATGGAGAGATGGACCACCCTTGTCGAACGCCACGAGTCGTTTCGAATGAAATTGACAGTTCACCGTATACCCTCACGCGACCATAGGTATGCGAGTACAATGCTCGCAACAGGCTCACGAACTTCGTTGGCATACCCTTCCGGTGGAGAGCACTGAATAGTGTTGGTCGATCCACGGAGTCGAAAGCACCTTTCAAGTCGAGAAAGACTACGATCGTAGGGCGGCGGCGGCGGCGGTGGTGTGTGTGGCGCGTTTCTAGTATTTGACGAAGATTGAATATCTGGTCCATGCAACCTCAACCTGGACGAAATCCGGCCTACTGTTCGCAGATATTACTCTCGCGAATCGGTGTCAAACGGCGCAGCATTATCGGAACTAACGCCTTAGTCACTATCGGAATTAAACTAATACCCCGATGATTGCTACAGTCACTCCATGCGCTCTTCTTGAAGATCAGTACAATCAGCGACTGACTCCACGACAACGGAATACGCTCCCTATTCCAAATATTCCGAAGCAAAAAGGTAAATGATTTCATCACAGCATCTCCACCCAATTTGAAAAGGACTGGAGGAGATTCTTCGGAACCGGCGGTCTTTCCCCTCTTCATAAGTCGCACATTTGACTGCACTTCCATTTCCGTTGGGGGTCAAGTGACAGAGGTCGGTCTAAATACGTTTGCGTGCGGCCAGCTAAACTGATCCTTGAAGTGCTCAGCCCAATGGTCCGGCCTTTGTTGTCTACAATGGATCAGCTCTCCATTCCTGTCGCACACGATCTCCCTAACCGAAGCTCGCCGCCCACCAGTATCACGTATGAGCTGAAACAGTCTTTGACTGTTACCTGAAGCGGCCGCTTCCTCGATCTCTTCGGCTACCTTAACCCATCGGTTTTCATGATAATTCTTTAATGAATGCTAGACCATAGGCGAAATCTGCTGTCAAATGCTTAGCCTGCTTAATTTGATCCCACTGCTGGTCTACCTTGTTTGTCGTGGAATTTTTTGTTTCCTCGGATAATATGTATTCTGCTTGGATCAGTTATTTTTCCACTCGTTTCTTAGTCAGACCGACCATATTAGAGTCAGCTGCGGTTTACGCGGTTCTGTCCACAACTGTAGATCGTACTGGGCCGTGTTCGTCGAATCGGACCATGCGTTAATTTTGATGCGATTTTTGCTGCACGTGAATGACCATCGACGCAGGCCACAAAATGTATTGGCCGTCGAACGTCCATTTGATTCAGATGTTCGCAACAGCTGCGAACAGAATTTATGAGAGGAATTAAGAACTCCGACGAGTAATATTGAGGTTAGGAATCTAGTACTAGGTGCTGGCTGTCAGAATACCTTGTTTCAGCGTATGAATCTTGGTAGACTACACTGGTTGGTTCGTGTTGTGTATGGCAGACACTCGTCTGTGATATCTTGCCATTTTTTTGTTGCTCTCAAGGACTGGACGAATCAATGTAGAGGTCAACAGATGACATGGTAACGTTGGATGAGAAGATATACGGTGAAGTTGGGTAAATCAATTGGTTTGGGGTCCGAAATTCTCGTCGGCTATCTGGCCGGAGACACTGATGTATGTGACAGTGGACCATAAACAGTGGCCTTTGTGTTGTCTTTTTAAATTTTATAATTATGATTACGGAAGTTCGTTTGTACCATTCGACTTTGTTCACTGTGTTGGCTGCCGCAGCGCCCTATCTATTCCCGCCTGTTTAGGTCCATTCCCTGTTCCTCATGGCTGTTCACTCTTATCGAAACTTGTAACTCTGGAGAAGCCAGCGGTCAGTGAGGCTTGCCTTGCTGTTTAACGCTGAACGATAATGATGATAGTGATGATGATGATGATGATGGTGGCGATGAAGCGCGACAGGGGTACTAGCCTTACTTGGTTGGCGGGCCGTACTCCTCACGCGGCAGTGCCACAAGCAGGCTCTTGTATCATTATCTAAGGAGACCGCTTGCCAGGGAAAACCCACCATGCCCTCCACACTGTCGGTGCTTGTCCGCGGCCGTTTATTCAGTAGGCTTGATTCTACTTTATTCACGGCTGATCACTAGGATAGCGGCCGTTTCCTTATCCGCAACTTAGGAACGCTCCCACTAGCCTTGAGCTCCAGTGTAGTGTTTCCTAGTGTCTATGGGACATACTCTTTCCATCACACTCATGCTCCAGGGATGTGCCAATGACGTAAAGGCAGGTAAATATGTGCTTTTCATTCTCAAAAATGGTAGCACAGTGCGATTGGTTTACGCCACATTCTGTTATAAAAAGATATCGTCATAACCATTACTTCCGTTTTTAGGACACTGTGCATCATTACAAAAGCCTAATCGATGAAGGAAATCGACTCCGTGATGACCTTCGTTCGGAGTTAGCTCGTGCACGCAAAGAAGCTTCAGTCGCTCGCGCACAAGTGAATGCGTCAAATCTTCGTCCGTTCGATGTTAACGAACATCCAACCACAAGTACTCCTGGAACTCGAAGCAGCTCAAAGCGGACGAGCTATGATCGTCGGTCTTCAGCTGCGCGATTCGTGGTTGAGGACCGCCTTGGGGATGTACAGTCGGACACGTACATGCGCACCCAACTAGATCGATATATCCGTTGGTGTGATTCATTAAACGAGGAAGTAAACAGTCTTCGTGAATCACTCCGAGATTCGACAGAGAAGGTTAGTTCTTTCAATTGGTTGCAAACAAGATTCACTCTCCTTCCATGTTTTGTTATCATTCATGCTGAAATTATTTTCAATTTGACCCGACAAAGTGTCAGTTATGAAGGTAAATATGTTTCCCACAGATTCAGTTGTTCGAAGATTATATTCAGATAGAATCGCACCTAATTAGCTTTTATCTGCGCTAATTTGTTTACTTTTCCTCTACAGGAAGTATCACACGCTAAGCAACTCGAAGTTGTTAGAAAGCATATAGTGGATCTTGTGGAATACTTGTGCACAATGGAAGCGCGACGAAGCGCCCAATCAATGAAGTTAGCTGAGCTCGCTCTGAATTTCCGTTGGCTCGCAGATCTGGCGCAGTTGATGCATATCACATTACCGGACAATTTCGCAACCCTGATCATCGAGGATTCTCGAGCATGTGCAGAAAATCTAAAAGCTCTACAAGCAGGAAAGTCGTCAGCTGAAGCTGTTACCGGTAGTAAATCCAGCCCAAGGAAATTGTCGGCAAAAAAATTACTGAACACCTCCGAAAAATCAAATGTGGATATCAATACCAACTTACCGGTCGACGAAACGCTTTTTGGCCTTGAAATTCCAGGTCATGAGCCTTTTGACCAACATTCGAATGAAAACAACGAAGTACACAGTAAGTTTTGAGTTACCTTTTCTATTCTACCGAAATTCCTTTTGAGTTGTCGTGGAGTCGTTTCTTCACCTCTGATACAGTTCAGTGGTGCAACTAATCTGTGCCACTCTCAGCTCTACTAATTTATGCAATGATTTTACAGAAAGTCAGAAATGCAAGAAATCAGTTCCCATGGTAATCAGGACCTCAGTGATTGGGAACGATATTCATTATCCAGACTAACAGTCATCACGTAAAAAGTTTCCGTTTCCATTTTTCCGATCACTGATTTTGCTTTATGTTCTGATTTTGGTTGGCACCCTGTTGCACTGTTGGACGACGAACTATGCACACTGTAAGTGTCAACCTGTAGGCATGAGACATGCATGCCCCCCGCGCATTGATCTGTTCAAATTCAAAGTCTCCTTGCTAAAGTCGATTCTGGTATTCGTATTTCAAATTTCACATCTGTAACGGCCATGTGTCCAAATCACATAGGGAAGGGGGATGGATTTAACTTTTACAGTGTAAAGTTCCATTATTTTTCATGGGGTCGAACACTTCATCAGATTTTAGGGACATACAGCAATTTTATCTTCAAGGTTGAAAATACAAACTACCGTTAGCTTGAATGAAACTTTAAGGTATTAGAATCAGAACTCACTCGATGTACAAACACCGAAATCCTCCGCCGGCTTCTCACGTGCCGAGCAAAATTCACCGTACAGATTTCTCAATCTACAGTAAATTTCATTTGATTGTGAATACCTCGATGACAGTAAACTTCAAAAGGCAGTTCATTTTCTTCTCAGTGATTCTGTGCCAACAGGATATTGTGGTAAGGTGTAATAAATTTTCACCGGTGCTACGCAATGCTGCCTATGTAAATGCCTGAATCTATTATCGAAAATAAATTTCTTCGCTTTTAGATCCTTTTTCATCATTTGGTGGACCTGTTCCAAAAATTGATAGATGAAAAAGTGAGGAAGATACATTAAAGTTACACAACCGGAAGTTCTATACCAGAAAGTACTGCACTTGGTGGTCTCCTTGATCAATTGGTGAATCATGTTTCCGAATGCCTATTGATTAACCGGTCGCGGACTACAATATGTGAATCATTGGGAGAACGGAGATAGGAATTGTGCGTTATACAGTCTGACCGCCGAGTACTAGTCAGTAATAAAACACGAAAATCAAAATAACGAACGGTTTGCACAGCGGTGTAATGCGGATTGTCAATTGGACTGGCCGTCCCGACATGAAATTTTTAACACCAATTCCGCGCATCCCGTGGTCGAGAAAATCAGGTGTCCTCTGGAAAGCCGGCAGATAGGCGCGTCTACTTTTACAATGGGACTATGGAGTGGGAACTTCGGGTCAGCTGAACTGGATGGTCATCTCAGACATCAATTACGTACGCGAATCATCTGGTTCTTGGCTGCATCGGTTATAAAACTGCGCTCACATAAGCATTCGCTTCAGACACGATTCTTGTACTTTGATCAAAGTACTTTGTGGCACGTTAGGAAGTTCTCCAACACTCAAACGGCCATGGCCGCTTGTTATAGATTTTGTGCTTTGAGTGTTCCCACCTCTAAGAAAAAAATCTGTGGAGTGATGTGATACCTGATGAACATGATGCCCATTTGTGTGCATTTTTCAAAAAATACCTCGTCTAGGTATTCTCACACTATTTTCGCGTTATGTGATGCAGCGCCAACCCGTTAGAACCAAATCCTTTCACATACAACAGGACAATAACTTGTTGATACAGAAATTGTTTCTAAGATAGCTTTGACAAATTTTTTGATAGAGGATTTTCCATAAGACGGTTTGTCATGTCTGTTGGACAGTGGAGTTGAACCCCCGTCAGGTAACAGAATTTTTGACTCAGTATGCCGACGGTATGCATGGTCTTGCCGGGAGACATTGCACTGGCAACTTAACGTGCATTGAATTACTTGGTGGTTGACTTATCCCTACATGGTATGTACTTTGCACGTTCGAAGTGCAAGTATTTTTTTCAAGATTGGCGGGAGGCCGCATCTGCATTTGCCACTTGCGGTGAACAGTTGGAGGTAGTAGTTTTGAATACTTCGGAAGTCTGATTAGAACTGATGACGTTGATGATATTATACCACAGATTGGGAAAGAGCAGCTTTCGCGAACTGTCAACACTCCTGGCCCCGCCTTGACGTCTGGATTCCCCCAAAGGGAAGGGTTTACAGATCACAGTTTATAGTGTTCTTTACGATTGCGAGACCTGGCCTGTCCGTGTTGAGGATGGTCGATGGCTTTCTGTATTCGAGCACAGATGTCTCCAAAGAAGTGCTGGAATATGGTGAGAACATCGGATGAAGAATAGTGAGGTGCATCGCCGTGTATTGGCAACAGGCAGTCCTCCTCCGACCTAGACAATTTTACTGTACCGTCTTCTGGGGCTTAGACCCGTATTGCGTCCGCCTGTCCATCGCTTGCCTTCTTGCACATGCTAAGCAAGACAGGAAGAAGCGTTGAGACGGCCAGGTTATGACTTGGTTTAGAGATATGAAGAAGTTAACTTCGCTTTTGTCATCGTTCGCTGCTTCCCGTCTTACTGATTGGGGCCAGAGAGACGAGGATTGTCGTTGGCTGAATGCACTGAGAGATATGGCTCAGAATCTAAGTCAGTGGCGCTAATACTGTTAGCCTGTCTGTAAAACTCGCGCCTCATTAAAAATCACCATAGACGAAAAAAATCACAAAATGCATACTATGAAAATGCAAAAACGGGGCTTATCTTGCCACTTATTTCTTTCCCCCTCGTTTCTTTTCTTTGTATAATTATATTTGCATGCTGCGTAAGCACCGTGTGTGACTTGTAATCGGTGATATATATATATATATATATTTAAACGCTGATTTTGTGGTTCTCTAGTCCTAGCTGTCATCATGTTTCGTCATTCTAGCGAATGATGCGTACATATCGAATAGTGTACGTTGTTCGGTCAATCAGTCGATCCGCCAAATCAATCAATTAGACGATCAGGAAGTCATCCAGTCACTTAATTAATCCTAACTGATCCAGTATATCCTCAGTATCCACAACGTCATGGTTATGGTTGATTTGATAGTGTTTTACTGGTGCTTACAACGAAATATGTATTGTTTCCCCCTTAAAATCGTTATCTGCCAATCCCGCCAGCACTCCGTTCTCCGCTCGCACCTTCGGTAGAGTATTTCTTTTCGGACAGTGAATCCTCTGTTTCCGATCACGAAGCACCAAAACAAAGCGGTCCGATTGCCATTGCGTCGTCTACCACAAACCCGTTGCCTCCCCCACCCGACCCATCCAGGCCGTCAAGTACGAACGGTGTTGCGAGAAAACGAAGACCTAAACGCTCCCGCAAATCGTCTGATACGATAATTACACAAACAAGCAACCAATTAGAACCAGAAAGCGGTTCATTCAAAACTCCGTTGTCACGTCCTTCGAAGACGAGGCGCCTTTCGTTCGGCGAGGCCCAATCACCTGTAGAATCTACCATTCACTCTCCGTCTCCAGAATTGGACACGGGTAAGTGACTGATGCTATTCTATTATGAGTGTGTTTCTCCTTTTGGCAGTTTGACAAGATTTTTGATTTTCCAGTGGTTTTCCACCCTACCACTCTGTGGCCAGACATTTGCTACAGCAGACTAACTACTTTACTTAACTTGACTAATGACCACTTTGAACGGATCCCCGGCGGCATCCGAGGCGGAGTCGTAGCAGAGAAAATCGCCCGGTCCCGGCGAAAGACCCAGTTTTTGTTTGCGTAGTTTTGGCGCGAGTGAACAGAGCGATCATATGAGGAATGTAAAGGCTAGATTCAGAGTACTATATCAAAATGGATCGGGCTTAGTAGACTTCGTTGTTTTAGATGTGTTGCGTTTACCAAAAACAGACGTCTACCTTGTTTCCGTGCCTTGTTTCCTCCTTTCCGCACAGATTTGAAGAAGTCACGTGGCGATCAATAGATCAGATGACAGTGGGGAATGAGAAAATGTACAGCGAACTTAGGTAAGATAAGTGTCTCACGTCTATATGGTTAGGATCCGAAAAAAACCGTCAACCATTTCGCTGAAAGAAGTGAAAGATGTGACAATGAACAGTTGTCACTTTCTGAGCTGTCTACTAAGTCGGAAAAATTAGTGGAATGATAATTGATCCAAGTAGGATGGGCTTCCACTCAGCCACCCCCTCTACCTTGCGGATAGGTCCTTGTTAGAACCAAAGGCTTTGATTGTGAACCCTAATTGCTCTGCTTAGCGACTGGACTTCCTAGCAATACTCGTCCAGAAATCCCAATGAATAGTACAGACGCAATGATTTCTGTGCTTCTTTGGTCGTGGTGCAGGATAATCAGAACTGCACTGCCCATTGCATCGCGCCGGGTAGGTAGTGATAAATATTATATCGCTCAAGGTTCCCTCTCTGTGAGACGGCCGAAGCGGCCGTAAACAGTCGTTTGTGTGACATGAGACTGCGGGAATCAATCAGCTTCGTAGTGTTAAGCGTAGTTTGTTTGTCATCTGGGTATACGCTCCAACAGACTGAAGCACTGACATGAAGAAAGACGAGTTTTACGATGACCTCGTCACCCTTGTTCGGAAGAGCAAAGGCTCTGACATTGTAGTGGTGGGAGGTGATTTTAATACGCTAAGTTTGCCTACTTGTGCATTAAAATCACCTGCTACCACTACAATGTCAGAGCCTTGTCTCTTTCAAACAAGGATGACGAGGTCGTCGTAGAAATCGTCTTTCTTTATGTCATTGCTGCAATCTGTTGGGGCGTATGCTGAGGTAACAAATAATTTGCGCCTAGCACTACCACCCTTCCGCACGCCGATTGATCCCCGTAGACTCACGGCACATAAGAGATCGTTAACTGGGATCCAGTTAAGAAGAGCTGTTTCGACCCTCTCACTCAAGACTATTCCTACATCACTTTGACCTACACAAACCTCGAGCTGCTTCTTCTCCGGAAGTATGCAGCAAATATCTTGATGAGACATTTTGGGCAGTAAGTTGAATTACTCTGCTCTGCTCTACTCTACTCTACTCTACTCTACTCTACTCTACTCTACTCTACTCTACTCTACTCTACTCTACTCTACTCTACTCTACTCTACTCTACTCTACT
>LUCM01011072.1:135060-182973 GCA_008360955.1 Fasciolopsis buskii
ACTCTACTCTACTCTACTCTACTCTTCTCTTCTCTTCTCTTCGCTTCTCTTCTCTACTCTTCTCTTCTCTACTCTACTCTGCTCCAATCCTGAATTCGTGCTTCACTCACGCAGCAAACATGAATCGAAAGTGAGTCCACTGCCAGTGCCAAATACGCCTATTGGTCGGCCTGCATTAATGTGCGCGCATGGTTACGCTGATTAAGAGTCACGTGGTGCAAAGGAGTGTTCGCCGTCTAGGTTTTTTGCTTTTAAACTGTGGCCGTTTATGCAAATTGATCGTTCGCAACAGCTACGAACAGAAACTATCCGAAGAGCGAAGAACTATGACGAGCAGGCAATGCATTTGGCAGCGAATTTCGCCTGCGGTCCCAGATCTAGTGTTCATCGAAGACACTGGATCTCTCAAGCGTCACTAATTCTAATGGAGCAAAAACGCGAGCTGCCTAACTGCAAGGAAATGAATAAGATGCGTCGGCAGTTGCAGCGTCAGTTGACCATAAGCTTTAGGAATGACCGCGAAAACTGGTGAATTAAGGTAGCCGAAGAGATGGAAGTGGCGTCCGCTTCAGGTGACAGTCAAAGACTGTTTAAGCTGATACACGACAGCGGTGGGCGACACCGGCGAACTTCGATTAGTGAAGTCGTGTGCGATAGGACCGGAGAGCTCATTCATGGTAGACAGGAAAGACTGGAGCGTTGGACAGATCATTTTGAGGATCAGTTTAGCTGGCCACACGCCAACGTATTTAGTCCGACGTCTGGAGCTGTGAATCCTTGGGAGGTGTCACTTGATCCCCAACGGAAGTGAAAGCGCAGTCGAATATTCGGCTTCTGAAGAGGGGGAAAGCTGCCGGTCCCGACGACCTTCCCCCAGTTCTTTTCAAATTGGGTGAAGTGCTGGTGAAATCACTTACCTCCTTGCTTCGTGATGTTTGGAACGAGGAGCGTATCCCGCTATCGTGGGGTGAGTCAGTGATTATACCCATCTTCAAGAAGGGTACACGGAATGACTGCAGCAATTATCGTGGGATTAGTTTTCATTCCGATAGTTACTAAGGTGTTAGCGTCGATGATGCTGCGCCGTTTGACACCGATTCGCGAGAGTGATATCCGCGAACAACAGGCCGGATTTCGGCCAGGTCGAGGTTGCATCGACCAGATATTCACTCTTCGTCAAATACTAGAAACGCGCCACACGCGCTGGCGCTCTGCGATCGAAGTCTTCCTCGACTTGAAAGGTGCTTTCGAGTCCGTGGATCGACCAGCACTATTCAGTGCTCTCCACCGGAACGGTGGGTATGCCAACGAAGTTTGTGAACCTGTTGCGAGCATTGTAATCGCATACCTACGGTCGCGTGAGGGTATACGGTGAGCTGTCACGTTCATTCGAAACGACTAGTGGCGTTCGACAAGGGTGTCCCATCTCTCTATTCTTACTCAACTTCGTCATGGACGAGGTGATGGAAGGTGCTTCAGTAGGTTTCCAGGATGTAGGAGTCGAACTGGGAGGTGGAGGGAAGCTATGCGACCTAGATTACGCAGACGACGTCGTGTGCCTGTTCGAGTCTGCGGACCATGCACAATGCGCACTAGATAGACTGTCGAGATCGGTTGCTCGGTTTGGCATGTGCTTTGCACCTTCAAATTGCAAAGTACTGTTACAGGACTGGACGATAGCAGCGCCGAACTTGATACTGGATGGAGAGGAACTAACGACTGTGGGCCGTTTCACCTACCTTGGTAGCTGCATGTCGAACGACGGTAGCTCGGGATCGGAGGTAAGTATGCGTATATCCAAGGCTCGTGCAGCTTTCGCTGGGTTGAAGCACTTGTGGCGTCGGCCTGATATTTCACCGAATTTGAAAGTTCGTGTGTACTGTGCTGCACTGCGCTAAGTTCTGTTGTGCGGTTGCGGGAGATGGAATATTCTTGTGGGAGATGTTCGTCTATTAGGGGTTTTTGACAACCGATATTTACGTAGTATGGCTAGGATTGGATGGAGTGACCGGGTGAGCAATATTGAGGTTAGGAATCCGGTATTGGATGTTAATCAGGTCAATAACTCCGTATTCAGTTGCAAACGCGATTTATTACAATCCAGAGAGCAGCAGGAGGAAGAGATTACATCACAAATTGCGAAAAGCAGAGCAGCTTTCATGAACCTGCGAAAATTGTGGCATTGTTGTGGCACATGGCTGCAGTTCGTCCCGTTCTTTTGGCGGCTTCGAATCTTGGCCTCTCTCCATTGAAGATGCTCTGACTTGGTGTATTCGATCATCGGTCTCTGAAGAAGAAGCGGTGGGAACATTGGGTGACGAATGCAGAGGTATGTCGTCGTGTGTTGGGCGGAGACCGGAATAATTGCACTACATCGTCGTGTGACTGGGACACGTATTGCGAACTGCTACGCACCGCTTACCTTTTTACGCTTGCTGATCATGGCTGGAAAGTGACGCTGTGGTCAAGCTAATACTTGATTTGGAGGTGTTAAGAAGTTGACATCAGTTGATGTTTTACGCCTTTCTGTTCGTTGGTTAGAGGCGCTAAGAAATATGGCTCAGAATCAAAGTCACCTAGGCGAATGCTTTATGGCCCATCCGTAGAACTCGTAACCTGTAAGGAAAGAAATATTGACCAGAAACATCAAACTATGTGCAATGAAAATAGGAAAACACTTACCCGAAGTTACAACAGTCTTATCTAAATGTTTTTCCATTGGCATCGTGCTTATTTTTAATCACACGATATATATATATATATATTCCGTTTTTCCCGTTTCAAGTGAACCGAGAATCTCCGATCTCTGCTGAATCGATTTTCTCCAGTGGCCCCACGAAGAAAGTTCATTCGGATGGTTCTTCCGTTCGGAGAATGCGTACACGAAGTCAGTCTACTTCATCCGGTCAGTCGTCACCCGTTCGGTTTCCAACCTGTGCGTCTCCCAGTCGAGTGGCTACGATCGGCAAAACATCTGAGTCGTCACTCTCCACAAATGATAAAACGAGTGTTGAATCAAGAAGCTTCAGTCTAACGAACGCGGGAAATGGTAATTCTTCCTCGCCAGAAAAAAGTCCCAACCAGTCTAATTTTGCTGAAGTGGTCGATGGTCCAGTTGCTCTATCTCAAGCACTGTTGGACCTTCTAAAACCGCGATATTCTGATAAAGTTATCGAATGGTTTGATCGTCTGTCTAAAGAAGAACCACACTCGTGCACTAACCCTGTTGCGACTGCGGAATTGTATTCCGATTCTGCGGTCGTAGAGCTTCCTCCGTCAAAACCCAGAAGTAAGAACACTCCAGTGATTTCTGATGCTAATTTTGTGTCGACAACCACACCAATGGAATCATCTTATTCCGATTTTTTGCTTGGTAATGCTGTTGCACCTTCGACCAAATTGTTATCGGCTATACTGTCCAATCCAAGCGACACAGCCTATGGTGTCTGCTATCTCGGGCTTATCAATGCCTTAGGCACAAGCTGTACCGAGGAATCTAGATCTCGTCTGGAAACCAAGTTTGTTTCAATATGCCACACTATCGCTCAAAGGAAGAACGAAATCGACACTTGTTCCATGTTAACCAGACATGTGTTTGATAGTTTTGCCAATCTTATTTCAAATCACACTGTATTATTTCATGCCATCCGTGCAGTGTTTCATCTTTGCTCGCTGATATCGAATGAGCCGGTTCAGTTCACGAGGATGCTGTTTGTTCGGCTGGTTAGGTATCTTTTCTTAAACTGTTGCCTTTCGCCTCAACAAGGCCTAAGCTGTCTCTCCGTCATATTGGATGCCTGCTCGCAGGGTTTCGACCAAATGTGGCACCCAGAGGAACCACTTAGACATGCCGCCGCTTCGCAGCTCTCCTTTTCTGTAGCAGATCCGTCCTCCTATTCGCATTGGATCGCCACAGTACAAGCTTTGGTTGCATGGCAAGAGGCGTACTTTTGTTGGAATAAGCCAGCGGACACCATCGAAGACCAATTCTACGATGCCCTATTCACACGACTACACACGCGTGGATGGCTTCCAGGTTCTCGGTCCGAACATTTACCAAGTGATGGAACTGGCGTCTGTGATCGTATCTCACCTCGACATATTCATCGAGTTCGATCATTGGCTCTGCACTTGGTTGATGCCTGTTTGTGTGTCACGCGTCAAATGAACTTAGATGTTCCACTTTTTCTGGATCATACTCGTGTTCATGATTATCATGTAACAGAAGCAGCATGTTCGCTCACTGTACTTTTGTCTGCCATGGTGTTCATTGTCGGGGATGCTGCAACACTGACTGATGCTCAGTGTGCGGAAGAAGAGAATTCCGGTTCTCAAGGTCTCACTCATCAGCGTAGGCGCCGCCGTCGTCAGATCCAGCGCCAACAGCGTTATGGTCTTTTGGGATGGCTTTTGACAAGTCGTCTCTTGCCCTGGTTGTCGAGCTGTCTGAAGTAAGTTTCTTCCATTTGACGGTCCATAGTTTTTCAGTTTCAATAGGTAAATTTGTCATTTTAAAATTATATTCTAATGGCCCATTCCCTAGGGCGCATGTAGAAGGGGAAGCTTGATTAGCAGAGTCAACTGCCATCACATCACGGAGTTAGGCCAAAATATGAAAAATGTGAAAATTTTGTTTGCGCATACGTTTGTGTTATTTGCAGAATTGGTTACGTATTCATAATCTCAATCAAAGGTCAAGTTAATTTTAGTTCGTTAAGTGCAGATGGAATTTATGGTCATTGTACATGTCCATAAACTCCTTTTTTCTTCGAAAATAGCTGCAGAAAAGTCTGTTCGGTACGTGAACCGTCCCAAGGTTTCCGCGGATGCACTAGTCAAAAAGTGCTGAGTTAGCAACGGATTCACGGAGCACATAATTCTATTTCGAAAGCAGTACTCTTCTGAATGTGAGCACGGAATTTCTTGGTTACTGTTACACATGAGATATGCGCAATCTCCCTCGTATTTCTCTTCATTACAGCCTGGCTTTAGGATAGCTTTACCGGAATTGGCGCCAAATTTAAACTTAGCATGAAAACATGCTATCATTTCGAACAACGGAAGCACTGCACAACTGTTTCATCCTTGTTTGGAATCATCAGCTGTGCATATCCGCCGCGCCCGAACTGGGACGAGAACCCAGGACGAACGATTCTGAGTCGAACGCCTTAGCCATTACGCTGCCGGGCAGGCTCTGAGCGGTTTGTTCAACTTCACCACATGATGATGGTGCGCCTATCCGTCACTGATTTACACGGCCACGGGCCGCTAGCGCACACCAATCGACCCCTACTGATCGATGACTTCTCTGCAGGTAGCCTAAGTACATTCTATCTCCTACTACTAACACCTACCAAGTAGCCAAGCTGTGTAGGTCATATCCAAGGCCTTCGTCGTACTCAGCGCATTACCATCCCGCCAGTGGGAAAAAGTGAGATTTATTCACAACAATATGACGCATGTATTGGGCCCGCCACTATCGTTCAGTAATTTTTTGGTATGAAATTTTTTGTGTCATGCGCCAGAATTGTGATAGATTTGGTCTGGTAGGTGTTGGTGGGACTACGACATGACAAGTGTAACTCGCCAACAGATAGACTGATAAGGCTTTAATTCCTTTTAGGGTGTTGTATTCTTGCGTAGAGGAACGAGACAAACTTTTCAGTCAACTGTTTCACTGTAAGCACTGGAGATTTTAGGCTGCTGAGGTTGACTGATCCAAAAGCGCTTGAAGTGAAATACCAACCACTGGCTCCTAACAATATGCAAAGATCATAACATCTCGGTGAAGCTGCATCGTGATGTAGCATGACGACTCGTGTACTTCCACGGCCCAACGAACTATACAGGGCTGCTTATATCAAACGAAAAATTCAGTCATGTCTGGAAAGTCACTAGGTACAGTGACCTAATGAAGTAGCTTCCGGGCCCCCACGGGTTGGAGTTAATTTGAGCTGACAACCCAATCAGGGAAGGGGAATGGAAGTTTAATTGACCCAAGTAGATTGGCTTCCATTTTGCCGCGCCCCGCCGTCTTGTTAGAACCAAGGACTTTAGTTGATAACTTCTCGCTCCCCCGCCAGCATCAATTTTCGATACATTCTCGATATCATCTAATTCTAATGCTTAGCGTTTTGGTCTCATCTCTCCTCTGGACTCAGTGGGCGAAATATGGTCTGCTTTTTCCCTCCCTGGCCAAGTTAGCTAACCTAATCAACGATTTACAACCGATCATTATGCCACAGATTAACCCCGTGCATTCAAACTTTACATTTTTTCTTTCGTTCTGTCTCAGACGAGTGCGGAGTAGAGCGCTCTATATTCCTTTATTGGAGGCAGTTATGGATATGCCAACTGAATTTGCCTTGTATAATCTTGTTGCTTTGTCCGTTCGACAAATATAACCGTGCTTCGTTGGTTTTGCTCCGTCTAGTACTTATCGTTTCTCCTCATTTTTTCATTTCCAAAACATTCATCCATACAGAAAGTTAGATCTCAATAATAGTGTACCTGAAGGCCGATTACTCGTTGTGGATCGTTTGACGGTACTCATTACGGACATTGTCGTCCTCGGAGGTCTTCTCTTTCACAACTCAAACGGCACATCACATGTGCAGGATTTTGATGAATTACGCTCAGTTGTTTTCGATTCTGGTCGTCGGCTAATGCGTCTGATCAGTAGTTCTGCTTCTGTCGTGACCGAGGATGTAAGACTGGTTTGTTTGGCTCGACTTTTTGCTTTCGACCCAGTTCAAGCACTGGAACTGATTGTGAGCACCAAGGACTTCACAGTGAACATGTCTAGCTCTAATGTGGCACTGTCTATTCTATGGCCGGAGGTCTCTGTTTCTGACCTTCTCGACCAGCTTCTTGTATTGGCTCAGCAAACTGTTCCTCATTTGCCTACAGGAATTATACAACAATATCAGGAATTTTGCATCAGCAGACTAACTAGAAATTCCAAAAACTGAACTGCTATCTTATTTCTAGTACTGCACTTTTTGCAGATATTTTATGTAGTCCCTTGTATAGTTTTGTACATAAAAGTTTTTTCTTCCTAATCTTTGTAATTTTGTATCTGTAACTCAGTTCGATTGTTTGGTTTGCATTGCGTTTTAACCTGCTAATTCTGTGACTGTCATAATAAGGAGAATTCGCCACGATAAACATTAATGTTTACCACTAGAATCTCATTTGACTCGTTCGGAGCGTGAATGGATGATAAGTCAATTTAAGAATCACATGGTGATTCGTCGGAGGATTTTCGTCGATCAGACAAAGCTAGCCTTCAGAAACGGGGCACAAGGCCCGAAAGTTTTAGTTTTCCTTCTCATTAGTATGTTTCACTTACAGACAAGAGTGCCGGGTACGCATGCCTGAAGAGCGACAGCAACCGCGAAACCGGTCATGTGCATCCGAGGATATTTTGTTCATCTTTCCATATGCGAAACAAATTACTGAGAAGAATGATGTTTACCCTTTACAGTTTGAATCATTGATATTTGTTTGCGCAGTCATTGTCTATTGATGGAAGGCTAAATTCGGTATTCACCGTATTCGTGGCCCAGAGTCTCAGCTGATGTCTTCCAACATTGAGTCCTGTCTGATCATAGTACTAGAAACATCATTAGTGTGACAGCGTACAAAACCGCTCCTGGTTGTACTTGTAACTCTCGTTTAGAGTTATTCGAGTGACGCGGACAATAAAACGGACCCATTCAGAACCAAAGGCAAATTTTGAACAAAGTGCAATACTCAGCAGCTCCCGGACAAAGAAGGCAAACAATGGAACGGGATCAAATGATTCTATGAACGTTCGTGCTCTAAGCGCGTGTCACGATGCGTGAATCAGACAAAAGTTGTGGCCAGGGCCATGTTGGTGTGATAAAACAAACTATTGAGTTAATGGATTCTGTAGTGCACATAATTTGACACGGAGACGACCAACACCAATCGATAGCTAAAAAGAAAAAACAACCCCGAAATGTGTGAGTCCAAAGGACGAAACATGGGTTGTTTAATAAATTTTCAGTTTGCAGATCAGTGGCTAACCTAGGTGATTGTCTGTCTGACGTGCTTGACTTATTTTGATTCTTATAATCTGGTAGGGGACTTGATTTGGCCGTGAATGTGACAATCCTGCCATGCATTTGCCGGAGAAACCGTTCGAAGTCTGCTACGAGGACCTTGTGATCACAGTGTTTGATTAACGCTCGTTCATTCCCAGTTCCCAACCACATCTCCAATTCGGCGGTCACTGTGGATATATCCTTCCAGTATTTTTGACCATGTAAAATAGTTCCACAAGGGATAGTGTTCTTGTAGTTTTCAATAATGATTCGGTGATTTACAAAGTAATTTGTGATCAAATTAGGTTTGTCTAAACCTATACCAAGTAGCCATTCTTTGTGGTTTGGTATGACTATCAACGTCTTACTAGCGCGCTCTGGCTTGAATTACTACCTCGTAGCTCCAAATGGTAGTGAGAGAAGAATCGAAAAAATCGTAAAACAAAGGAACTGTAGAGAAGGTACTGATTGCGCCATTTAACCAAATCGCCTAAAGTATTCAGCAATCGCTTCGTAGCATCTCGCGCACCCTTTCCGACAGTCGAATTCTGAGTTATTCAGTAGAGTCCATTGGTCCGGCTTTGGACACACTTCAGCCCATGAACTGATCACCCAAACATTACTTGTTTCTTAGAGTAGCGTATATTGAGGGAGTTGATATGCGGGCATGTATAGCACGAAACCTAACCGCCTTAATCCATTCTATTTCAGTACCTGTTCGATTAAGTTCTACAACCTAACTTCAGCATTCTTCTTACAGTTCCCCTACCATATTTCGGTGATACTACATAGAATCCAGGGTTGAAATACCGGAAGTCTTCGCACATCATCTGTCTGAACTAATCATTATTTCTGAGTCGCATAGCAGATGAATGTCGCGCTGGCATCACAGATGTCTTAAGTTGATAAACACCAACCAAGCCTTTCGTTTATAGGAGGATACTTCATCCGATATACGACCACCGGGGGTGGTGTAGCTTCTCGGACTAACGGCACTTATCTGTCCAACTTTTTTCCCTGCATGAACGAGATTCTACTTCGATCTAATCCAGTCCTGCAACAACAGTTTACACTTTGAAGGTACAGAACGCAATCCAAACACACTTCCATGATCCTTCAGAAGGTTGAGGAAAGTTTGCAGCTTACTAGATGGGAAAACTGGAAAAGTCTTTCTCCGTTATCTGTTCGCTGAACAGGCAAGGCGCGTCGCCCACCTAAATAAGACTCCGATGCACTCAATTTTCCCAATTGTGCATTAAAACCACATTCCACCACTACAATGTCAGAACCTTTGCTCTTCCGAACAAGGGCGACGAGGTCATCGTAAAACTCGTCTTTCTTCATGTCAGTGCTTCAGTCTGCTGGGGCGTATGCTGAGATAACAAATAAACTACGCTTAACACTACTGCCCTTCCGGATGCCGACTGATCCCTGCAGTCTCACGGCGTACAAACGACTGTTGACTGGGATCCAGTGTAGAAGAACTGTTTCGGCCTCCTCATTCAAGACTATTCCTACATCACGTTGACCCGCAGCTCGAGCTGATCCATCTCCCGAAGGATGCAAGAAATATCTTGACGAGACATTAGGCGCAGTTAGTTGAATTACTCCACTCTACTCTACTAGAATTCTACTAGAATTCGTGTTCCACTCACACAGCAGACATCGGTCGAAAGTGAGTCCACTGTCAGAGCCAAACACGCCTGTTGGCTGGCCTGCATTAAAGTGCGCACATTGAAGGAACCGAGATTCAGAGGTTGATGTGGCTTAAGAAAATGTGAGCTAGCAGACTGAAAACCATCTGCTACACTATTTGACAATGAGTCTTTGAGAGTATCGAGCGTATGATCAGTGGGAACACTATGGGTAGGCAGAAAGGTTGGAGACAGAAGAGACAGGTTGAATAAAAGAGAGGGAACTCTGCGCAGTGGCATACTTATCACTGCCCACCACACCTACGCTCGATGCAACGGGCAGCGCGGTCCTGATTATCCTGCGCGATGTTCGATGCAGTATGGAATTATTTGTAGGCATGTAACTCATGGTTATTGGTTGATGCGTACTGCTAGAATGTCCAACCGGAAAGCAGAGGAACGATCAGGATTCTCAAAGCCTTTGAAGCTCAGAAGTACTTGACCGCAAGGCAGCGGGGTATAGCCGAGTGGAAGCCCATCTACTTGGATCAATTATTCTTCCACTCGTTTTCCCGACGGAGTTGCTAACTCAGAGGAGACTACTTCGTCAGGCCTCTACCCATTAACGTTCCATGCATGATTGTGTCGTCGGCTTGAGATGGGCCATCTGGTATAGCTCGTTTTATCCTGGAGGCACGCAAGCCGTCACACCACGTCAAGCTGTAGTCTCATTGTGACACTGGCGATCGAGTTGTCCTTTCCTGTCGAATCTGAATGAGCGCGTTTGTACAGTTGGACTGCATATCGTCTATTGGCTGCAGCGGCATCTTATCTTTTCCCACCTGTTGAGGACCACTCCCTGTTCCCCTTGGATGTTCATTCTTTTCATAGAAACTTGTAACTCTTGGGGGAAGGCAGCGGTTAGTGAGGCTTGGCTTGCTGTATAACGCTGAACGATGATGTTGATGATGATGATGATGATGATGATGATGAAGCCTAATGCGATCTTCGTTCAAAGCACATTGTCCGCATATGCCAAGTCAGATAGTGATCTGTCTGAGCATTTATCTGTACTGCTATTCTCCCACGAGGATATGGCGATTTCCCTAGTCATTTATAGTGTAAAGTTGAAAAGAAAGAGTGTGAGTGGACAGTCCTGGCAAACACCGCTCTAATGTCGGAGTTGAGCATCATCCTTCTGGTCAAATTCCAGCTCACTACATTTACTTCGTCTAGTAATAAAATTCGGAGAAGTTAATCAAACGCAGTGCATATCATTTAGAAGGACAAGTATCATCACATTTCCTAAAGAAACCACATCCATCTGAAGCCTCGGAGTGAGATCAAATACTTATCCCGGAGTTTCAGTAGCGTTTATACCTAGATGTCTCAAAACTTTTTTGTGGATCATTCCTATTTACGAACTAGCGTCATGAACGGATGGATATTCACTCAGTTTTGAAAATGTCCACATTATAGTCCATCCTCGACTCCTTATCCAAAATTGCATGGTAATAAAAATGTAAGGGATGTTTCTTAAATCGAAATCCATCTAGTATACCAGTCGATGTTGGAATTGTACAGTTCTTAATTTTCCGCCGGTGACTCCGATCCGCGACGGCCAACTGGATTAATCGTTTGTCGTCCCAAAAACGTCAGGTTCATCGATCCTTTTAGCGATGGGCGCCATTTTGCTTTTATTCGGCTCGATGTCGCAATTGCTTTTTGTCACTCCGAGGGTCGCATTTGCTATGCTTTACTCCGCTCCAAGCATTTTGCCCTAGCAAACATGGGGGATGACCCTCTAGTCACACTTGTGGATCAAGTATTTGATAAAAATATTGTTCGAATTGCTTTTCCTACGCCGTTTCCATGGAGTCTAGGGTCAGCTTTCACTGGCTGAACTGCAGCCGCTGGTTACCGTTTCACCTGCACATAGTGTATTTTATTCATCGAGGACGCTCTTGAAAATCTCGGATGATGAAGAACGCCGCGCTGTAATGGATCGACAACCGCTGAAGGTTTATTCAGGGTTTCGCAAAGTAAGACAGTTAATGACAGTTAGGTGGACTGAACGTCTAGCAAGCCGAGATTGACCATTAATTAGATATTACAAACATCATTCACCACAACTGTATCTCGCAATCAACTTCCATGCCATTGTGGATGAAATGAAGATGTAGTTTTTGTTTGAATCTTTTGGAAACCTGTCTTGTTAATCTGTGTGACTTGCCTCGCTTTCTGCCGTGCTAATGTTATGATAGGATATTTTGTTGTTTTCAGCTTTACCCATGGCTGTTCCTCTCCCAGCAGTCGCGGAACGAATGAACAATCCGAAAAATCCAGTCGTGTTCTTTGACGTCACAATTGGAGGACAGGTATGTTTACTGTCGTTTTTCTTCTTGATTGATCTATTTTACATTCGAAATCTTATTTCCGTGTTTCTCGTCTGGTCATATCTTATTTTGTAGGCAGACTTTTCCACATTCTCGCAACTAAAATGTTTATTTGTCTGCAACATAGACAAGATTTCCACAAGATTGCTTTTCTAAGCTCATTCGGCTTGTCTCTCGCAAAACGTTCCAACTGAAGTTTTTTTTGTCTCATTCTGCACTTTGTTGAATTTTCATTTCGGTCAAAAACCTTCGATCAGTTTCAAGCAAACTAATTTGGGAATACTTGGGAAGGAAGTCGTGTGAACTTCTGCTTTGTTGTTATTTCCCTGTTCTGCCGTATGTTCTTTCTTTACAATACTATTTTCTTTGATGAAGTATTTCTTCAGGCTCTTGTCTCATTTAAGCAGCGAGGCTATTCATGTAGGTTACCGGTTAGCTAAAGTGCAACCCAGGGCTTTGGATCGCCTATGGCCATGTTGCTAACAGTCAATTCATGTCCGTGGATAGGAGTGAAAATTGTGACGGAACAAAGTTCTTCCCCTCCCCGTTTTCTCCAGGATTCTTCCTTGTGAAGTCCTTCCGTAGTCGTTTCTGCAACTCAAACCGATCACCGCTGTAACCCGTTCTTGTTTTTTGGATTGATTTAATAAATATGCACACTTGAATTGCACTATTCCCCATAGGTAATGTGCCAAAAACCCCAGTTTAAGAGAATTTCATCCCAGTGTAATTCGAATCTCATCGTTAGACAATAGCATTAGACTCCGAGCCTGTGGCGATTGAATGTTAAACTAGGATGAACAGCGCAGTTTATTTGATGGTTATTTGGTTCTTCCCCCAGGGCAAATCGCAGTGCAGTCAATACATAATTTTTCACAGCATTAGTTGATCGAAACCTGGTTTGGTCATACTTCATAATAGCATCAAAGTGAACAATTGTATTTTGACCTCTGTACGTCAAGCAGAAATCGGATCTGGGCCAAATTAAACGGTACAAAAGCATTGTTGCAATGGTATATGCTAAGAGATAGAAAAAAAAACGGAGAAACTAGGTTATACCATCGAAGTTCTTTTCAGATTCCTTTTCGGCTCTCACGTTGTTGGCAAAAAATACCAGCTAGATGTTACTACGGCATCACGGTGTAAGTCTATACACGAATAAGTAGGCCTGAAAGGGAGTTCCTTTGAAGAATTCAAACAATATACAAGCAAGTCATGTTAGAACAATTGTGGGAGTCAGTGATGAGTGTGTTTTCAGGCGTTTCATCTTTTTGTTTTGCTGACCGTGTAATTATGCTTTTGTGGAAGAAACGGAAAACAGATAACTTCTGACACCCAGGACTTCATGCAACATCAGTATGCAAACAGGAAAGGCTGAGCTAAAGTGGGTATGACATTGATACATAAGAGGAACAATTCACGGTCATTCCCCGTCATTATCGTGTAGTTTTATATGTCGTGCAAAATCATATAAGTTTAAAAATGAATCATTAAGAAGAATTCTTTGTTTCGTGTATCTCATAAACGTTTTGCCAGAAAGAAGACAATATCGGCCTGTTCAGCACTAATTTTCCCCTTGTTCATGAAGTTAACAGACAATGTTATCTTCTGACTTCGCCAAATCATAGGAGTACAGTACTTCTTTGCTGTTTTATTGAACCACCCGAACTTTTCCCCAACAACAAATCGGGTCTTGAGATATCTGCCAGTGTTGTCTTGTTGTCGATGATTAGGTTCGAATACATTCGCGAGGCAACTTCAGTTCCGGGTTGTCCGGTTCAGATGCTGTCATTACTGATCTTCGGTTATTGTGAGTGGTCTTTGTGTTTGGGAAATGTTCACCTTTCCTTTTCTATCGCGAAACATTAGCCCGTTGCTTATTAGCATTCGACTCACCACTAAAAGCCATAGAAACATGGTTCCATACTTTCATCAAGAAATTATCATGGAACAATCAGTTTGATGATTTTTTTACAGGATATCGGCCGAATGCAATTCGAACTGTTCCACGATATTGTCCCAAAAACAGCAGAGAATTTCCGGTGAGTTTCTTTCGATTTTGAGTCCGTTTTTGTAATCTATCATTATTTACTCACTGGCTATACAGCAGGCTTAATGTATTGCATTTTATTGTACAAAAGGTATGTTGTTCTCAGTCTTAGTTATTTTTTCCGTTCAGCTGATCATTGCTGCCTTGTGTACTGACGACCAGATTTCCTGTCTAAACTTATTAATCAACTCCACACACCTAAACACATACACACGACCTAATGTTAAGCTTTGGTAATTGACAACTTGGCTTTTATGGGGCCGAAAAAGGCTGTCCGTTTCACGTGACCTCAAAAGCAAGTATCCAATGGATTACTTATGCAAGTTTATCATGCCGCACAATCCTATCAAGGATGCTAGATGGATAACACAAATGCAGTGCTCTTCCGAAGTGATGCTCATTTTTGTCGCTCAAGGATGGAAGGAATAAAGACGACCATTGTAAATCGGAGGGAAACAAACTTCTATCCAAGCATACAGCTTGCTTTTTGCAAATCTGTCCGAATTTGATGCTATGCATGCGGTAGGTCAAATACACCTTTAACGAGACAGCCTTCCTTGGACTGGTACGGTAAAATTCACCGGATGGGATTCATTTCATTCATTTTAAGACTACACTCGTTTTAATGAATCTCCATGTTCGATTTGTTCGTTGATGTTAGGCTTTGGTGTCTTCATGACATTCCGCCGTGAGGTTCTCATGCTTTCAGTTGGACGGTTGGTAAAAAGCAGGAAGGTTGCTGAACACGGGACATAGTTCGTGAACGTCAGTCTTGTTATTGTTTGGAATAACGCCAGGTAGCAAACAAACTGGTTTCTTAGTAGTTCATAATCGTGCCATTAAATCACCAAAGTATATGAGGAAAGCGAGCGGTAAAGTGAAGTTGATGGTCAAAAAATCGATCAGGTACACACAAGATCCATATCTGTTTCTTTATCGGTTTGTATATATATATATATATATATATATATATATAACTGAAATGCCAGCCTAAAACTGACGCAGGCCTCTCGGCTTTTGAACTAAAGCACCCGATTTTTGTAAACATGCATTGCCTACTTCAAATCTTGCGAGGAAATTTAATGTCAAATCGAAGCGGTCGCAATGTTCTCATCCCCGGACCAATATTCACTGACACCTTCATTGTTGGATTAGAAGACGTTTAATAAGGATCGTAATAACCTAATTGCGAATCATTATAAATGAGCTTGTTCGCCGCATGGCGTTCCTCCCAGCGTTCTCCGGGGCTGTGTGGACGCCTGGTACCGTTTTTAAAAAAGTCGGACGGGCAATTCAACTACTTTTTATTTATTTAGTAATGTGGATAGTTTCACATTTCTTCTGAATCTTGATATTGCTCTATTCGAGAAGTACGTTTGATAACATTCGTAAGCGCAATTCGCGAAGTCGGGTTTGCAACTTGTTGGCTTAGATTTTTAGACAAATTAAGATAAAGAGCCAGAATGGACCAAAGAATTATACCCCCAACATAAATTAATCACAACACTCAAACAACCGAAAGTTCTACTGTCATTTCCGTCATTTCTCAAATGCGGTGGATTACCATATTGTTTAATTTTCAAAATGTAGCGCAAGATTACTCAACTGTGCGAAGTCGATTGTATTCAGTTGGAAGTCGTTTGTTTACCATATTAGTGCCAAACAAAACAAGTTTTCATGTGATATAATCGTTCAACTCAACATTTAAAATCCATGGGAAAACTGTACAACTGTTTAATCTTTGTTAAGAACCATCAGCAGTGCATATCCACCGCGCTCATATGCTCTTTGGTTCTTGTCGTTCATCTTTCACTTGTCACAACGAGACTACACCTTAACGTGGTGTGACGGTTTGTGTACCTCCATGATCCAACGAGCTATACAGAATGGCCTGTCTCAAGCCGATGATACAATCATGCGTGGAACGTTAATGGGTAGAAGCTTGACGAAGTAATCTCCTGGTCCTCCTAGTCGGGGTTGATCTGAGTTAGCAGCTCCGTCGGAAAAAGGAGTGGAAGAATAATTGATCCAAGTAGATGGGCTTCCACTCAGCCATGCATACTCCGCTGCCTTGTGGTCAGGTTCGTGTCATAACAAAATGCTTTGGTTGAGAACCATGATCGTTCCTCTGCTTTCCGGCTGGACTCCCTAACAGTACCCGTACATCACTCACCATGAGTTACATGCCTTCAGATAATTTCATACTGCATCGGTCGTCGCGCAGGATAATCAGAACCTCGTTGCCCATTGCATCGAGCGTAGGTGTGGGGATAGTGATAAGTGTGCGACTGCCTAGAGTTCCTTCTCTTTGATTTAACTTTTCTCTTCTGTCTCCAACCCATTATTTTTGCCTCTTCTGTCTACGTATAGTGTTCCCACTGTTCACACGCTCGATACTCTCAACAGTTTGTTGTCAAATACTGTAGTAGGTGGTTTTCAGTCCGGTGGCTGATATTTTCTCAAGCCTCGTCAGTCTCTGAACCTCGGTTCCCTCAATGTGCGCACTTTAATGCAGGCTGGCCAACAGGCGTATTCGGCTCTGACAGTGGACTCACTTTCGACCGATGTCTGCTGTGTGAGCGGAACACGAATTCTAGTAGAATTCTAGTAGAGTAGAGTGGAGTAATTCAACTAACTGCTCCTAATGTCTCGTCAAAATATTTCCTTCACACGCACTTACCATATCGTGCCGTTTTTTCGGTTCCTCCCAAGTAATGGAAGAATCCATATGGAAGTCAACGGATGACTTGGCATCGTGGAATGCTAAAATATACAGCGAACTTAGGTAAATTTGGTGTCTCACGGTTTCGTGGTTGGGCTTCGAAAGACTCGTCAACTAGCTGTCTGGTGACACTGAAGTATATAGTAGTGAATCGCAAACATTCTCTATCGAATCACAATAACTGAAAAACGCGCGTTTGTACAGTTAGATTGTGTTACGTGTGTTGGCTGCAGCGGTATCTTATCTCTTCCCACATGTGTAGGTCCACTCCGTGTTTCCGTTGGTTATTCACTCTTTTTATAGAAACTTGTAACTCTTGGGGGAAGGCAGCGGTCAGTGGGGCTTGGCTTGCTGTTTAACGCTGAACAACGACAATGGTCATAATGATGTTGATCTTTCTAATTGTGCTTTTTTGCAGGCAGTTTTGCACTGGCGAATATCGTAAGGATGGTGTTCCAACTGGCTATAAAGGTTCATCTTTCCATCGCATCATCAAGGACTTTATGGTTCAAGGCGGTGATTTTATCAACGTGAGTGTTGCTTCCAATTTGCGCCGTAAGAAAGTATTTTGTTTTATTTTGTTTATCACGATTTGTTGTTCTTTTACCTTTCTGTTCACAGTATTCTGTCCTGCCTGTTTATGAATGTTATAGTGGTTGCATTGCTGTTACTGATAATTGGGATGATCATCTTTCGGAAATGAACAGATTTTACTCGTTTCTCTCATAGTTACCAAGAGGCATCAATCAGCGCCGTGAGGACACTGGACATACCATGCCACCTTCACAGTCTGACGGGAATGCCTCGGCTGCGAGAATGCAATAAGTATGATTGTTTCAGTAGGGACTGGGACTTCTTGGCTTTTAGAGTCATTTCTACAAGTTTTCAGTGCTGGTATTTTTATGGGAGCCCGATACACCCAAACCCCATCGTTCTGAGGCGTTTGGGGACTTCTACACAAACTATCCACGGTCTAAGGTCAATGCATATTTGATAGGAATCGACTAACTTCTTTTTTGTGTTCATTCTTTATCCTCTTGAAAATGAAGCGAACTGCTCACTAGTGATATTCGTCCTTCATAAAAACGATGTTTTTGTTTTTAAATGATCCATAAGTTCTACGGTTGATTTTGCCATGAAGTAAGCTGGATCTTCAGATAGTCGAAAAAATGCTATCTTAATCAGCGTTCTTCCATGCATCATGAAGTCGTCTAGTTCTTACTTTTAATTAAGGAATAAAGGATTTTCAAATCGTTTGTTGTGCAGCATTAAGACCTCAGTCACTACTGAGAGCCATAGAAGTGGTGTGCTGCTGATTCATCCTCGTGAGAAATCCTCAGCGATGTGTACGCAGTACTCGCGAGTCGGGAGGCAAACCCGAGGTGAACAATGGCCAGTCGACATCATGGCCGGTAGACTAATGATTTCTTACAAAGGCTAAACAGCCATACGGTGCTTCCATGGTTTTCACGTGTAAATTATACGTGTTGCTGTTACATTGTGGTTCATCTAAAAATTGCATCCACTTATGGTCTAGTTCTTACTAACCTCGTGCCGAGATGCTCTGCTTTCGGTTATTACCTTGCAGCTCCGCCTACCGGAACGTAGACTGAACAAAGTGTGAAGTCAAAATGTAATAAAAAAAATTGAATTTTATCGTGAATGATTTCAAATGCTGGTATGTTCCTGATTACCGAGCTTTTCGATAACGCCCAATACCTCCAGTCACCAGAGGACGGATCTGATAAGCTTTATTCTTACATGGCCACTGCTTTTGTACTGGTTTGTTGCCCCATATTCAAGGCACCGTCTGCCTCGCAGGAAAGATATGTAACACATTCCTCTATGACATTAGTCTGTGCAGATTCGTTGCTTATTTTATGGATCGGGTTCTAGTTCTCAAAGCCTTAGTTTTCGTTCATCTGCTGTACACGTCGGCCACGGCTCTGGACCATTTAGACGGATGAATCTAACCGCTACAATGGAAATGTGTTCTTTGTTAGATAGCCTGATGTCATGCTTGCATTATAGATATCTCAAAATGATGAACACGAGTTGGGCTTTTTTGTATATGTAGCAATAGATGTAAAATCTTAAGTTAATATTTGAGTGCCGAAAAATAGAATCTATGCACTACCCTAAACGTTTCTAGTCAGTTTTGTCATGTACTAATGTTTTACTCTTTGATGATGCAAAACCCAAAAAGTACGCCTCTGTATTATGGATGAGATTTTAAAAAAATCTAAAATAATTACTTGGATATTTACTCGGAATCACAATATCTTAGGTACGCTTGAAGCATACATTGATATCGTTATTGTCACAGGAAAACAACGGCATTAGTGAGTCCTGAATTGATGGGATGAATTGAAACGACGACTCCGTGGACGCTTTCTCTCGTGATGAACTCGGGTGAAAGATCGCTGTTAGAATAAATTGTCTAGACTGTTTGAGTACAACAACTTCGGGAAATTAACGAATTTCTATAGCTCACCTTCTAGAAAGTCATACACAATAACATAAATCGGTTTCGCTTTCAGTTAAAAGAAGACAAATCACGGACCTAAGAAGAAATATGTTCTTTCCCGCAATCCACCGTACGAAATAATGGGATTGAGGCAATCGACCGAATTTGAATTCAACATAATGTTCATGTATACATTTTTTTTCGCATGCATTGGTTCAATGACAGAGAATAGTGTCCGCGATTGGAATGGCGTTGCTGTAACTAAACTGATTCAGTAGAGTACCTGTACTACTTCTTCTGAGTTCACGTAATCTCCCGATCGTCTCACTCTTCCAGATTTCCCGACGAAGTATTGTTCAGTTCCGTACTAAAAATTCTCCTATACCCGTAAAATACAATTGAGCGTTCAGAAACCATCTCAGCTGATTCAGCACCTCATTCCACCTGTTCGAGAAGGAAACATCATTGGGATTTAAAGTTCACGTTCTCTGTTAGTTTGGTCTCAGTACGTAGAACCCTTTTCGTCTCAGTTGCTTGTAAGGTAGTCGGAATCTTATAAAGTTCCACAGTAGCGGTCGATGTATGTCTGCGTTTGTTAAAGGGTTTCGTATCAATCAAACTTGTTTGGGAACGAAGTCAATTCGCACAAAATCAATATTTTCGTACAGAACAACTACTCAATTTTCGCACCTTTTTCAGCAATTCGCATACGTCCAACAAAGTCTTTTGTAATAGTTTGATCTTGTGGATTCCAAATCTGCGGCGGAATCTTTTGTGAATGCCGATTTAATTTACTTTGGATTGTAAATGTTTCGTATGGTCGAAACTACAAGTTCCGTCGTATAGTAGCTTCTGACTGTCGTTTGTTAAGCTCGGCCTGTTCTTCCCACCTATAAATTGGTTTGTAATTAACATATTTCCTTGATAGACTCAGTTATTGACGATAAAAACACTGAACTTTCAAATAACCTGATTCGGCTCACCATTTCACACGTGCTTGTTTTTATCATGTGCTCTCTAAAGTATGTTTATTTCACTTTAAACTGGTGCCGTTATAACAGTCTAAAACAGGTATATGGTAACAACAGGATACGGAAATGCCGAGTCTGTAACAATAGCTTGCCAGTCAACTGATCCGCGAAGCCGTTCGCGTTGGTAAGATATCGAGCCCAATAAACCGGTCGGAGATGTCTATCGGTGTTTGCCCAATTGGTTAAGGAGTGATAACATCGCTATTGTTTTTTGCACTTGGTTTGGTAAATTTAATAAAGGTTCACAGTGTGGCATGCAGTGAGGGTTTTTTTAACAAACAATCCTCTGATTATTTCGTTTGGACAATCACTGCGTCACTTGGACTTTTAGTTTTTGTTTCATTTCGGTTGTAGTGATGGTTTATTTTTAACGCCTGAAAATTTCCGATGTTTCTTTCCGAAACCCGCAAATTTCAGAGTGATGGGACCGGTTCGTTCAGTATCTACGGTGGATCACAGTTTGCGGATGAAAATTTCCAGGTGAAGCACAGTTCTCCGGGTATGCTGTCAATGGTGAGTGCAATATCTCCTGCTTCTTTCCCACAATCTTTCACATTATTCTTTGCTCGCTTTTTGTGAACAAAGGCCACCGATTCCCAGACCGTTTATGCTGTTCGAGGTGGATTGGTCACGGATACTTAGTGAGGGTAAATGGCAAATTTTGCATCCCATGATTCCTTCTAGTTTCGCCAAATTCATTACGACTATTCCGCCGGGGAACATTGTTCATTGACTGCAGCTTTCTACCTAACAATGTGCTCAATGGTCACATGAAACTGATATGTTTTTACCTATCTTGTTTTGGATGATATTATGATGATATGAAATGGTAAATTTTTGGTGTCAGTGTAAATGACGTTACTAATAGTTCTACATAAGCCGTAGGACATATTTTTAATGTATTCGAACGAGTCTGTTTCGCACGCTACCTCTGACAGGAGTTTTCAAATCCAATATGATGAAGTGTTTCCAATAGCGCACTGATTGCAAAAACTGCCCGGGAAAGCCTACCGGAGGTTACCAAAACGTTAGCAAGTTGTGCTTTCAACTAATGGTGCTGTGTTTTGTCACAGTGAACTTTCCCAACACACTGCCGCTTTACTTTTTGTAGGTAGTCAGAGTGGGTGCCATAAGTTTGGAAATTCCAGTTAGCCAGGTTGTGAAATCAAACGGCTTAAAAATTGCACGGTGCGATATTTATGTTAAGAGAGGCACATCCATTCAACCGCTGTCAAATAACAATCAGCCGAAGAATTTAAATCTGGGACCTTTAGGCCTAAAATGTTTGAAGATGACTGTCCGATCACTGCTTATTCGTCACTGAATTGAGAAACGTGCTCCGATTATTGTATTGGATATTCAAGATTCAAATCTTCCACGAGGCGCGATCAGTTCTTTACCGCATCTTGATTAAAATGACAAATTCTTTGCCGTCAGCGAAAATCGTAACTTTTCACATTGCGTGGGAGGCTGATAGTTTTTAATCGACCTCTCTTCTCACTATCACGTGAAGTTGATCGTTGTCTGTGGATTTGCTGGGATGCATTTCTGTAACTCTTAGACAGCTTTTTTCCTTCATGATATCTGTCTAACTTGTTTCTAAATCTGTCAAGGATAAAATGCGCTGTATTCCTTCTATCACATTTCGTGAAGGATTAATCCGTCTATTTTTACTTAGGCAAATAGTGGCCGTGATACCAATGGTTGCCAGTTTTTTATCACGTGCGCTCCGTGTGATTTTCTGGATGGCAAACATGTCGTTTTTGGTGAGTTGAACTAAGGGAATCCCGTTGACAGTGATGATGGTATGTTGGTTCGATGTGATTCAAAGGTGCATGATCATCGTATCCTGTTATGTCCTTCGTAATATTTTAGTCTCTCAACCCTATACCTATAGTGCTTTCGTTGCAGATACAGTGTCTTGTTAAAAATTTGAAGTCTAATTCAAATCAACAGGCTAATGATGTGACATATGAGAGAATCACCAACTCCGATAGCAGCAATCATAACGGTGATCTACACAGTCTTCTTCCTTGTTACATACAATCACCACGTTGGTGAAAAAATAAGGTATTTCGAAACTGAATGCAAACATGTGTTCCAGATGAAAAATTCCAATTCCCTTTTTATTTATCGCCTTAACACGAAGGTCGAACAAGCGTAGTCTGTGAAGCGTCTACATTACTCCTGAAATGATATCACGTGTCCCGTGAATTGGCATATACTGCGTTTTTGACGGGGAGGAGATTAACACCCACCCGACGCAGTTGGTTCGCGTTTTTGTTCTAAACGTCTGCCACAGTGTTATCGCCTACGGAACTGCAAACGATTTCGCTGTTGATTGGACGCATCATCCGAACAAGGTGTTCGACACACTCCCGATACTAGCAAATGACAGATTTCATTTCCAAGGTTGTCATGGTTCATTTTACAATTTTTTACATTTATTAGAAATGTTATATTATGGAGTTAAAACGCGCTATCAGCTTCATTTGAGCACTGGCGTGGCTTACTCGCGGTACCACTCACCATACAGCCCAACGTGGACTGACCAACACTTCCATATCCGTGTACGTTCCTTAAAATGAGATGTGCAGTCGAAACAATCTTTTTCAAGCAACCGATATAGGACAGATTCATCCCACAACGTTTCCGGATTATCTAATCAGAGGTTCCTGTTAGATGAATGTCGTTTTTCAGAATAATTCTACGACGATGTGCAAAAATCGGCACGATTGAGGTCATCATGCGAGGTATTTGAGAGCCTTCATTGACAAATGCAATGAGATTCAGATAGTCAGCCACATCCCCGAAAATGACAAACAGTTATTGTTCCTGAAAACACGACCAGGTTGTTATACAAATGAAGAATAAGCCAAATAAACTCTGCATGGAATTCCGGAAGTCAAAGGGAAAAAAGCATGTTTACACTTTTTTGCCATATATAGTAAGATATTCAAAGTAGCTAGAAGGTAGTCGTTCTCTAACTACTCAACTCACACAGGTTAGTGGTGATCATCGTATGAGACAAATGCTATAGTCTGGACTGGTGATGTTTCCACGATTTTGTTGTCCGAAGTGTGTGCAACCTTGCGTGATGTATTGACTTTTCTCCAATTACTTTACCATGTAAACTAGGATTTGGAATAAAACTGTTTGCATCTTCAAATAATTGTTTATTAGGGACTGATGTGTTGCAGGAGTTTAAGACTCAAGTTAGAGAGCTTACTTGAAACATTTGTCGATTATCCTGTGTTCTTTTTAGGCATTGTGGGTGAGCATGATGAGTAGAAGTTGCTGGTTTTGACCGGAAAGAAACGGTCACTTTTTATCTGTCTATCGAAATGGTAGTGGGTAGTATTTAGAAAAATACCGAAATCAAAGATTGGTTTGCACTGGGACACTGAGTTCGATCCCGATGAACAACCGCTCAGAAACGTGGCCGTCGGTGGCAGAATATGTGGCAAAACTGTTAATGTTTGATATCTACGTATTTTTAGTGTCTAGAGTATAGTGTGGGAATCGTTAGCATTGCTAAGCTCAGACATAGGTTATTGCACCGTATCAGTTAGTCAGTTGAGCAGATACTGAAATTAAATTGATTACAATTGCTAGTTCCTGTGTTATACATACCTGCATATCAACTGTCTCGATATGTGCTGTTCCAGAACGCAGTTAATGATTGGAAAATGAGTCACATTGATCATTTCGTGGCCTGAATGAAGGGTGTACAAAGCTTAACCAATCGACCGTCTCGAATAGGCCGAATTAGATTACCGGGTTACGTACACAAAGTTCCGAACGTCATAGTTGGATACTTTAAATGATATATTTGAATGTAGCAGACAGTGGGTCTCATGAATTTGAAATATTTTAGCTTTTCTATGCTTCTGTCTTACGACCTTTCGATTTGTTTCATTGCTGTTTGGCACCACGAGGTAGCTATCAGAATCGAAACATGCTGGTGCAATATTAATGATTACACAAAATGAACTGAAATAATACGTTTAACAAGCTGTTCTATTGCATGGTAAACTCATTGTCACTCAAAACGACAGCTCTGGTGTCAAAGTCCCATGCACACGATGCTCTACGTGTCGTCTGAGCAAAATGGTTTCTTAAAATGAAAAGTTTGTGTGAAATAGTTATTTGTTTTTTCTCTTCTATAGGCCAAATCGTGGATGGTATGCTAGTACTGAAGAAAATCGAAAACGTCCCGACAGGGGCTAACAATCGTCCGAAGGTCCCAGTGCTTATTTCTCAGTGTGGTGAAATGTGATCGTTCCGATTTTTCCGGACTATGCGAGTTCGTGTTGGCATATCCCACTTACCTTTGTACATGTTGCCCGCATTGTACATTTGAAATACATATACTTTTGATCCAACGCTATCGTTCACAATTCGAGCAATGTTTAATTGGATTCCGGTAGTGTCGAAGACTTGTCGAAATTTTTATTATCTACATACGTTAAATACTAGTGCAGCGCCATGGTTGTTCGTTCGTAACAGTATCGTATTTATTTTGTTATGATCAACTTTTCTTTCGTACCTTCATAGTAGTGCTGTGGAACAGGAAAATCTCCCATAATCTCAGTGACTCACTAATTCATCAGGGAACCAGCAGCCTTGAATCTAGCCATTTCGAGTGTAGTTTATCAGTCATCCGAAACACCATAAACTCTGTTCACTTTAATGACAGATTCCAGTTAGCTGTTTCCCGGCTTGTATCGACCCCTTACCTATTGAGAATTTACGTAATTCTGGTCAGTTCCACGCTTCTGAACGGTGGTTGCTTTTTCTCTGTGTTGAAGGTATTCTGTTTTGTAGGAGTTATTATGTACGGGTTTACAAGCACCAACTTCTTGTGAGGGAACTTTATCCTCCTCGTGATCACGTTCCGAAATCAAAGCCAAAACTAATCCGTGACCTAATGTTGAGTTGTGTGCGAACGACTTGAATACCGAGTTAGACAGATTGAACCGTTTAATGATCGGTGCCAATCAATTAGCGTGAGTGTTCCTGGTTTCACAATGAAGCGACTTAGACGATGCGAGATTCATAACCAACATATCAAGAGGACCACTGGGTCGACGACCAGGATAATCGATGGGACATTCAGCAGCCCTACAGGTTATGAATGCGATCATCTTTCAATAATAAAAGGAGGATCGTTTGCTTTCTCTGGAGCCAGTGGGAATCGACTACGTCGATGTGAATATAGAGTTGGTTGAATTGTGGCCCAATTTCCGAGTTCTTTCCTGCTGTTCGTTGTTCAAAACTACTTGTACTTTATTACCTCCGTTATGAACAGTTCCCACCAATCATCTGCGTTGATGTTTTAGATGTGGCTCATTACATAAAATCCACAGCTGAAATGACCGTTTGAAAGTACCCCTGAAAAAAAGATGGATCTGATCTATTTTGTCGCCTAAATCCTCATTGGATTCTCTCCCGCGGCCGCTATCGTCCGTTCCAACTAACTCTAGTGGGAAAAACCAAGTTGAATAGATAAACATTTGTGCGCTGGGGCAAAAATCGCTTATTTTGGTTCCCCATGGTCAGCACTCAATGATCGACTAGTCCACTGACTAATTCGGCCGCCAGTGCTAACTGACGTTTCCATGGTTTTTTTTCGCCCAGTTTATCAATCGATGTTGTCAATGCAATGTCGTTGCACTTGCATTGACCTTTGCCCGGGGTAGCTGACCCGACGATCCAACATCTACCCTTACAAGTAGTATAGCTTCACTGATTTTTACTTGAGACTTGTAACTAGGATAAGATAGACTCCAAGTGGGCTGTTTAATATGAATTCTATATATCGTAACATGTAATGGTACTCTTCTGTTGCTGACTTTGTTGGATCTCTCGATTGCCGTAAGTTGTACAAATCAGTAACTGTTATGATTCTTGTCACCATTATAGACTTCCACCAGACCATCTCGATTCGCTGAACGTGTGCTAAGTAGCACTCGGATTTCGGAAACTAGTCAGCTTGACATTAATCACAGCCAGGATGACCAAGAGGGGCGTGTGCTAAAGAGTAAGCATTCTCGGCGCCGCCTACGTATACTAGATGAGGAAGAGCAAGAACTTCTATCCGAAATACCTGTGAATGATGAAAACACGGATCCATTTTTCTTATCCGATCCTCTACCGTCATCTATCCCCGCACCAGTGACTTCATCCAGACTCTTCAGCGATAGTGATGATGATGAGCAGACAGTGCGACAGCCTAGAAAAGGCCAAGGCCGAAATAAGACGGTTTTCTCTGAAGAAGAATCAGACGAGGATGAAGAGCTCGCCCCGCTTACCGCCCGTTTACATAACGCGTACGACCCTCGTGTATCGTTTAGTGAGCGTGATCGCCTGGCAGACCGCAGCCCATCCGTCAAGTCCATACATTCTGAACCGGAGGAAGATGACGCCCAAACGAGCGATCACCCGGCTGATGCTGTTCCTCCTACGGATGGTAAGCCCTTTCCGAGAAAGATATAATGTTCATAACACGAATTATTCTGTTTCTTTGCCGTCGAAATTCACTATTCTGACTGACAAACGTTTTTTATCAGCCAGTTCGTTTCACATTTCAAAGTCTTCTAATACCTTAGGAGACTTCTTGATTTTGATTGCTTCTTTATTAGAACTCAACTGTTTCGATCTATTCTCGCAAATCGCCACAAATGTTCCGTAATATATTACCGAACGAACTTCCGTGGTTGAAGTTTCGATCTTACCAATTAGTAATAGCCAAATGCGTTTATAAGAATGCCTACGCTTTTAATGGTCAGTTTTTGTTGTTCATCTAACGTGTGGAATGGATTTGCGAAATCCACGGTTGTGGTTCTGGGTTTTCTTTTCGAATCAGTTTATTGTGGAACTTTCAGGTGGCGTAAAGGGCCCGGATGCTTATGCATTAGAAAATCCGTTTTCACTTCTCCAGATCCATGAGTCTTCACTTCTGGGCTCGATCTACTACTTCTCAAGAAACGCTTAGATCGTGGTAGCTTACAATCTGCGGTGCAAGACTTTTTAAGGCAACATGATATGTGAAGATCACTTGTCATTAACTAGCCAGTTGTTTGTCAATATGCTGATCTTTTAAGCCGATCTTTATCTAGTTTGTATTTTCCTGTCGGATCTAAATCTTCATCGGCTATTCCATAGTTTATCCAAAGAAAAAAAAACACCGCTCCTATTCCCCATTCTCATTGCAGATGTTGATGTTCAAACTTTGGATCGGCTACGAAAACTCGCTAAAGGTGCCTCTAAGCAAACAGTCAAAAGACCCCGTCCAAAGTTAGATCCACAGCGGTACGCCTTTGCATTTTGACTTCATTTACCTGGGGATCGTCTTTCAGTTTAAACTTGGTCAACTTTCAGTTCCACTTCTCTCATTGTAACGTATGCTTTTCAATAAATGGATCATTCAGCCGTAATTCTCATAAAGAATCTAGGAAACACAGAAACTGTCTCTTTTTTCCATTTGTCTCTTTTTTCCATTTGCAGTCTTCTCGGCGACCGTGGATTACCTGCACTGTTAAACGAATGCAAACGAGTGAAGTTCAAGGGCAGAGGCCACGAGGTTTGTAAAATGGTTCACCTATTCTATTTCATTACCATTATAATGTATCTATGTTCAAGTCAGTCTTGGAATCGTGTTAGTGCGCTTGTCGTTAACCATTCTGCTGTGCTCGGATTTTTTTAACACAGGTCGCCTTTGTTTTGGATTTAATTACTTTAGGTCGTTCTAGTAAGCAAAAAAATATCCTAAAATTGAACTGGTTTGTGGTTTTGTTTGGTTGCGTCGTCACCGGGTGCATCGGGGACTGAATATTTTTTTCCGTGGAGGTACCATGGATTTTCGTCTATCAATCACGCAGGCGGTAAATGCATATATCTTATTTCTTATTGAATTCGTGCTGTAATGTAACCTCTCTCCTCGATCACTGAAAGAGTGTTCGTCCTGGTTGAAATTGTTTGAAATGTCTACGAAAACGACTTCATGCTGGCTGCACATTCCCGTTCATTGTTTTTGACTTGACGCTACTGTGGCGTTTTTTAAAAGGGAAGCACTTCCTCGAGTAGTTAGATTATATTTGGTACCAGATGCCTATTGTCCTTCATAAGTCTCGGTATAAGTTGCTCACGATAAAGATGTCGTATCCTAAAACAGCACCAGCCTACATTTTCCGCTACCAAAAAACCAGATGATTTGGAGTGTACCTTCACTTCTGTTCAATCCCCATAATGTTTTGTTCTGACAAAATCAGAGTGTAGGATAAACTGTACAAAGGAATCCACTGACTGTCTGCGAGTAATCTGTTTAAAGTTTGAGGGACACGAATTAATGAACATGGTCGTTTTCAGTGGTTTTGTACTCATTTCAGTGCGAAACAAACGACCATTAGATAAATGAAAAACAGGGCAAAGGAAACGAATACTGGCAGCCGAAGAGACCACATCTGCAGCACAGATTTATCTACACACCGGATGTTGATGGATTACCACGGAATCAGTATAGTCAAGTCACAGTTGCTCACATTAATTGAGAAATCTCCATTTTTATGACGTTTCAACTTGCAGGTCGCGGGTTTGTACCATCTATCGTCGATCAATTTTCCCTCTTGGCTGCTCTCATCTGACTGCGATTATCTTTGCGAAATTGAGGTGCGTTGGCATTTCACTAATTAAGGAAGTAAATAAAGATAAAGGTTATTCAAAGATAAACCGAATATCTGGTAATTCGGAGTAGCTCTCAGTGGCTGCCTTTAAATATCCAGTCTGTACGCGTAACTGGGAACGATGTTATTGGTGATGGTAGCTTCCCTTGTGAATGAATCCTTAGGTGATGCCTTGTCCGTTTCATTTTCGGCCAAAAATACCTCCGTAATTGAAGCATCAGTTGGAACGTGATTAATCGTATGGTTAAGATTAACATAACAGAGGATGAAATCTTTAGCATGACTCTTTCTGTCAAAAAAACTGTCCATTCCACATAAATGCATCCCCTGGTTGTGTTCGCATCTATCAAATGACGCTTAGGCTACTAAGTGACTTCCGGTAGCCATAAACATGTGTTTCTTATCGTCGCAACCCTCGTTCATTTATTCGAATTTCGATTGCGCACCCAGGGAAAACATTAGTGCTTCGCATGTACCCCAAAATGTACGTGATTCATGTTTTTCCCTATGCGAATTTATGTATTGTAATATTTGCCTGCTATCTCTGATTGTTATTTATCAGTTCCAAGACCTAGATCGTCTGTTGTTTACTTATGAAGCATGGGCAAATCGCGTGCTTCCTAAGTCTACATTTACGGAGATTATTGAGCGCTTAGAACGTGTGGGTAGTCGGCGTGAGATTCAAGTTGCTCTCCATCGCCTTCGCAGCGGTATATGGCCACCATACGTTAGTGCCGAACATGTTCATACGTCGGACAGCGAGAACGATGATCACCCTGCCGGATCTGGTGATCTGGTCGAGAGAGCAGATGTGACCATCGATGATGAGGCCGCTTGGGAGCGTGCGCTTCAGGCAATACCTGTTCAGGGAACTGCGGTAAGATTTTGTTTCCCTAATTCCTCGGTGCTGACCTTGAGCACATGCAGACTCCTGATATTTCTGCTTTGACATTAAAAGTCTAGTGATTTGAGGGAAACGGTCCACATCCTTTAGATTTATTCCTGACTGGTTTATATATATGTATCTGTGGTTTTAAGCGTGAGTTTTTCATGTTTTATGTTCGCATTCATGTGTGTACATGGGACAGTCGATATTTTTTTGATTCAGTCCAAAATTCCTTGGAGTCTGAGATTGCACCTTGACGTACTGTGGCAGTTCACGTGCCTCCATGACTCAGCAAACTCTACAAGAGGTTTATCCCAAGCCGAAGATACAGTCATGCCTGGAAGGTCAGTGATTAGAAGCCTGACGAAGTAGTCTCTTTGTCCTCCAGGTTGGGGTTGAGTTGAGCAAGTGGCTCAGTCGGAAAAATAAATGGTGGAATAGTTCATCCAGGTAGATGGGCTTCCAATCAGCTGCTCTCCGCTGCCTTATGGATAGATTCTTGTTGGAATCCAAGGCTTTCGTTGGGAACCTTAATTGTTCTGCTTAGTGGCTGGACTCCGAATCAGTCTTCATCCGAAACAATCTCTATGAGGAACACAAACAGTGAATTCCATTCTACATCGGTCGTCGCTCAGGATAATCAGGACCGCGCTATCTATTGCTTCCAGCAGGGTGGGTAGGGATGAGTATGCGCCTACTCCGAGTTAACATGCTGGATTAACGCTTCACTGCCTTGTGGATAAGACTTTGGAGTCAAAGGCTCCGGCTAAGGTTCCCAAAGAAAAATCCTTTCTGCGATGTGGGCGTCCGCAAAATACCAATAGCTCGAATACCTCCAGCATCCTTTCCACTGGGGACCTTTCTAATTTCCGTTCTTTCGATGTAGGGACCACGCAAGTTGCCATAACGAATCGCGGCTCGATGGATTCATCTGATGGCAACATTACAGGAAGAAGAATAAATAGTTTGCATAAATTGCTTCATTTAGCCGTCTTTAATGTTCGAACACCCCCAAATAGGGCAATAGGCTATCCTAGCTGGAATTCTTGAAACTTTTATGATAAATGTCTGCTGTATCCGAACTTTGATGTTCAGTCTTGGTAGCCCAGACGCTGCCTCATTCTTTCGCTTCACTCTTCCCGTGTAGAATGATCCGGTTTCGAGCGCCCGTGATCGGGTTGACATTGGGGTTGCTTTCAGCATGTGGTCGGACCATGCACTATTAGACAGGGTTCCAGTCAACAGTCTTTCGTGTGCTTTCTGTTTTGATGCGCTCTATGCGCGTTAAAGGGACTTGGCTGAGTTGTCGTCACTTGCTCGTCGTATCGATGTATATCTCCACGGACTGCATTTTCCACGTTGCAAAGGACAATTTGTACCGGGGTCTATCTAGAGTCTCCGAAATGTGGGTTCAGCTGACGTTTTGGTCGTTGCTGATGATTTCAACACCCATCCTGGCTACTTAGCGAGGACGTCTGTTCCAGTCACTCGACTTCACAGCGTTGGACTCAGATTGGTCACATTGCCGTTGATCTTCAGTGGCGTAAATCAGTCAAAGATCGTCGATCATTTTGTTCCACACCCGTGGACTCAGATCATGTTTTGGTCCGCGCTCACTATTGTTTGCATCTAGTCTGGTCAAATCAGCACAAAAGTCTCTTGTTCGGCACAGCTGATTGTAGACGACAACTACCGACTACAATTCCAGTCCGAACTTTTATTGCGGCTGTCGTCCGAACGAAATCCCCAGATTCCGAAGGAACACTGAGAGCTGATCAAAACAACTCTTCACTCAGCGGCAATAGGTATACACGATATCTTGCAACAATAAATATTCCCTACCCACTTGTTTTGTTTATTGCCCTCCGATCCGACCCCCACCCGGATCCAACATACAATGAGGCGCGTGGATCACTGAGACGTCAATTGACCAGGAGTCTGAGAAACGACCGCGAGTAACGGTGGATAGAGAAATTTAGAGAAAGAGGAAAAGATGCAGCTATCAAAAATAATCCCAATTTTTACTGATTGGTTAGGAATACTGATCCACAGAAGCCAAATGTAAGCAAAATGATTAAAGAATCTGCCGGACTACTGAATAACTCTCCAAACCGTCGAGTCAAGCAGAACACTTGCGAGAGCAGTTTAATTGAGCTATAGCCACAATGGACCTTCCACTTATGCTTGCCAGTAAGCCAATCTTGATAGATATCAGTCCTCTTCGGAAATGGAGAAGAGATTCATAAGGATTGTTGTGGATCGGATTTACAAGAAAGGTGATGGATCCTCATGTGAAAACCACAGAGGGATTATTTTACCAAGCATCGCAGTTAGACTGCTCGCGAGCACTATCCGGCAAAAGTTGAATGCTTAAGAATCAACATCGTTTCCGTCCCGTTCGGGTTTGAATTGACCAGCTCCACTTTACGACAGATCTTATAACATAGGCGCATATTCTGTAGACCCACAAGCTCTGTCTTTCTAGATTTTGTACCATCGACTGAGTCGATCACTTATCCAATCTCTTTACCCGAATAGCCGAACTCAAGTTCACCCTTGTGGCAATGTTTCACCCTACTTCACCACAAGAAGTGTTGTTCATCAAGGGTACGTTCTTTCACCTTTCCTTTTTAACATGGAGATAGCCCCTGTCCTCAAATAAGACTACAGGCATTAATATTTGCTCAGACACGAGGATGTCTGACTTCGAACATGAGGAGGACTTAGTCTTACTTAGTGAGGGTCTAAGTACGTTTTAGTTTTTTCTTGATCTTCTGAAGGACAATATAGGCATGTTTAGGATGGGTTTTACATCTGCTAGATGTAATATGGTATTGTAGGAATGGATTCGCTTAAAGCCGAACCTTGTTCCTTCACGGGAGCAACTAGATGAGGCGGACAGATTCGATTGATTGAGAAGTTATATCTCATCTGTCGATCGTATATCAGATTAAATGTCTTCGCGCATACACAAGGCCTGATTGGTATTTGCTAATTTGAGGCATCCATGGTGTCAACGTGATATCTGGTTATCGATCGTTAGTCGAGTACACGTAAAGATAGTGAGGTCGGTATTACTCTGTTGTACCGAAACATGGCAGAAGTTTTGCGAAGACCTTCGGTGTTTGATCACCACTGTCTTCATATAACTGGTAGAATATGGTGGGAGAATTTTGTGAGTAACTCAGAAGTTAGGCGTTAGGTGCAGGATCCTTGGGTCCAGTCTTTAGAACGGGCATTAAAGCAGAATAGTTTCAGATGCTTGGAACATGTTTTGCACATGACTACCGGACGTTTGCCTCGTTGTACGGTGTTCTTCGAAGCAGATAATTGTTGTAAGATGGCTCGATGGGCCAGTCGATGAGATGGGTCGAAATTGTGAAAGCTTTAACCATTGGACTGGCTTATGTAGATGTCGTTTGACTACCTGGTTGGAGTCCACGAGATCTCCCGGAGGCAATGGTTGGGGAGAATAGATGATATGCCTCAGCGCTGCAGTCATTATCGTCCTTGCATTCGAAGCCTTTTTTCCATTTTTTATACCGTTTCTTCACCGACATATCATCTTCACAGTACAAAGGTTCACTCCCTATGTCGTTAATCAGTCTGTGTAATAGAAAATCTCCGGTACCAAAAATGAAGAATTGACAACTGTTTGTGATTGTTTACATTATTGTTGTCGTTGTTGTTCTTGTTCTTGTTATCGCTTTAAAAAGTCTATCTGTTGGATATGAATTCAAACTAATTTCAAATTTTGTCCCATGTGCGTTAGCAATTTCATCATAACGGTTTCTGCATTGAAGTAAAATTGCCAATTTTCCTTTGAACGAGATAGTTTTTGTGAGATCTGAGCAATCGGCAAAGTAATGACTTGTCTTGGCAGTTGGTTCATTCGATGTGACTATTTCTGGCGACACTTAGTGTGAAAAGTGCTCTCCGAACAGGTTTGCGAATCCTTTGATTCTAACATCACGAATCCGTTATCCGAAAATATCACTACATAAAATCGGAAACTCAACTAAACTAAAGCTCTGATTTAAGTCTTATATAATTGAATTTCCGTGTTCTGGTTGTTGGTATAAGTGATGCCATTTACTTCGTTTCCATCTGTCTTTCTGTGCACAACGAGGAATATCTACGGCTGATTGACTTTCAGCCTTCGCCTTTTGTGTATTTCTCTATCTGATGCTCCAAAAAGCTAATCACTCTCTAGCCGTCTTTAACTACATCTCTGTGTCACGATTTCCGGCAAATCACTAGTGCAGCTTCCGTGAATGTCCTTGTTTTTTTGCACACGCAGAAACAGAGGGAATATGAATACCTAACTGTTACTTTTATTGCTTTTCACCATGCCTTGAAATCGGTTGCAGAACGAACAATCCTTACCGCAGTACCGCTCACCAGGCTCAGGTGCTCCAAGTGATTCATTTTCGGACCTCGAGGATACCTATGCTCAATTACCTCTCCCCCATTCTCCTCCTCCTCCTCTTACTGCGCTTTCGAATATCAACATGTCAAACAAATCACCTGAGCCCATCCCCAGTCCATCTACCGCCGTTGATACATCATTTGAATCGCGGGCGGACCGTAATCGTCGTCTTGCTTTAGAGCGACTTGAGGCGCGACGACGTTTGGAACAATCACAAACTATTAGTCCTCTTTACGCATCAGGTAAGTTTGCCGTGCGCCGTTATTCGTCACCAGTTTTTTGGATCCTTTCTTTTTCTCCTTGCTTCGCATCCTGTCTTGTGACTGTAGCTTGAGTGACGTTATGGACCGTCGTAGCAATATCTTGTTCCATCTAATGAATAATCTGAACCAATGAGAATCTTCCGGAATGCTTCAGAATACTGTGACCCATAAAACGTCAGAATTGTGCTACTCTTATACCTGTACCTATACTTGGGCTTTAGAACGTTGCGAACAAGTTTTCAGCCAAAAAACTACAGTTGTACCAATGTTGAAGAAACAATAAATGAGATATTTCAAAATCTGGCCCCACTGGGGCATCAGAGAGTTTAGTGCGAGCCATCTTTTTTGGTAGAATTCTGGTGAGATCAAGTATCGACAAGCCGCTACTTGCCAGCGTGCGATACGAGATGAGCCGGAACATGTGGGTCTGGTAGATGACTGGTATTCGCATGCAAACAAATCAGTTCTCGTGAGTGGATATGGATAATTTCGAGCAAGCATTAAAATGCCTCTCGCAAATGTTGCTAACAGATAAATGAAATTCAGCCGATCATTTTGAGGCCTTTCCCCTAATAGCGTAAGCGTATTAATCAGGAGAGTAGTAAAGGGGCTTAGGAAATGCGTATTTTTGAATAAAACTGCCTGCGAATAATTGGTTATATGAAAGCGGATACAGTTTTCCCATTGGAATGGGTCCACTTTTCAACTTGCTGGCGGCAGCCTGCATGTGCAAGGGCCATCGAAGGTTATTTTCGTGATTGTCATCTTCCCGTGAGTAACTCTACCCATTGGTTCCTCTTTGACGTACACATACATGTTGTTGCAAAGATAAAGAACGGTTTAGGGCAAAACTACACTGGTTACATTTACCCAGCTTATGATTTACGTCTTATAATGAAGAATGTGTAACGATGGCAAAAATGTCAGTTTGGTGTGATGTGAGTTCTAACTAATTAGAACTTAAGATGAAAATATCACCGTTGTTGGACACGAATAGGGAAGGCAACCGGCAAATCACCAATATTAGTTTTAAAAAGAACGAGCCTTAGAACACTATCTTAAAGGGCACCGAAGCTACTGTTTGATGCTATTGATTGCCTTCTTCCTAGGTCGACGTACTAGTGTGGTTGGGAAAAATAATCGCTCAGTCATTCATAAAGACAAGAGAGAAAAACGAATGATTCCAGTTTTGAACTAATAGAACACGGGGCGCTGAGCAATAGGCAGACGAATGATCGACAAATGCACAGTGCGCTATTGTTCCGTGTCACTGAAAGATTTATAAACAAATGGAACTAAAGGGGAAACTATTATTAACGTACAGAGGTTTGGCTTCTAGGCATGTTGATGGAAGTCACCGAGGTATGATAACGAATGTTTAAAGACGGTATAAGCCTGATTGTTCCATCAATTTCATGTCAGTGGAAATGTGATTGACCTGAAAAGTTCTGATAGTGACACGTGAGTTCTACCTTTATGAGAAGACGTGATCTCCACCGGACGATTGTAGTCAGGATTATAGCTCTTAGTTCTGGTGAAAGGTGAATTGTGTATGGCGTTGCTGCAATGTGCTTCATAACTGTAAAACTAAAACCACTTGATCTAGCAGTAGTTGAAACCTAATAGAAACAAATGTCTGTACATTGTATTGTATAGACTTTTGCGTACACTAAATGATATCGTATTCGCGCAGAGATAATCTGTTCGGATGAGATGATTGGAGAACACGTTGTCAAATATTCAAGGGCTTTATCAAGCGAGAATTTGAATAAATGGAACCTTCAGTTTCTTAATGTATATAAATGGAATTGGGTTAGGTCCTTTTTCCTGTTTATTAGTGTAATCGCGCGCCACTTGTGTGTGGTCACATGTTCGAAAGAACTGGTTGGCGCAAATACAATCCAAACGCATCATTTCAACTTCTATGGATAATGAGAGTTGTTTAATTTCAGTCGTACTAGGACGTTTACAAGCACGTTTCTCTTCACGACAAAGGCGTTTGAAGAAATCGTCGATATGCTTTCGTGTTGTAGAAATAAAATATCTGGATAGTGCATGTCGAGAACGTAGTTTAAAGCGGTAGGTGCCATAGTAGTAGGGATGCGAAAAACAATCAATGACTACTTCAGTTGATCTTGACAGATAGAAATTTCTTGGAGAACGATCACCCTGTTGAAAAATTGTATGTTTGGGCCAAATTTAGAAGGTATGTTGAGAATGACACTAGATCTCAGGTCTGCCCGACATCAAATTGCCACTGGAGATTCACAAAGGATTAATTGTTTTGAAGCCACTGTCACGGGATAATTGATGATTGTGTGATCCGATGCGAAGATTCCCTTTGACAATTTGCCTAAAAGTGCGTGGTTAGATTCTTTTACAACATTTAGCAAGCTATGAACAAAGGGTGGGATACGAACCGGTAACAGATTGTTACACTGACTCAGTTTGAACACACTCATTGATTACGTGGGTATACATTGGTGATGGTTTTAACCTGGAGGCCGGAAAATTTAAAGTGATATACTGTTTGCGGCTGATCAGTGACGTTCCGGAAATACGTGAAAACTGATGATTTGCCACAGCACTTGGAATTCACGCAGATAATAGCGAGTTTCTTTCTACGTCGTTCTCTATCCCGTCTAAAGCAAACGAATTTCTCTTGTGAACAATTGATTTGGCTTGTGACTCTTAGGAGCAGAGTACGCATGGACTGTGACATTCCTTCATTTCGAGTATATAATGTCTTCCCAAACCGGGAGCGAAGTTCTTGGTTAAACTGATGACTGCAGTTATCTTTCTAGGGTTTGTGCGGCCAGCAGAAGTCAGTCAACCGGAAAGTATATGCGACTACCATGTTTTCGTTTTTTATTTTGAGTAGACCATCTCGTGGACCCATCGCATGGGAGCGGTTTCTAGTTTGTTAGTGATTCATTTTTAGTATGAACTGCCTAGCGTTTTTGCTTAGGAATCCTGGATATTTTTGTAGTGGGTTTAACGAACTCCGGAACACAATTGAGATGACATATCTTAACGTAGCTTTCCACGGGGCGCCATTTTTGGCGGACCTCGTTGTACACTTACAGAAATAGTCTAACAATACTGTTTCCGATTGATAAACCAAGCAGTTCATCGAGTTTTGAGCCGCTTCGTTTTGAGAGCTCCCGATATGCTATTCATTTTGATCTGTCAAATTAGTAAACAATTTTGATGTCCTGTACTCATTTGTTATAGTCGATAGCGCTGATAGTCTGTACAGCTCACTTTCAGGTGTAGGTGGTATTGATGAACGGAGAAGGCGAAAATTCGTTTGCCATTTTTCTATTTGGCTTCGGAAATTTTGATAATATTTCTAATTCGGAAATGATAGACACTTCCTCAGCTTGATCTCCATCAGCTAAGACGTAGGCACTGCGCGTCGGAGTTGTGAGCTTGCATTTTGAGCGCAGTTAAACGTAAAACTGTTGAGCCTTTATTCTCCACGTACGCAGCTTATTGTTGTTATTATTACTATTATTATTTCTAACTATTCTTCAGGGTCAAAATCAATCCTCAAGAGTGCGCTCAGAGCGTCCTTACAGAACCCATCCCCAACTGCACCACCACCTACGTTCGTCGAGGATAATAGAAATCACTTGGTGGATTCCGGCGATCAGACAAATGCAGACGAGCAATGCCAAGGCAATTTGCAGCAACCGAGTGACTAATCTATTTTTTTAGCATCAACTCAGCTTGCGCAGCGCAATTCCCAAAGTTTGTATGATCGGATTTATATATTTGTACACAAAATATACATGACTAAAGTCCGTTCAAGCTCTTTCCAACGGGTTGTTTTTGCTTTAGCACTTTACGTGAAACGTGCATTGTGATAAACTATCAGGAAATTTATTCCATCCAGTACCCTACCCCACTTGGCTATATACACATTCGGTAGCTTCTACTCCCAGCTGAGGGTTTTTACTTTGTTCTAGATTTCCTCTAGGGCAGTTAGCAATCTCACTCTCGGTAATCATGATTTGCCTTTGAAATAGGAATAAGACAAAAACGAGACCGAAATCCCGTTAAGAGATATTGGGCGCGGAACGACATTTGATATTCATTAGATAACTTCAAATTGCTGTCGGAGCCATTGAATTGGTAGCGGGATCGGTCAGTCGGTGCACTGTTAAAAGAACATGCAAGTGAATGACAGTTAGTTCTTTTTCTACAGAATTAGGTGGCCCGTCCGCTCGTGTGCGAATCTGACGGCTAAATGACCCGTGAATTCCCGGATCTGACAGTGAAAACCAAGAGTCGTCGTGGATGGAGTCAGTTAATGACGATGCAGAAAGTATCCAATCCATTATTCGCAAAGTCTCCGTATCAAGGTACTTGTCATTGCATTTGCAAATACGTATGTGTCGAAGTGCACGGAGCATGACGAGTCAACATTGCTAGATCGTCGACGTGACTCTGTTACTGTGAAATGCTCTTTCGTAGGTCGTCAGATGTGCTGTTTGTACACGTTTGCCATTCGTATAGTTCATTTCAAACGCGTCAGATCGATCGTCATACTAAACGCTGATTGGCACCATTTCATTTCGAGCTAATGTTTTCGGGTTCGGTTCTTTCCATCGCCGATCTAATTCCTCTATTGGCACCCATCTTTTGACCGCTAGGTCTTTGAATTTTTTTTACTTCGTGATTTCATTAGCGGATAAAGTAAGGGATGAAAACCAAACTCCGCTCATCCCAGTCCTGTTGCGTATCATAGAGGCATCGAAGCAATCCGTAAACAGTCATCGTCTGAAAATACGGAAGGAGTAGGTTTTACTGCAGGTGTTTGCCTATGATGTGGATGTGCATGTTATGCAGATTGCTGATTGGCGGAGTACTTTATGCAAAATGACTTTTCCGCGGTGAATTCTTTTTAGAAACTGGACTAGTTTTTCCCATAGTTGGTAAAGTTCTACTTCACCCTGAGTTCATCTGAGATTCACATTAAGTACCAAGATGCTAAGTGGAATTTTCAGACGAAGCAACAACTAGTCCAATTCAGTTCCCAAGCCAGGCTCGATCTAAGGTTGTAGGAGTTTATTCCGTAGTGACAAGCAATTGCCATTTCTTCTGTTCACCTTTTCCCAGTCCAGTTGCACGAATGCTCTTAGCGAGAAGTGTATTATTGCTAACCAGTAAATCACAAGATTGACTCAGTACAGTGTTCCAGATACCAACGATGCATTGAAATAACCCATTTCCGATATAAAGTTGGAAAAGGACTGATCCACCCGATAGTGTTTGATGTTTACCTTTTGTAAGAATGCGCAATAAATTTGCCGCCTCCTTGGTGTTGCATTTTTAAAATATGGACCGTGGGCAACTTAAATCGATCATTGTACCATCGTCCTAATTGCCTAATAGGATTCCCGCACACAGCGTACTCCGCACCGGCAGTCACTCAGTTCTTAGACTGCTCCGCTCCTAATAGATAGTTGCCTATTCAGAACGGGGAAATTTGGTCGCTCTCGAAGGGGTTCATTTATTGTAATATTGTATATTTCGTCAGTGCGAAAACCTTTGTAATGTCACCGGGCAATGACTGCTAGATAGTTCGGTTCCCAATGAGAATACACTGCGAAAAATTTACATAACGTATTCCGGTAATTAGCATACCGCATAAAATACACAGCTAAACCATAGACAGTTAATCACGGTCTATACGCTGGGGTGATTTTGTGTGCGTCAATAGCAGTTGCTTGGGCCGCTGATACTTGTCCATCTTGATTGTTTATGGTCCCATTGTTGTTTCTTGCCAAAGTAATGAGTTTTCCGTCTTAGGACGTACAGGCCGTCTAGTTCTTCAGACTGAAATTCGGAATTGCATGTTTCCCTCGATTATGTGGGTGATAGTCTATCTATTGTAGAGGAAAGTGCGATCAAAGCGAATGCAGGGGGCGGTCGACGCTGGAGCATGAACCAGTTAGGGGCATTCGCCCAAAGAAGCAAAAGAATGGCTACGTCCAAAGTGCTCCTCAACAGACAAAGATCGTGGTAGCTACAATCAAGCGCGGCACAGCTGCACTTCAGGTCGTCACCGGACAATCGGACCAACGCAGCCAGAGGTAAGTCCAAAAGATCGAAAGCAGGGGTGTTCGACACATTCGAATCGGCCCAGGAATGCCAAGCTAGTCAGAACGTGGATCTCGCGCGAGCATGGTCTGGAAAAGAATGAGCAAAGTCTGGGAGCTTCGACTATCTTGTTTCGCAATAAACGTATAAAACACCCGCTTACGTTCTTGTTGCGCTCTCTGAAATGTTTTAGATCTTCGTAATATCAGATGTTTCATAACCGGATTGGTCTTAAGCTGAAACCTGTTCTTGAGAGGAAGAAATCGGATAAATTAGATGAATTATTTATTCAGGCAGTTTCATCTCACCTGGTGCATGAATTGTCGTTGCGTATACAGAAAGCTCGATTGGTGTAGTATCGGCCCGACATCCGGTCGAGTCACACCACATTAAGGTCTGTCGTGTTATTTGGGTCGAAATAATAACCGTTGCCAACAGAAGATGCGCGAAGTCTCAGTGTTAAAACATCAGTATCCCTGTAGTATTATTAGAGCACGGTCGAACAATTATATTTGCAGTGCTGTGGTTAAGCCTAGGATATCGGGCCATCGGGCTCAATCGAACAGGCAATAAAGGCCAAATTGATTAGAGGTTGAAACGTGTGATGCCCATACCAAATCCATTTATGCCATCCTCGGACACGTCTCAGAGGCAGGTAATGGTTGAAAACTGCATCATCGTGGTCGGTCTGTTAATTGGACAAAGAATGTAAAAGCGATCAGTGTACGGTCCCGAGTAAGGTGAGCTAAATTATTGGTTTGGAAACCTTGAACGATGCGGCTAAATGTTCCGGTCAGTGCCGTTCTTGTACCCGAAGTACTTTCGCTCGTTTATAGCCCTTTTACCCGATGAAATTTTTCTTTTTCTTTCACTGACTCGATGATTGAGATTTCGAGCAAACCAGATCATGTCGGTGTAAGATTAGCGATTGCGCAAACTGAACCCAGCCGAGAGTGTGGTGCTAGATAACCGAACGAGAATTATGTAGTCTCTTGACGGGACGACACATCTAACATAAGTAAGAATTACAAGATCACTGACTACCTGTTAAGTTTGAAGTTACAAAACAATTGGCTCATTGATCTTTGGGTGTCAAGGCAAAAGCGAAAAATTCTCATTAGAAAAGCCGCATATTCTTATGATTACTTTTGAATCACACGATAGATTCATGAAAATTGCCATCCTGAACTAGTGAAATTGGATCATTTTTTTCCTGACATTCCTGCATTATAGCGTTGCCGAACGAAGCAAGTCAACAGATAAATTTAGAGCATTGTTTGTTTTCGATTCCTCACGTGAGGCGAATTTCTATCAGACTGTTTAGTGTACAGTTTGGAAGAAACTGACTGAAACAAGAACGCATTCGGTAGCAGTCCCAATAACCTAGTGTGACATGGCTGGTGATTATGCTTCTCAGTCACGTCTATTACGTCATTGTCCCGAAAGTGTCATTTTGGCTTGTTCTCCCTAAAGCCACCTGATTCTTAATTTTCTAATCAGTCTTCGTGAGTTGTGTATCCAAAACTGCACTCGCACTTGCGAGTTTCTGCATCACACCCTCTGCCGTCGACATCGGGAGGCTGGCATCCAGATTGGTGATCGTTCATTGTGAAAGCTTCAGTAACCTTTCTTTCTTTTTGATTATTTTTCATAGTATCAGTTTTCGCTTTTGTATATCATTGCTCACCTTATTGTCTTGGTCCTATTCTTTATTTTTTCCTTTTTTGAACTTATTATCTTACATTTGATTTTCCATCTGCTGTTTGTTCATTTCTCTGTGAAGCAGATGGTGTTGTGGGTAGTGACCAAAATCGCAACACAGTGCGTGGTTAATAGTTGTAGAAACTGTACTGCACTGACTATCTTTCTGTTCTGATTAGCCTTGGACACAAAGCACATCGAAATTAAACCGAAGATATACGGTAGCCCAGTTCAGCTGGACGGTCACTAGTGCATGATTATGATGTGGTACATTGGCTCAGACCGCAAGTCGTGTGACGTGACCTGACTTGTGTGTATGTGTGTGTGTGTGTGTGTGCCGTTGGTCACCAACCGGTGGGCACTGTCCGAATAGTCCATACTAAAAGTCATGTGGCGGATTTTCAGTCAATAATGCTGAAATTACGAAGTGGTTCGCTAGTGTGGCCTGTCGTCTTGCATTTCCGATACTTTGCTTTTCTATCTTTCACGGTTATGTGCTGTCAATCCAACACCTTCAACATTGAGAAAGCAAGTTGGCGAACAAGCTCATGAGCTCTAGCCAGCGCCAGTTTCGTACAGAACTTGATATACTTAATAAGCTCTTTCAGTACAGCCGGGTCCTTGGCTTGTTTCAATTCCTTGAAAATTACCACTGAGCATATTGAGAAAACACAAGATGGCGAACAACTTCAACATTATCACCCTGAGAGAATTCTGCTTTCACAACCCCGTAAACCTTATACACGATGCTAACATTTCTGCTTCGTGATGCTTACTGGAAGAATTAGCCATCGTCGGCTCCCAAAACCAAGGTTTGACCATTTCACACATTTTCCTAAACAACTCTAAGGAGCCCATCTGGGCGGTAGGCCTCATTCTCGCCTGTATTCGGCACGACTGCGATACAAAACTTTGCGCTCACTAATTGCTTTAGCTGAATACCGCGTCGTTTTCTGTCCTATTGCACCATAGTTTCTACTCACAACACAGTGCAACTTGCCGTCACAACCTTATGGGATGCTACTAAAGTCCACTACATGGGGAAAAGGGGGATTTTGAAACTTGGAGTGGGATAGAATCAACTAAGGTTTCATCAGTTCACGCGTGTTACCGAGACATTTTTCGCAAAATCCTAGATGTCTATCATTGCTGGGACACGTATTTCAGTCTGATGTTTGCTCCGTTTCTATCTTCACCGAGAGCATTCCGCAGTATTTCAGTCTTCCTGGATCATATTCTTTTAAACTCCACAAATATCCTAAATGTTCTTGTAGTATACATTTCAAAGCACACACATACACGAACACAGCTAAACATCAGTTGGCATGTGAACGTTCCCTCAGTCATTTGATTGTAAAACTTGCCTTGAGAAAGACTACCCACGGTAGTCGAAACGTTGGCGCATTACATCTACCAACAACGCTGTGTTATTAATATTATATCATTCACAATAAAAACCAATACATGGCGCATCGATTTTTCGATACACTCCTTACGTCGTTTGGTCCGGATATATACTTAAAGTGCTTTGCATGTGCCCGCTGGCTGTAGGTCATTTATCCACTGCTGTTAGACCCACATTCGCTTACCCTGGTATGTACTCATTGGAACTGAACGACGCATCTCGTCCATCATCGACAGGGGAACATGGCTTGCTTTTTCAATCCAAACTTGAAAAGGTTTTTGCTTTTCGATCTTTCCTCCTTCCCCTCCATCAATAACTCTTTAGTTATTCTTACCTATGAGATTGATCAAGTCTGCCCCTCAGTCCAACTTACGGTATTTCTCTAACTGTCTCTCTAATTTGCACTTTGGGAAGCTTTCTCCTTCAAACTTCTCTTATCACGAAGACTGTTTGGTGCGTTTCTCCCTTCAAATTGCAAACCTTGAAATCAAATTCATTTCATTTTTTTGCCTGTCTCTGATCAAAGCGTTATCATGAACAAGTCTTTGAAGTTTTCTTGGAAAACAGTCATTTATTTCTTATTCGACATTCATATTTCTAGGGCTGAAAACTGCTGTTATGTAGTTGTCGGTCACGCCATCCTCCACCGAATCGATATACGTTTCTACTACTCAGGCAATTTCTAACGATTTGGCCTACTAGTTCAAATGTTCATGTTGCAGATCCTTCGTTTTGTACACCTCGCTTTCGCATGTTAACTGTGTCTGGTTTGAAGGATAATCTTTTCTGCTCGTTTTTATGCTTTTGGTTCATCCCCTGAGTGTGAGATTTTATATATAGCTGGCCGAACAACCCTAATAAAAGTTGGCTTCTGCTAGACGTTGCATTTGCTCTCGTGCACAACGCAAGGGCTCGACTCTCTAGTACGCGAACTTTCGTACTTGCATCATCATATGTCTAGACCTCACCATAAATTGATATGTCATTCATAGGTTTTTAAAAACTTCTTATATGCATATGGATTAGCCACTTTTTCAGTGACTTGGTAATGAGGGAATGCGGGCGAGTTCTTCAAAAGTTTTCCCATGAAGGGAAAGTGATTACGTCACACCGACCATTTTACCACCGTTGTTTTGAAATTTTCACAACAGGTGCGCTATCTGATCGCGGATTCGGATAATACAAGGACAGACATCGGACTGGTCTCACTCCCGCTACTGACTACTGGTCATCCAATTACTTAACTCTCGTTTAGTGGTCATATGCCTGATTATTTGGGTACGGCATCCAATCAATGAGCAAAAGATCGCTGGTTCTCTCTTGTTTCACAGAGTCCACCATTGAACGCCATGTACTTTTAGAATTTCCTTTTGATGAGTTTTGATCTTGTCAATGAACTGAAGCTAAAACCTTTTTGGAACGGCGTTTCAAAGTAATGTCGATTATCTAGACACTCTTTTCTATTTGTTATCATTTATTTCCCTTACTAATTAAACAACAATGTTCATCATCTTCACGAAGGGGATAGCGGTCAACGTTCAGCTCCCAAGCGGGGAATTCGACCGGCAATGGGAGGATTTGAATCCGCAATCTTGAACGTGAAGTGCCACGATGTAGACCATTTGACCTCCCTCGGTTTCCGGTTGTTCGCGATTGCCTCAATAAAATCTGGCCCAGGCCAAATGACGACAAGTCTTTTGTTCCTCTGGTTTGTATAGTTCATTACGTGTAGCACAGTTGTTGTCAAGTCAACGTACCCATAACTTCTAGCGTCCATGTAAGTATGCGAAATGTACCATTTGAGTTTAAAGCTTTAAGTGGTATATAAATCCTTTTTAAAGGAGTTTAATTATGATTCCGTGCGCACAGAAACAGCTAACACTGGAGCATATGCAAAAACCGGTGACTTCAATGGCGTGATTCTTGATCAACCATCCCATTTCGTCAGCTCTTCAGGCTTTCTCTTGACATCAGGGTTCACGGCTTTGTTTTTCAATTTTGTATGGACTCGTTTCATTTGCTGTTTTTTGTTTGGCTTTACTATCCCATCTGAACGCATATTTGACCATTCTTTCCCTTGACTTGTTCTTGAGCAGTGACAAGATTGAGCTTGGAGAATTGACATGAGCTATCGGATTTGTCGCAACAGCTTGAAGCTCAACAGTAAATGTGTGGTCGCGGTGTTTTTACGCAAGAACTCATTATCGAACATGATTGGTTTCTCAGTTTACCTACGGGAACTCATGGTTCAAGCAGATACCATTATCTGTTTGGCTGTTGCATCGAATGAGAAATGACTAATGTGAAAAGATCACCGCCTCGTTGAAGTTAAATTCTTTCAAAATTTACGCTCAAAATTCACTCGACAATGTTATTCAACCAAAACACACCTTAACAGCTCACGTACATGTGTGGGCACATACTTTGCAAGAGGATTCGGTGTCTCTGCCAGCGAAATGGTTGATGGAACATAGGACTTACGGTTCACTTCGACGGAAAACAAATACAAGACGTTGATCGAACTTTCCAAATAATCTTACAAAGTTGTAACTATTAGGTTTATGTAAAGCTCTATTGATCAAAAACTGGTGAAACACAGTGTTTCTGTTCTAGCACCAGCCGGTCCGCTATCACCGAACCGTTTTTTCTCCGAATTTGTTGATACTGTTCGTTATCATTTGTTTTGCGTTGTACCTGATATGAATATCGATTAACGTTTTATTTGGCCTATTTTGAAAGCTAAAAGAAGCGCTTATATTTCACAATTCATTTTCTAACTCTCCTGCTCAAATGGATTATGGTGACCCTTTGGTTACATTTATTATCTTACATTTATCTGAAATCCCCGCCAATTAAATATGAATTTCCTGGTTGAGATAGTCAGTAAAAACTGGTTTGGACTAGCACTGAGTGTACAACCAGTGTAACACCTAATATTTCATGATCCACTGCCGTTCGTTCACACCACTTGTGATACGCGTTCTGATGAGCGATTACGAATCGCAGCTTTTTAATCCATAACCACTAAATAACACCGCAGCGCAGACGCTTACTCATACACAAATAGAGAAGTGCTAAATCCATCAGAATGAAACATGTTTTGCCTTGTTATCTTATTGGTTATAAAAAATATGGCAATGACGCAGGATTAACTCATGAGAACGGATACCGCGAAAATGAAGAGTAGCAATCAAACAGTCTTGGACTTGGGATAAGTGATGAAGTAGAATGGAGTACATCCAGAAGAAAATAAACTAGTGTCATTTTTCGTACAGGAGTGCTGGCAGTCGAAGTTAAGCGCTTGTGTGTGCGAAATTTAGCTTCAACAAAACCCATGCAGGTTATATCAGTGACATAAGCAATTATGTAGTGAATTGAGGAAGTTCTAAATGATGGAGATTTGTTTGAGGGCGCCAGGAAGATGTTAGACATTACGCAGACGGACCGAAATAGTCTCAATGAAAAGGACAGTCATTATAGTTTTATCCCCTTATACCAAGAAAACGTAAGATCGCCTGAGCCGAGGAATAAAGACTAATGATCAAATGACGCCCAGATGGAAGAGTGGCAGTAAACCTCTCGGTGAACTGCTGGGTCCACTTGTCTGTCTTGGGTCCAGTAGTCGCATCTGGACTGTGGTTTTCACTAGACGATTCTGGCAGCCAGGTGTTAGTGGTTGACTCTGGCTGACGACCCTCACTACTCGAATCTGTTTGCCAATCACCAGGAGTCGAGTCTGGCCGCCATGTGTCGGATGTCGACTCTGGTTGATGATCTTCACTGGTCGACTCTGTTCTCCATCCATCATTTGTCGTGTCTGACCAATCGGGTCCACTGGTCGACTCTGGTCGCCGGGTCTCATCTGTCGATCCTGGCCACCAGTTGTTAGTGGTTGACTCTGGCTGACGACCCTCACTACTCGAATCTGTTTGCCAATCACCAGGAGTCGAGTCTGGCCGCCATGTGTCGGATGTCGACTCTGGTTGATGATCTTCACTGGTCGACTCTGTTCTCCATCCATCATTTGTCGTGTCTGACCAATCGGGTCCACTGGTCGACTCTGGTCGC
>LUCM01011072.1:184133-259042 GCA_008360955.1 Fasciolopsis buskii
CTCTGTACTCCATCCATGAGTTGTCATCTCTGGTGAATTGGATTCACTGGTCGATTCCGATCCCCGGTTGTCAGTCGTCGTCTCCGGTTGAGAATATTCAGTGGTCGACTCTGTACCCCATTGACCAGTTGTCGTCTCAGGCATGTTGGATTCGCTGGTCGGCTCTGTACTCCATCCATGAGTTGTCATCTCTGGTGAATTGGATTCACTGGTCGACTCCGACCCCCGGTTGTCAGTTGTCGTCTCCGGTTGAGAATATTCAGTGGTCGACTCTGTACTCCATTGACCAGTTGTCGTCTCAGGCATGTTGGATTCGCTGGCCGACTCGGTACTCCATCCATGAGTTGTTGAATCTGATGGCCAACTTCCAGTTGACGATTCTACTTCGTGATCTGCCGTTGTCGATACTGGCTTTTGATGTTCGGATGTGTAAGATTCGGTTGTAAGACCTTCTGTATGGGGTTCGGTCGTCCTTTCCTCGACGATTTCTTCGGTCCATCTCGGCGTCTCGTTATCAGTAGGTGAATTCGACCATGGCGTCTCTGTCACAGTGTTCTCTGTTGCATGGTGGTCTGTTAAATAAAGGACATTGTTATGCATTTTCACAAAAGGTGAAATTCGGTGTTAGAACAGGACAATTATACTGATTTTTTAACCGCCATGTGAATATTCTCAAGTGTGCGGTGGTTATTTACAGCTAATCTTTATTCTTACCATTTACTTTCTATATGGTTACCGAAAGCAACTTATCTACCCGGATACTCAGTGTAGGGTAGGAGTACGAATGGATGCCAAAGATTCATGATCTCCTTCAAAACGGGGAGTCATGCTACAATGAAAGAAGGATTGAAAGTCAAATGCTTTTGGCACCCTATGGGTGACCCATGAAGCGGGAATCAGATCGTCAGGAAGTCGGAGAGCAGGGTGGGAATCAGTTATTCTCCTTAGTTCTCGTGGAAAACGGAAGTGGTCTGATTTTCGTGACATGTTCACAGGCGTTCGGGGACGCTGCTCGAACTAAAGACCAAAAAGAAAACTGAGCCCGAGCGATTGGAGCCAGTCGCTTGATCTTAACGGACTTTTATAAACCCTTTGACAGCGATAAACAAATGCCAATCTCGCTTACTGGCCGGAGGTTATCTGCTAGTCCTTGGTTGACTAAGCAGTGCGGGACTTAAGTAAGAAGAGAGACTACCGACAGAAGCCGCTAAAGTTAGTGATCAAGCTATTCACATGGAAAACATTCACTTGCTACCGCAGACGACTAACTTATGGCTATATCTGTTTTGTTTTTCAATTAGTGTCGAAGTTCGTGGAGTTACACTCTTTCAGTAATACGTTACGCGTCAGTTCGTTTTAATACAGTTTATCTTAGTTTTATCAGTCAAAAGCACTTTGAGTAACTCACGTTGGAACGTAAGCGACACCGAACATATCGACAAGTGTCCAATGAGCAGGATTGTTGTGAAAATCCCCAAGTGATTCATTCCTGTGAGTAGAATTTTAATAAAGATAAATAGTAAAATCCTAGACATAATGAAAATCCATTTTATATCAAGGATTTTTACAAGACGTCAATTTCTTGTCATTTTTTACTGACAAGAAATTATTAAAAATTCCTGATTACCGAATCACTTCACATCCAAAGTTTTGAATAGTATAAAAGCTCATTCTCACTCGGAAAATTCGTTCACCCACGGCTAGACTGCTGCACGCATAATCCAGGAGTAAGGTTGTCTGTATAGGATCACTTAATAAGTGTATATCATCTATGTCGCATATAGGATGACATATATGGCATATAAGGAAAATCGGATCAGTACGCATATAAAAGCAGCTAACAAAATTAACATATATTGCATCGAACATTCATCCGCCAGTGAGTCACCACTACGCATAACTGTGCAAGGTTCAGGTAGAATTAATCCATTCTTATGTTGGCCCATGATCCTAAATTCTCATCTAAATAATTTCACTGTCTGTTCATTCTTCATCATTCGGTTTATTCATCTGGTATTTTATGTCGCTAATAAAAGAACTGGTCTGTTGCAGTTGAGTCTATGGATGAGTAGACCAAAAAATGTTCCGCCATGTTATTTGTTACATAGACGTGCATTTCTCGAAGACAGTGTCGTCGGTGGAAGTGATTAGAAGCCGATTTTTCGGATACCAAGGGCAAATATTCTCAAAGCAGTTCTTGATTAAACCTGTCTGTCTTAATAAAGGTTTTCCTTAATAACCAGAACGTCGGCTCCTTATAACTTCCATCGGCAGTGCTTTGTTTGTTATTAATACATATTTCCATAGACTCCCTCAATCCTGAAAAACACTTTCGATAAACAATTTCATCTATGCAAAGATATTCAGGGTGCCATATCTTCTCGTGAACAGCGAAGACATCTAAGTCTTGAACAGGCAACATCTCCGAACTTCGTGAGCAGCTGTCATTTTTACGATTCGCTCTGTTTCGCCTTACCGATCTGTTAGGATAGGATTTAAAAACCCTTTATCTGTTTGCAGCAGCGCATGTTTCACGCAACCGATGGAACAGTCTGCCCATTTCTATGGTCTGCATGTGTCATGTTTATACTCGTTCCCTGTATAGTACTTCAATGAAGCCTCACTTCCATACCTCGACAAGTTTCTCTTTCACTTCCTACCGTCTAGAATAAACGTTAAAGATTCTCACCTGCTTACCAATTGATTCTAATGTTCGCAAATTGGCAGCGCTTCTTATTTGAATTATTGAGAGCATCTTATAACTAGATTTTTTTTTCCCATCAGCTGCTTTTTAATTTTTATTCCTTAGGTTAAATTTTTATAAGCTTCTGACTAAAACTCAAACACAAAAGTCTATCCAGTCGAAAGGACAAATTTAGCTTCAACTTTTTGAAGTACATACTGCAACACAATTATTGTCCGAGAAATGCGAACCAATGGCTCTTTAAAAAGTGAAAGCAAATTGATATTGAGCTTAACAATTCGCATATGTATGCATAGACACACATAATTGGATGAAGGGTGATAATATAAGTATCCGAGTCCTACTGCAATCGGTTACTACATCGCTGCTCAGTAGATGTTACTGTTTACAAGTCTCTCTGTGTTAGGTACTATCACAAAAGTCTCTTCCATATATCTGGACAATGGATCTTTATGTCACCGCAATGGCCCATGAAGTCCCTCCTTAGATCATGTTGAATCTTATGAATGGCGATCTATACCTGATTTGAAAAACCGTTCGTCTGTTAAAGCAAGAAACTTTACTGGTTTTGCACAGAGTCATTTCGTTTGCCCTAATGACTTGATGGCCGAATGTTCCAGTGCATCACTTATGGCCGGTAAGTTCAACTGCTATAAGATGACATAACCAGTTAGAACAATGCATTTGACGTTCAAACGGAACAAATGACAGAGTATGATAAGACACAGGAACTGGAACTTCACTTCCATACTTGTCAGAGATTATATGCAGGTTACCTGATGGGTTGAAGGGTTAGTTTTATGCGAACTGCTCCCGTGGACAGAAATGAAGTTATCACACAGTGGTGTTAAGATTTTATCACTCTTCCTGATCGGGCTGGGTCACCATGATATATTGCTTTAGTTTATTCATAAACTGACAGGCAATCTGGTTTGGGAAAGGAATACGAATTGTGATACCAGACCATGTGTTGCCATTTTGACATTCCTACTTACTTAGCTAAGACCCACGAGGTCTTCTCTTTTACACCTTCCAAATACGGACATTAGCATCACTGGGGAAGCACTGTCTCAGTATAATACAGGCTATCTAAGAGTTTGCATAATCCGTTGAGTGGGACTGAAAATAGTGAATTCATATGCTTTTGTTGCTATCCGTGACAGTCTAACGGAACTACACTTCATACCTATACAGCAACAGACCAGGTGAAAGATATTGGGTAGAATTATCTGCAGTAGCTTTAGGATGAATATTATGAGCATTAGATGTCACATACCGAAGAACCTATCGGGAGAATGTGTAATATTAATCCTTCAATAACACTTTCTTCTCACCATTCTTCGAAACATGGTAAGTGCATGAAAAAGGTGCGATAGACAAAAACACTACAATATTGCAAAATGTTAAAGTATGACTCTTGTCAGTAAAAGTTTTGATGTGACTTTTGGAGGCTGCCAACAGCTTGAGTATGGACCACTTAGTTCGATGTAACGGTTTTTTTAAGCACAAGAGTTTTTTCTCTGGTTTCGAAATTGTCGAGATTATGTAACATATATATTTTTAGCATCCCATCGGATCTTTTCCTGAATAAACTATCTACTAATCATGTTCCGTTTCAAGTGGGTAGTGAACAGAAAAATAGGATAGCATCATGTAGATCAAATCACGGCGTAATGGAATTTAGACTCTCAATTTCTTGATTTACCATATCGGCTTAAGCGAACTCACTGGGAAATATTCAGTTTCACCGGGGTCCTGTCTCGGATTATTCATGCGACCAACTATAAATACCTTCCAGATCTTGCTTGTTCAATCTGCGATGTCATCAATGACCAATCAAAATACTTTCCAAGGTGGATCGCGTTGAGAACTCAAGTCATTTTATGGTAGGTGTTCTCAAGATGAATACATTTGAAATGCCTTATATGTACAATTCTGCTATTCCGTGTATGAATGCGTCTATGCGTGTTTCATGTATATATTGAACTGCACGAATTTCGTCTGTGTGTGTGTATGTGCGCTTTGCTTTCGTTCACAAATAATAGTAAGCGCGGATGTTTATTATCGTGAGACATTTTCATTTAAAAACGAGTCAAACAGATAGCAAACGTTTAGAAGAAAATTTCAATCATTCCTAACTTCACTTCATACTGTACCATGTGCAGAACGCAGATGAGCTACTAAGAAAGATTGTAATAAATTTAATGCAAAAACGAAGAAATTTTTATCTTTTCTATCCAGAAAGCATGCGACTATTGGGCTACGATCTTTTTCATCTTTTACTTCCTTTATTAATGAATTGAAAATGTACATCATTTTTCAGGAAGAGGGCCGCGGCGAACAGACAGCTGCCAAATGGGGAAGATTACAGACCAGCGATTTTTAGCTGACACTTCATGAGCCACACAGAAATTGGGTAAGGAAGCTTCCCAGACGCATGAAACCAAGATGGACTGGGAGGAAACTAGGTTCGAAAACCAGCACTGCTCGCACATTGTAGCAAGTCGTTCTTAAATCTTATCAATCAATCAATGGATCAACCTCTACTTTCAGGTGAGTCGTTCTATCACCGTTTACTGGGCAATAACTACACTCGATAGTAACAGAGGAATGTAGTCTTATTCAGAATAAGTCACTGGACCAATCTAAATCCATTTCAAATATTATTATTGATAGATTAAAAACAGATAAAGATATATTAAAGGACCAGGGAGGAAGCTTTTTTCAGACATTGCGGCAAAACATACTTAGATACTTCCACGAATACAATTGTTTAACCGAACGAGTAATTTGAGTAATTCAGTTGAGAAATAATCCCGGTGTTCATCTGTTGCTGCAGATATCTTAGTGCTGACTGAAAAGTTTTGTGCACGTCCCATCTACTGTGTTATGATCTTATGAGAAACATATTATTCCAACTTGAAAACAATAACAAAGCCACGAATACCATACCGGGTAATTATGAACTAATACATGATAAGTGGCTTTGATCAAATTCAGATTTGAAATGTTCGCCAGTTCTGTTTATGGTGACGATCACGAACTCGACGGTCAATCAGCCCCAACAACAACTTCGTTTTTCCTCATGATCTAATTTGCTTCGGAATTGTGATTTCAGATTTATGCTCAACCAATCAAAATTATCGGTGGTTCTCATTGAGCACAACTGCAACTGCAATCAGTTTCCACGTCTCTTGTGATCATGCACTGCTATCATTCGAGAATAATTGATATTCAGTCTAATCTATGGAAAATAAAGGTCATTGAGCAGGTTGAAATGTGGTGTTTAATAAGCACATCAGTAGGATCAGAGTTGAGCCTTTCGTAACTTCCAATGGCAACGGGACATGGTCATTTGTGGCTTTTCAGAAACTCATATTTTCAGGCGTCGATGTACCTAAGACAACCAAACATCTTTTATAGATGCCAGGAGCAAACAAGCCAGTTTCGAAATTCATACTGCATTTGTTAATCCAAACTCCGAAATACAGTTTTAGTGATCGATTTTAGAGCTGAATTTGGGCAGATTATGTATTTTTTGAATCTTGGCGAATACCAGGGTGTTTCATACCTCAGGTTGATAGTTTACAAAGCTTTGCCGCTATTTATCTTGGCCTTTATCTCAAGGTCGTAACCACTGGGACGTTTGCAGATGGGTCTGCTTCCAATATACCATGAACTGGGGCAGCACTCTTCGTGGGTTCATGTGGCCCATCTGAAGTACATAAGGGTGCAAAAATCCTTAGTGTGCCAGAGCCCAGTATCAGCCAGTATGAAAATAAAATGACGGTCAACAGAGTATATGCTGCGTCGGACTTCCAGGTTAAACCCAGGAGCAGAATTAGCATAAATACAGATCATCATCATACTATCATCTCGGCCAACGGTGGAATATTTGCGACTTGAATGTCAAGCTCATCGATCATAAAGTCTGGTAAACAATAAAGTTTACCTAGCAACTGCAAGTGCATTTCAATGAGGTTGCTTTGAAACGATATTGCGAGATACATGCCACAGTTTTTAGTGGTCTAGAGGCAATAATCGAAGATAAAAATTTGCATTCCGTATTGAAATCTCAACGGTAATCTGTATAAACAGTACAAGGTATGAACTGTAACCGCGCAGCACGGTACAAACTCGGGCTATCAACCTACGGACTACCTATACGCCTTGTGACTGTAGGTGGTCCGTTATGCCAAGACATTCCGGCAAATACAAATGCTTCGTTGGGTTCAGTGTGTGCGTATTTGCTTGGGCAGGAAAATTTGTTCAGCGATATGTTTCTCTGAGCCTTCTGGATTGCGTTGAGATTTGCTGACCATCAACTTATTCCGCCTTAGTTTGCATGCATGATAATCTGATAAACACATTAATACTTCACAAGTGTATCGCGTGTCAAATCATGACCGATGAACCGTTTTCTAGATTCGTGTATTACTGAGCCGATATTTTTTGCATCTGATCGAATCTACTCAACGTCACCTCGAATAAGGTTGTTTCGTGTGCATCAGTTACTTTAAATTGGTCTGATTCTTCCGTCTGTTAATCGATGCCAATGGGAGCAAAAGCTATGGACGATCATGCGAGGAGTGCGGTCATTTTCCAAAACAGTCGCAGACTCGTATTCAATCGGTTGTCCGCTATTACGCGCGTTGGAAAATCTATTTGCTTGGGTAAATCATTGAGTGGTCAGCTTCATCCCGTCTCCGCGTGTGTGCTGTGGATTAGAATTCTCCGGCTGCTAGTCTTTCCATCATTTCGGCACGATCGCCACGGCCGCGGCATATTTTCTGAGACTTGTGCACATTGTTACGCCAACTATCAAAAATGAAGTGATGGATAAAAAAAGACAATTGTAACCCAAGTATTCCTATTAGATACATTTTAGTAGTAGGAGATTGAATGTTTACATGAAATAATTCACCATGTGATATCATCGCTCAACGCACCATAAAGAAACCATGGAAGTACTGTACAGCTGTTTCATCCTTGTTAGGAATCAGCAGCAGTTCGGGCGCGGTGGATATGCACTGCCGATGATTCCTAACAAGGATGAAACAGCTGTACAGTACTTCAATGGTTTCTTTATCGTGAGTTGAGCGATGATATCACATGGTGAATTATTCCATATTCCTATTAGGTTAAAGTTCCAACGTCTGGGCCGAGTACGAAAAAAACATGCGAAAATTGACGAGTACCCCGTTAGCTGTGATGGGCTATTTCGAATTAAACTCAAGGACGACTACTAGGTCGTACTCCCGTATCGCCGATTCTGGCACCTGATTGTGATATTTTTCTCATTTGACTGAATTGTACGGGTCAACATTTTTGTCCCGTTTTTTGATAAACCACTATTCGGTAGTTAGTACCGGATTCTTCAAAATTACTTGGACATCCAAAATTGACGCGAATGAATTTGGAAGTCAAGAACGCTATCGTTCTGCAAAACTCCACGTCACTTTTCTTGAATTGCACATTTCGGGGAAGAAAGCGTAGAGTTATTTTCGTTCCTATGGTAAAGGTGTAATTGTGGTATCATTGCATTCCTATACTTCGTTTGCGTCTCCATTGATAACCGATGAAAAGTTCTGTCGTGATTGACAAAGCCTATCGCGTTACTCTGAACAGGCCCAGAAAGCACTCCATACGTTAAACTTCTAAATCACGCGAAATTCTCAGTGGACTTTGTGAATCCGTGCTTTCAGTCCAAATGTGACGAGCAAACCACTGACGTGACAACCGTCATTTCTCCAGGTACTTTAAACGTATTAATGTGTGCGTCTCTAACACCAGCTTTCATATTTCTTTCAATCTCAGTTTGTCTTTATTTGACTCAAAATTTGAGGGACGTACCAACATATCACGATGGTCATTCCAACTAAACAGCAATTAGGCAAACGCGTGCATTCAACGTTTGAGTTTTGACCTAAAAATAGTACTAGTTGTAGTCTTATTAACCGTATATATCTAACAGGTGTGCACTTCGCTTACTTTTGTCTTATTACGCGACACCATATCCCGCAAAATGTCTTGCTGAACATTTTTCGTTGTTAGATCTTCTGCATTATTATTTCGGAGTTACTCTCGATTTCTTCAGAAAGGATGTCTGATTATTTAATCATATTATTCCGTAGGGATGTCTATGCTTTTAAACAATCCTTTTGGCGACTGGGACTCAGTTGTCTATCACATTTTCCATACTGCATGCTTCCTATTTTGTATACTACTGTACCAACTCAAAGGACTTTACTAGGATGTCACTTGCGATCGCTCTATACAATTTATCCGAAAGTTCTCATCGTTGAGCTTGGCTGTTAGTCTATTATCATCGGTGCCTGCAGGCATTCAGTGGTGTTTGCGTGTATATAGATTTGCCATTAGCCATTGACGTTTGATCTGGCGAACGACCTTGCCATCGTAGCTAAAGTGTGTTTCACTACTTAGCCTTTGTTTACTTAACTTTTGACCTTAGAGGGGTGACGTTTGACATGAATGGTTTGGTCCCATCAACAAGGGGCCTTTTGATGTGGTTGCATCCGTATTAGTAATTTTGGTTCACGATTGCGAATCCTTACGATGTGACTCCGCTCTCTTGTCTACTCGGACGGTTTACGCTTCATCCGGCAGTACACTTGAACCAATTCTAGATGTGTTCTAATTGAATGATTTGATGAGTATCAAGCTTCCAAAAGCTGTCTTGCAAGCCGTGTGGTTGCTCGACCCAGAATTTCAACTTTAGCCATATTGAACTTGTATTGTATCGTATTGTATAGACTTTTGCGTACAATCAGTAATGTTGCATTTCAGTCAAAAAATGTGAGGGTAAAGAATAGAATGGGGGAAAAATAAACAAATGAAATAAAAATACACTCATCGCCAGGTAAAAATATGTAAAAGAACTCATACGGCAATAATCATAGTACATTATGACAGTTTGCTCGGGAATTCGGCTGAAACACGGTTACAGTTTGTCAAAATTGGTGCTAAACATGGGATAGTGGAGTTCCTACAGATATTGATTCTAGAGGGTATGGAACGAAAATCAGATCGTGTAGAAATATAGAAGTGACATTGAAAGATCGTTGTGCAGAGAATGTGTGGGATCAGAGAGAATTTTGTGGGCAACTTTCTTACATGTTGATAAACGCTGATCAAATAGATTAAGGGACAATTCAGTTATTGGTACGAAGGACACACGGCTGATAACTGATAGTCCCGGGAGAACAATTTTAAGGTCTTTCTTATGTAAACCTGGAAAAATAACTGGAGAACAGTAAAGAAGGACTGGAAAAACACATTAGTATACAAATCGGGAGATGGTGCTTTGTTTCACCTTGTACTGTCGAAGCTTCCTGATTTGAAATGATAACCGTCGGAGATTCTTTACAGAGGTAAAAATATGAGAAGTCTACTTCGGGTTTTTATCAATATAAACATCTACATAATTCACAGAACCAACCCTGGTAAGTATTTTTAGTTGATGAATGACATTCCGGATGGGTAGGCTGACCGAGAGAGAGAAAAGACATACGAACATTTAGATGTGTTGAGACTTAAACAAGCTCGTGCAGAGAAATGGTAAACAGAAGATAGATTGCTGGAAAAACTTTGAAAATCATCGTTGTTCGAAACAGCTTGAGAGAGGGCAACATGATCAGCATACCTAAACAGATGAAAGGCACAGCTAGTAGATAAGTCGCTGATGTAAGTAGAGAAGAGAAGTGATAAAAGAACAGAACCCTGTAACATGCCTGAGTTGTTAATCAACGGTTTTGAAGCTTTACCGTCCACTTGAGCACTGGGTTCGGTTAGTGAAGTAATCAATGAAGACCTGGGACAACCAGATGTTTGCAGTTTGTAGAGTAGAAGAGACCATGGGACTGAGTCAAATGCCGAAGAATAATCTAGAAAGGTGCAACGCACAGATTTCAATGATGCGTTTAGGTGAGGGAGACGACAGCGTCCAAAATGGACCTAAAGGTGGACTGAACCGGGTCGTCAGGATGATACATAGAAGAACGCAGGCGCTTAAGTATAGCACGCTCCGTCAGTTCAAAACCAAATGTCAAGGCGATGGGATGAAAGCGTTTTTGCTAGAGCAGTAGAACTGCTAGATTTAGGGATGGGAATAATAGTGATGGGTATTTAACAGTCAGTGATGAAAGACGAGAATAATGATGAGTTAATCGGCGAAGTGAATGCATTCGTCAGAGCCAGGGCACCAAGTATTAAAAGAGCTGAAGATAGACTTTCAGGAGGCACCCCTGCGGTAAATTTAGTGGTGCGCAGAAGGTCAAACATATCTTCCCTAAAAAAGCTTGCAGCTGTCAAATCATTCCCCTGTCCAAATATGACCAGGGTATAAGTGGAAGGATGGGTGAAAGCACGATTGTTACTGTCGACATTCACAGAAGTTTTCGTATGTTTCTTCTTCCCACACAAAACTCGAATTCCTTGTCAAAGGAATCGATTGTTGTTACCGCTCAAGAGTTGGCTGGCGAATGTCATGTCGATGCGCTGGACGTCAGCTTTTGGTTGGAAATATGCCGTACACTTGAGATATTACGGGATTTGCAGAAGTGCTCCTTGCATCTTAGGGATTTTAGATTCTGGATGGAGATACAGCAGTTTAAGACGAATAGAATTTCTAAGGGACAGCAATTATCAAAGAATGCGTTGACCGTCTCTGTGAATAGTTTGACATTGTCATTCAGCAAGAGTTCAAAAGAGAGCCAGTAGATGTGAATGAAGGGGTTTTTTGTAGAAAAATAAAGCTTTTGCGTGAAAAGTTACGGAGGCAAACTCGGATTTGATTTGTTCGCCTGCAGGAATGGAATGCTGACATAGAATATATGTTGGGCCTTAACAGAGGCAGACAATGATCGCTACTTGAAATTGGAACATGCATTTTCAGGAAAAATAAGTTAGGGTGGTTTGTAATAACTGTAGCTAAAATGGGCTTCAACTGAAGCAAACTTATCATTCATGATCCTCGTGGACGACCAACACAGATGTTTAAAATTACTGAGATACAATTTATTCCCCGTATTCAGACTACCGGCTATCCTGCTAATAAAAACCGGATCTTCATTCTCACAGTGTCGATTGATAACCAAATCAACAGATGTCGTCAAATTGTGATTTGCTGAGTTCACATCACTTGGAAACGGGAATGCTCAGAAAGCGATTTGATAGCTCGATCCGAATTAATGCCTCCATGTGGTTCACTAGTTTGTTGAACTAAGGATCTGAGATAAGGTAAATGCGAAGTCCCCTCTGTCTCCAGGTCTCTAACCAATTCGAACACTGTGTCTACTGATGCGATTGACAGAAATTATTCCTAGTGGTTTTGACTCCTATCATCATAAATATAACTAGACACGCAAGTTACACACGATACTTTCTACTCCTTGATCATTTCCACCGCACTTGTCATCGACCGCCGACAATTAATGTGTAACTATTCACATCTTCGTCTTTCACGATGCGGCAGCTTCACGTCGAACCGTTATTCTCATGTACAGTAGTGCTCCTTAGACTGCATAATATATACTGACATATTTATCATGTACTAAAATTCATTTTTAACCCTTATTCTTTTCTGGCAAAGTAAGCAAAAGATGCGGTTCAGCTCGGTTGTGTTGGATTAGCTGTTCAGTTATGGTGGCATCCGGAAACCGCACGCTTGATCCTCCTCGTCACTTTTTGATTCAGGTGTATGTGCATGTACACCCAATTTCGTAATCGGTCGAATTTAATATTTTGTGACAATAAAACAATGGATCACAGTTGCCAGCGGTGTTCGATAAAATGACCAATCGACCATAGTGGGATCTTTTTAGCCTTGAAATACCAAGCCCCGATAACGTGTCGTCGAAAGACTCCTAGTGGTTCTATCCACATTTTGGACAGTGCTGAGAGGCTTATTTCTGGAGAACTTGGTTATGCGACCTCCGTCTCAGTTCCCTTGTTAACGATAATAGTTGCGCAATAGCTTAGTGATGTGTATAAATGGTCTACGAAACATCAATGCAAATTCCACTTACGAATATTACGAGGAGTAGCATGGGAGCGGCCATCGAGGGCCTGGCAACTTATTGACAAAGAGCATTGCTATTGTTTTCCTGATTTGATCTACTACACATCGGTTATGGCGTATCCACGTTTCCAGTGATCGGAAGTTTATTCTATGATTGCGACATTGGCTGAATTTGCAAATGTGGCTTGTGTTGATTCCTTCAGACTGGAATGCAGTCCGTGACCATTGTACAATCTAAAAGGCGGTTTGACGGATAATTGATTGGAAGGCCGAGATAAACTGATGAAAACGCAATGGGCAGAACCTAAAGGACCACGTGAAAATTTGGTCCAATCATTGAACCATACTGGATTGTGTCGATATAGTGACACACGTTTGATGAGCCAATCCCAGCTGTGGACGGTACTTTGATGAAATATGACAGTGCTGCTCATGCAACTGCCAGAGAGAGAGTCCGATAAATGCATTTCAGATTTGTGTTTCATTTTCAACATGGTTTGTGTGCTACGGGGACGATAGCAAGGGAAGACCATGAAAAAATATGGTTCTTAGTCGGACTGCAAAATGAACGTGTTCTTTGCGATGCACATAGCAGTCCCAAATTATCCGTCTTCAAAGCTTTGTTTGATTGCCTAATTAGAAACGTAAACCGAACTAGTTGTGACAGTCTCACGTGAAATTGTTGAATTACCCTTTTGAAAAACTACTTATCGTGTTCACACGTGACAAATTTGCTTATCGCTGATCTTAGGTTTACCCCTGAGCCTCGGTAGCTATCTGCATTTGGCATCTACAGTTCGGGTTAAGTCAAGTAAAATAATGCCTTTATGCATCCGGATTTGGGTGAATTTTCGGTCAAAATATGCAAAATATTTGACGATTCATGTCAAAAATATCCGGATTTAGACGGAAAGTGTCCAGTGGACTGGCAAGCGCATGTCTACTCACGAACTGAAACGTAAGAGCGAATGTGACCACGTAAGAAAAAATTATATTTCAGGTTAGTGCACGTGAGATTCCGATAAGCCACGCAGATGAAAGTTCCGAATAGATTTAGCGTAATTCTGAAACATTGCAAAAAGCAGTTTAGTCTCGACTGATATTCCTACTCTCTTTAGAATTGTTTACTCAAGAGGGATTGTTTAGAAAAAACAAAATGTTTCAATGCTTTTGGTTTTGTTAACACCATCGTTTCGCGTCGAACCACGACGATCAGTTGAGTGTTCATCATTGCTTGGTTTCACAGAAGCTTCACTATGACATCCTGATTGCTCAGTTTTGTTCAAGCGAGATCAGAGTGGAAAAGTGCAGCATGAAAATGAGCACCAGTTGCAAAGTACTTTTATTAGAATGAATTATCAGACCTCAAATTCACATGATAAGAACTCGGACGTCGATCGTTTGGCACGTAATGATCTGTGGCCTGCACAGTCCAAGTACACCACGTCACAGATGGCTTTAGTCACTATGGTCTCCTATTCAAAATTACCGGTAACTTGCAAAACGTAAGAAAGGAATAGATGCTTGTTCTGGCTTCATCTCGTTAATGGCCAATCGTTTCTACCTCCAGTTTGCTACTTCCCGTTCGTACTAATTATAGAGAGAAGATCCGATTCTGGTAGCAAAATTGTATTTTGATTTTAAAACAAAATTTAAACTTTTATTTCGGTTTTCCGGACTGCATTCACGTGTTAACTAATCTGTTGAATTATTCCACTGTTATCGGCTGACTCTTTCATGTAACCTTTTTTCCCCAGCTTATCGACCAATGCAGTCCATACGATAACGTCACGGCTGCATTGGCTTCTGACCTGAGCTATGAGTACAGTTATTCACCATTCATTACATTTTTAGAGCAGATTGCCGTTCCAGTTCGGGCTCAACAAATGTGGATTGATGAAAATTCTTTGTGCGGCTGATGAACCAGTTGCCGTGGGGTGAATCGTGCAGTAATAATTTACTGAATTATTTTTGGTAGTTTCTCAAATTTACCTTTTAATGCCATGGCGTTAGAATTACGTTCACAGTCAGTAGATTAGTCGAACATGATGACAGGTGTAAATTCTATCCACGTCTTAAACTTCATGTATATCAAGCTTCTATTTTCTCATGTGATCAACACCAGCGAAAGCAAAACAGTATTGGAAGGTTTCACACGACACTATACTGCAAGCTGAGCAATAAATAGCACAATGATCCGACATTCCAACTTCACCTATAAATGGAACTTACCTCCAAACACGAGTGTAATCCCGATGAAGAGGTCGGTTGCGCGAATAATCACAAAAGTATTTATCCTCTTTGGTAAACTGTGCAACAAATCGATATAGCAGTGGTCATTTGCAATGCGTGCAATCAGAAATAAGGTTTAACAAAAGAGTAGAACATGAACTGACGTAACACGATATGAGTTGTGCTCACTGTAATATACCATAGTTGAGGGCGCATTTTCAGTCAAGGTATATGATTAAGTCTCATGATAGCTCCTTTTCCCCTCTTAAGCTATGGTCCTGCATATCTTCGGACACCCGTTGTTTGCCCTCACATGAAAAGGATGCATGGACTGCGTCCTAGACAGCCATAAAAAGCAGAATTAGAACAGATCCAAAATCGATCCTATCCAAAGTTACCTAGTTTGGACGTTGGCTGTATACATCTTGAGCACGAAAACTGAGTAAATGCAAAGAAAATTCCACTCATTTTTTACTGCTGAACCTGTCATTTGCAGCTGGAATCTGCTCATTACCGGTTAGCATTAAACTCCCCTAAGTTGAACCTGGCATTTGGGTATTAAATGGACGACAGCCATAGTAAACTGTTCGTTGCCTCGATTGACTTAATCGGCGATTATCTCTAAAAATTGCGAAAAAAAGCCCGTCAGAAATGGTTTTAGTTGTTAACTTCTCAACTTACAAATTCGTCAGCCCAAATGAGGGCAGAAATTGTGCATTTTTTAATGGTGGAATGCAAATTAGGACAGGCTGCAGCCCTAACTTGACGATTGCCTTCTAAACTTTCATGCCATCGGATCTTTTGATCATTGTCCGTTCGCAAAGCAAGCCTGCATTTTAAAAACGAACATGGGGCCAAGCAAAGCCCTGCCTCACTAGAGTATCTGATTATTGTGAATCTTGCTGCAAATGCTTCCAAGTATTTATCGAATCTCTTACCACGTGCTTTGAGCATGTTGTCGTCACATATTCAGTTTCTGTCACAATCACCCGTGTACTTTCCAATGAAGACCGATCGGAATTCGTGGCCATTCAGGAATAACCGGTATGGAGAGAAAAAGGCATAGCAAACTAACGGAATAAGAAATATGGAAACAACCGTGCGCCGCGTCGCAAAGATTCACTTGCTACATGAAGGAGGGTTAAATAGATTCCAGAATACGAGTACGATGAACGCCGCATACCTTATTCGGGGAGTGGATGAATTAAGAAATTTTCTAGAAGAGGAGATAGATTACTCTTGTGAAATACTAAGTCTTATCTCCCAAGGTGACAGTGCACGTGCGGCAGAGCAAGAAATGTTACAAGAACGACGATGAGGTAATCTCCCATCCACGGATGCCCGGCTTCCCCGATCCTAACCTACTTGAAGATATGTGGGGCTATTTTATAAGAATGATTTTTCCGATAGGAAGCTGCCAAAGTTTTAGAGATTATAAAATGTTCTGGCGAAAACGCGGAGCAAAATGTCAACGGCATTCGTTTTACGAAATATGGGCAGCGAACAGCGAATGCTTACGCTCGTTGATATTGCCAGCGGCTGAGCTAAGCTATACTAATGCGCACACTGCTGATTTTATCAATGAATATTTTCATTCGTGCTCTACGATTCGTACAATCCATCATTCAGATAGATGTGAAAGCAGCTAGCGCAGGAATAAGACCTTTTTTGGTGGAGATGCTTTTGGTGCTATGCATATCACATCGTTACTGGCAGGCAAATAATCAATCACCTGAGCTAACTCGCCATGACCGGTTCACGTGACTCGGTCGACAGTGTGGCAGGGATATGATGAGCTTTCAAAAATAGAACTCCAGAATTCGTGTAAATATAGGACTTAATAGTTGATGCTGACTGTGCGCTTCTCCCATCCTAGAGCACCGATACTTGGGGCAATTTCACAGACTGTAAAACAAGTAGGTTTAGAAATATTTCAACCCTAATGGATTACACATACTTTGGTCACCGTCATCAAGTGTTAATTACACAGTCGACCAGTTGTTTAGGGATCTGATTTATTTCACTTTGACAGGCTACTTTCAAATATTCTGCACTCACAGTGTCTAAGCGACTAACTATGTCGAGAATAGATCACTTTTGTTGTGTGGATCAAAACAAAGTAGACCCGACCGTGATATACCGGACCCACTAGAAGCAAACGCTTGCGGGAAAATGATTAACTTTTAACCACTATAATTGGTACATAATATAGGGTGTACTTGGAAGTTTGTAGGTATTTTCTTGTTTGTTTGCAACTGACGAAGAATAAAGCGGTTAACAGCGTACGTGCCAAAACAGGAAATCTCACTCGGTGGGCGCCTTGTTGAAAAAAAATTAATTCCCTCTCTCTGTGCTTTGATTGCTTAACTTTTTAATGGAAAGTACCCGTCCACCTCAAGGACTGAGTGCGATTGGTGAGGCATATTTTTAGTTTTCTGCGAGACCTCCTCATTACTCCATTCGATGCAAGGCAAATGTAGCCGTACTAGATCCAAGCAGGAACGGAAAACTGGTGATTAATTTAGATTGGAATCGAGTATTTCTGCACGCAACCACGACAGAGGGATTGCAAAATGCCGGGATTCAATGAAATAAAGTGCACCATAAGGGTTATCATTGGAGTATCGGTATTTAGAACAGCTGTCTGAAAATAGGGAACCAATCAAGGCACGCTTGGAGAATGCGATGGCTGTTGGTTGATGGGAGGGGACCCAAGGCTTCTAAATGAATATCCAATGAACATTCACTGCCAGTGGCAATTTGGGAAACCGAGAACAGGATATGGTGAACCTCACATTGACATAGGATACCGATTTTTGCTAGCACACAAGAAATACTGCCCATATTAAACTGCACATCATGGCAAAGATCGGGTTTGATGGAGGCATGCATTCCGAGAATAGAATATGTTTTCGCTCACTGAAGCAAATTCGGACGAGACAGATCATCCCTTCCCCACAAGATATCAAGATTATTTTACAAAACCCAGTGACAGATTTACGGTAGCCGAGGAGAATGAAGTATCTACCTTATGTCCACAGAGTTCAAGCTCGAAAACACTACGTGCAAGATTTGGTGATCGCATATCTGACAGTTCTTGCTTTGTTCAGTTGAACTGTTCTGCAGTTCTGCACCAAAGATTAGGGTGAAGGCATCTGTTTGCAAAACGAGAACAGCCTAGTCTTTATTATGCAAAGTCCGATACTTTAGAATAAGTTTATACGGTTGTTGGTAGTTCTGTTTTCTTGCTGATAACTTGCTTGAAAATTATCCGGACCAAACGACGTAAGGAGTGTATCGAAAAATGGATGCGCCGTGTATTGGTTTTTTTTTATTGTGAATGATATAATATTAATAACACAGCGTTGTTGGTAGATGTAATGCGCCAACGTTTCGATTGTAAAACTTGCTTGAAAATTGTTCAGAAAGCTTTTTAAGTAAAAATAAGTCCTCCAGGCAGCTGAGTATGGATAGGCAAGAGAAGCGGAATGTTGCTGTGACTTCGGATAATTGAAAATAATAGCACTAACTGTAATAACGAAATCTTTAACATCCATATTGTTATTATGCTTTACCGACTGTCACTCAGATCATACATTTCATGCGCAAACCTCATCCCATCCTGTCCACATCGCACTCACATAACCTTACCAGCCTCATGTCCCCACCCCTTTTGAGCTCATCAGTAGTGGATAGCCATCTTCATACCAGTATTCTGAAACTAAACTGTAAGGCGCGTGTAATGCCACTGTGTAACCAGCTCCACTTCAAGCTAATCGGAATCACGAAGTCTGGTGTTTTCAGATGTCGCCCTCAAAGACAGCCAGTAATGAGCATAAAAGTTGGCTAATGATGAACCAAGGTAGGTTTTTATATTGATAACATTCTCCTGGGAAGGGCTGAAATATGAAGCGCCTAGGTTTTCTTTGTTCGATTCAGTCTGTATTACCGAAAAGCACGTCACCAATGTACCGTTCACTCAAGATTACCGGGTAAATTAAAAACGGAGGTGGAACGGAGAAGCCACACGTTTGTATTTTTATTGCTGATAACGGTAAGACTGGTCGTCCAGGTCTTTGTAAATAAAGCAAACCAAATCTTCAGTGAGAAGCTACTTCTGAATGAACGTATACCATAAATGTCTTATTTGTCCAGGTATTTACTGTCCAGATTTACTGGTATTTCAGAACTCCCTTGGTTGACGTAAAAGGAAAACGACGAGCTTGCCATTAGAAGTAAATTTTTATGGTGTGCTTCATTCCTGAAGGTCCGTGCTCCATAAGCACTAGAGTCCACTAAACAGGAGGGGAGAAATGGGATCGTGACCGCGAAACTTGAAAGGGGGACAGAGCAGAGAACCACATGGGGTCTCATTAGGTCAGGCAGCTAGGTGAGAGCAAATTGCCGTCTACCATCACAGTGACCAGAAAATTTGGAATGCTAGTCTTTTTGATGACAAACGCTTTATTCACTCGACTGGATCGGCCTTAAAATGGAGGAAACGCCGCAGCCTAAGCGTTTCTTAGAGTAGATTCTTAGACTAGTAATCCCTTGTGTTTAGCAATGAGTGTTCTCTTGCTCAACACAGACTTTACTGAGTGTTTCTTTGAGAAAAATATTGTCAGTTGTACTTATTTTCAACTTGTTCGCTTTTAGTTTAACTTTCTGGACGCTTCATTCAGACCGTTGATCGGCAAAATGCGGTAACGCAAGTATTAGCGCGCTGGATTTTCGAGCAGCCTAGTATGGAGCCCGAATGCGTTTAAGTAGCATGCCAGATCCGGTTCGTTCCTCAAGCTAACCGGCAGCAGTCCCGAGAAAATCCGGAAATGCAACTGGTGCGCGTCCGATACCAGCTGCGAAAACATGGTTCTGAGTGCACTATGTACATCCAGATGGTTTCTCTCCGAGACTTGAAACTGAAAAAAGGAAAATACCGTCATTTGAAACCGTTAGTATATACACTGTTTCCACTGGTTACCTCATTGCAAGCGATCGCTGATTCTAGGAAAAACATTTAGTGGGTATCATGCCCTAGCTTTGATCTAATTATGTACGCAGTGAAACTGACGAAGACTCGAAGGAACTACTGGAAAAATGAGTCACGTAACATGAACAGTGACAACCACACTGGCAAAGAGCGTACCTGCGCACTCTCTTAGCGCTATCTCGGTCTCGCGCATCCGCAAACCTGTCTCTGATAATTCTCCAACTATCTATTCCTGGAATGCTCTTACTGATTTTACGGCATCTGTTAAACGGTAAGTGAAGGTTACTGAATCAGCCTACCAATAATGGCTCCTACAAATCAATGGCCATGAACCGCCGTTTTTCCACCGGTTTGCAGCCAGTCACACTGCAAAACCAGGTCTTCACCAACGATCCCAGTGAACATTCCACGTACCACGATGCCAACATCCCTGGCCCTAGATCGCTTCAGTGCATGGACCGGGAAGTTAAATGAAAATCACTGCTGAATTACTGTTGCCTTGAAATTGCCTATTGTCCTTAAGTCCTGGTCTAACTTAACTATTCCATCAGAGTTTGATACTCTAGTTGGCTGGTAACAGCCATCATCCAACCATCAAATGATAGAAGCCTGGCTGACACTGCTGTCATTTACTGCAGAAAATTTCTGTATAAAAGTCTACATAACGGATAATTTGGACTAGTTCAGTTAACTTTCAATGAGGTCATTGTAGTAGGTATTGACGTTTACAGAGCAGACATTTGACCACTGTCGGATATTCTAATAAAAGTACGAAGAAAATCAAGATGTGTTAAAAAGGAACGTGCGTGAAAGTTGACGTGGCCTCTGGTGTTACTTGGCAATAATTGGTTAATGGGACCAGTGTTGGAGGTGGGCTAAACGAACATTGAGATAGAGTTTCAAGTGGATACCTGAATGTGACGACATCGGGGTAAAACTTTCCTCGGGAGATTTTGGAAACTTATCTGTAGACTCCTGCCGGGTCTTCTGCGCCGATGGTCGTTCTTCCCAATGACCTTCAATGAATATTACACGGGAGAACAGATAACACCTCCTTCGGGCGGGATACCTCTGCGAGAATGGGTCAACGACCCCTGATCATCGGAGGTAGTTCCTCGTCCGGACTGCCCTAAAAACTGTTTTCGGCAGCTCATGGCTTTCATAAGACTGTCTACGAAACTTATTCTTACCGCAGCGGTACCCTTCCGTGAATTCGTAATATGGTAAGGACTTCGGTACGCATCTCTATTTAGCAACATTTGCTAATAAGCAGTGAACGTTTTCGACCTAGTCCACTTTACACGTTGATTTTCCGTCAGCCATTTGCTGTGTGCAACAGCAACAATGTCCTCCAAGGGAAACGATCTCGCGGTAAATTTGAAATTTATCCTCCCAATGATCAAAACTTCAAAGGCATGATACTTATCTACTGATCACTACCCAAAAAGAAACTGACTTTTGCGTCTATTTATTATAAGGTTCACGACTTTTACATCGAGTGCAGACAAAGAAAACCAGTTGATTCACGTTCACCTGGCAAATACCAGCTCACAAACCACTTATAAGAAATGCATACGAGTTGCTAGAGTGCAAAAATTATGACAAAAAAATCCGATGGGTCCGTGAAACACTTCACCTGTACCACATCGGTTTCGAAGCTCACCATGCAAGCCGATTTTCCCCCAACCATGACCACATTGTCACAGGAAGTATCCGTTAACACCATGTTATTGATAAACCGACCTTTCGTGAGAAAATCGGACAGTTAGATTGAATAGAATAACTACTAAAATTATATCAAGTATTCACTTAGGTCCGAAATGCATCAAAGACAAACGCTTCTCATTGAAAGGAGGAGAAATACAGAAGACATCCAAACCATTCATGCGTTGTATTCGAGTAGTTTCTAAAGAGATAGGTTGCTAATGGGAATCTTAAACTGATTCAATTCATTATTATCTCCATAAAAAGTATTTCGGCATTAATATGTTTTAATTATCTCAGTTCATTCACAGCACTGCTCTCCCCAATAGATTCTTCATCGTCAAGTGAACCTCAGCTTGTTGCGATGACGTCACCAACAGTTACCGTCTCCTGATTGCGTTGGTGACAAGAATGAATTATTCTTCCACACGGCTGTATTTAGCACTGTGCCTTGCTGATTTCAATTTATGTGGCTAATCTGTACTTGTTGTGAATGTAGCTTTTCTTTTAGCAATCAAGGAGTTCATTGATTGTCAGACACAATGACTGCGAATTAACAAAGTCTTCTAAAATGCAAGTTGAAGCAGCACCGTAAAATCTTGATCGTCGCTATTTGCCCTATATTTATCATCCATCATCATCATCATCATCACTGTTGACTCCATTAGGATGCTTAGCTTATCGATCGGCTTGACACATAGTGGGGCCGGACTACATCATATGCACTTATTGCAAAAGGCACGAGATAGATAAAAGATCTCATTGCAGTCCCGCGAGCTATCCGAGTAAAGCTCTGCACCATCCAATTTCATTTGAATCATGAGTTGCGTGAATGGATGATAGATCCATTTAAAATCACACCTGATTCCACGAATCATCAGAACCATAGTGGCATGTAGGCCATCCAAATCTATGGGAAGACACATCGAAAACAAAAGAACAGCTCAATAATGATGAAACAACAGAGTCAAATGTATGAACTACGACAGGTGCTTAATTGGCCGAACCGGTGGAAAAACATCCACTCAAATGCTTGAGCACGAGCTGCTTACGAGAAGACATGATCCACTCTCTCTCTCTCTCTCTCTCTCTCTCTCCCTCTCATACCGTCCACATGGACTAAGAAAGCCACAAGTTCAATGTAGATGAAGTTGAGATTCTGAATCAAACAATCACAAAGCACGCAAGGAAGGTTTTGGTAGCCTAGCACTCTTTGCAACCTTTAATTCATCTTTAAACGTATGTTTTCTTTCCACCCCGACAAAATTCAAGTCTGGCGATTAACAAAACCAACCGTCACTGCTGATTCTATGAATTCCACGAGAATTGATCACAGAACACAGAAAAATTGATCAGTTTTGTTTCATAGCTTCTAATTTCACTGTCTGAAAGGCATTTGAAGCCTTGGTGCATACGCGTCAAGTTGATAACGTTGATGACTATAAGTTAATCTGCCGCTACTGATGACTGGCGCTAGACGTCTTAGCATGCTTAGCAAATTCAGCTTTGCCCTATGTTCTTTAAAATGGCGAACCTGCTCGCGTGTATATTCATGCTCATACCAATCCAGTTGGTCATGTCGACTAAATGCAATTCGTGGTTCGGCAAAGACGAGAAGTATTTCCCCCAGAGCGATCACAGGTCATTTAATGACTTGATTTTTTGCACTTTTTGCAGGATTGAGTGGAACCTGTAGTAATTGCCTCCAGCATTTTGATTATTGTCGTTTGATGATTTCAGAGAAGGCAACAATTTCTCCGTTGGTATTTTTTGATCTGCTTAAGAATCCTCTGTCAGAGGTGCGAAATTCCCCCAGAAAAATGTTAGTTGAAATTTAGACAATCTCCCGGTAAGTGCCTCTTTGGTACCAACCAATGATGGGCCTGCATATTTCACATAACAATCCAATCACGACATGTGTATCCTTGAGCCGATTTGCACGTCAAACATGAGTCCATGTAAATAGCAATAAGAATTCGGTACGACTTGGAATATCATTCGTCTCACGTCTCAGCTCGTATGGCTTCCGGGTGATGCAGAGAAACTGCGGGTAATTGTGATTTATATGGCTTGTTTACCTAATGGTAGAATGTTTCCTGAAGTTGTGCATAGAGGTGACGATTCTCATGAAATGTAATGTGACAAATTTTCTGTGCTTAGCTAGTGCACCAAGGGACTGCATCAATTCGGCACTCAACTGTTACTCCAGCTCTGTCGGGTGATTCTATGGCCACCATTCAAAAAATTCCTATTTTGTCAGTTAGATACTATCACGTCATGAATACTCCGAATATTTTGATTAAAAACACTATCGCTACCCAATCGCAGGCAACAGGAGAATAGACAAACTTAATATGACGATGATATCAACGACACGCATTATTTGTCTTCTCCATAACTGACGCATTCCACAACTAAATCCCTATAGGATAAAATTGTCACGAATTTGTGAAACCAACGAAAAAAAAACGGATTAAATTAACTGGCTGGACAGAGCGGAGAAAGTAATACGTACGGCAAAGGCGTTGTTCAAGTGAAACGGATCTGGTTTTCATTCAAAGTAATATGTTTCGCATATGGATGGATGAACGAAATTTCCCCGGATGCACACCACTGGTTTCACGGTTATTGCCTCCTTCAGGTATGTGTACCCAGTATTCTTCTGTCCAGCCATCCCTATACTTGTGCGCTCCTTTCTTAGTTTCTCACTAGATTCTTATTTGAATTGTTAGAAGCGTGAGTGGTTGATAAGTCCATTTAAGAATCACATGGTGATTCGTCGGAGGATTTTCGTCAGTTCGACAAGGCTAACCTTCTCAGTAGTGTTTCGCATATGGGTAAATGAAGAAAACCAATGCTTTCGAGATTGTGTCCCTTTCTTGAAGGTTAGCTTTGCTCAACCGACGAAAGCCCTCTGACGAATTACCATGTGATTCTTAAATGAACTTACCGTCCATTTACGCTCTTAACGATTCAAATGCTATTCTAGTGAATAACGGACCTGTGTTTGAACTCGGTTTACCTGTTTGGTCCCATTTCTTGGTCATGCTTAGTAACAATTTTTGTTTTTTAGTGGTGAGCAGTTTGCGACCAAGATGTATTGGTACGTTCAAATGTGTAGGGAATAACGTCTGGAATATTCGGGTTTATCGATTTCCGTGAAACATAGTCGTCCCGCACAAACCCCCGAGCGACGGGACACCGCAGCTTACCGACATCCGGTCACCATGGCGCAGGATAAACGGCTGTATGCCGTCCTAGTTCTTCTCACAAATGGCATGAGAAGAAAGGTAACCAATCACGGGCTGGTGATTGATGTGCACAATCGGCCATTGAGATTAGCCGCGGTTGAGTGACGTACCACAGAGGCCTGCTCTAAAATTAAACTTACAGCTTCATATATCCACATTAGATAGTGACATATTTTGTTTAATATATAAAATTTCCGGTATTGTCTCGGACTTGGGGCATTAATTCGGCCATACAGCACATTAACATTAGGAGAGATCAAACTGCAACTACCACCTGATTGGCCCAATGAAATGTGGCAGTGATAGGTACGAGATAGGACGCGCTACGCACGCCGTACCACTGCACGTCCGCGCATCGGTAGTGTATGATTTCTGCTCACTGCAACATGCAGTGGCGGCGAAAGCAGACAAGCATGATCTTTTGGTAGCTCCTGGTCTTGACTGGGTGTAATAGCTTGTGGTGAACGATCGTGACGACAAGTAAAGCCAAAATGGGCCGTTGCTGGACTGTCACGTGTGCACCGGAAACCGCGCACGAAATCCGGTAGGGTGCATCAAAAGCCGCAGATTCCTGGTGGGAAAATTGAGATTGATGTAAACTTAATAACAAAATGAAACTGATTTTCAGTGTGTAAGGTTGTCATAGACCATGTTAGTTAACTGTAGACCTTTACATCGGTATGGAGAATTAATTTATCCATGCCTTCTTAACCCATATTTATTAACAAATAAAATTTCTTAATCACGAAGGAACAGTGGGACGCAGAGTTCTCCGCAGTTTCTTTAGGTCTTACAGCGACAATGGACCCATTAATGGTATCGAGTACTATCAACTTGTAAAGAAGGCAGATGCACAGTGATTTTATAACCCCTTAATGGTGACAGCATTTTCCGGAACCTGACCGATATTTAGCCGAATTTCAACCAGTATTTTGTCATTCACTTCAAGCACACGAAAGATCACCTAGCACACACTACCAGCTTTCGGTCACGAACTTTCTTTTTTTATCGATTCCTTTTGGGTTTTTTGAATAAATTCCAAATTTTTCATGCCTAAAACATCAATCCACTGGTGACAGGAACTTATATTAACACGGAAAAAGTTTGCTCGCATTCTGAATTACCAGTGAATGCTCTGTATGATAGGCGTTCACGCGAAATCGTGCTCCGGGGTTTCGCAATAGCCATCCATTTCCTGTTTAGAGAGTGAGCGTGATTCAAGTGCTCCCATATAGTGGAAAGGAGGTATTTTCGAAGAATAGAAAAATCACGGAAGACATTGTCGTTCGCTTCAGCAACGATCGATTTGCTGACCGAACTTGAACTGATCTTCTATGCTGTTGAACAATTTAACTCTTTATTGTGCCAGTAAATATGGCGCTTTCCTCTCGGCAAACGCGATATTGTTCACCACTCGTTTCGTATGTTAAAAACAATTTACTCACTTCAACGTGGTTTGATCTTACATGTTCATGAGGAAATTAATGAATCAGGACGTTTTTGACGAAAGTGAGAAGTGCCAAGTACAATCAGTGACCGTGCAGCTGGGAGACGTCAGTTTAATTTGGTATCAAACTTTTACCTAATGCTGTGCACTAATAGCTGTATTATTGATCGCCTTACTATGGTGACAAATTTGCATTTAAACTTCCATGAGTGAAAAGCTTACAACTTAGTCAAAAAAAGGTTGACTGAAAAACTCAAACTTTTTAGAAGGTAGGTTAAATTAACATTATTTCTCAAATCCCGAGTATTACATAGACGGATGATCTTAAGTTGGGCAAAGTTCACCAAAAACCAGTCGCTAGGAGCATGCCATCTTTAACGACTCCTAGTACATTCGCAAGACTTCGACGTGTTACGACAGAGACAAAAGATTCATTAGTTGTCAAAGAACCTAGTAGCTAGAAGCCCCTTAATTTCCACCGACAAAGGTCTTGTTCGAACATTAGATGTTGTCCTTGATCGGGATTAAGTTGATATTGTACGGTGCATTGTCGTACCCTTCATGGGACAGCTAGATCACTTTGCCCTACTGAACTACACGTAACCTCGAGTTATCATTCTATACTCAAGCACCTCCTTGAACCCCTGACTGCACAGCAGGTTTTCGTTAGATACATACAATTGACACTTAATACACAAGGAGATTGATGCTGCGACTACGCGAAATGAGGTCCCTATGAATTCCGGTTTGTCAATTAAGCCAAAATTTGCCTACATAGTTGTTCGAGGAATTGAATCAATGTCTGATCCAAGGCTAGCTATCAGAATCTACTTCAGTGGTATGGTAGCCCGTCGTTCCATCACGGTTGATCAACGATATTCTGAACAAAGTAAGTGGGTGAATCTTATCTCAACGATGAACGCATGCCCATGCCATGAAGGTGACGGTACAACTAGGAAGGACGTCATGGATTGATTTCTGTTCAAAAATGACATATCAAACGGGGCTACTGAATGCAACGACGGCTGAACGACAGCTTTTTATCTACGGCAACAGTTGACGCATGAGTCCGATGTGTGACTGAGGCGCAGTTGTCCGGAACTCACATAGAACCTTTGGTCGATCTTTGTTGAGGTCAGTGGTAGTGGCGCATGTCACGTATGGGCTGAGCCAGATGGAGCTAGCTCAGGGTGGATACGGTAAACACAACTGGTACTCTCCGTCAAATCACCGACCGACCAAAAGCTGCAGGGCCAATTGTAGTCTTGTGAACTCTGAATTTTACCCTACTTGTCGCTTTTTATTTTGCGTGGCCCCTTCTTGCAGTTTGCATTGTCAAACTCCCTTCGGGAATCAAGATTTCATACTACTATCTTCTCCCCATCATCCAGTCTTCATCAAAGAAGTTTGACACTACTAGTGAGGCAGGATTTCCTATCCTAACACATTCCATTTCATCCGGATCATCCACAGGCCAGAATCCGAAGTCGTGAACAACGGAGCAGAGCGGCCTGTTTTGTGAGTCAGCATCGGTTTTCGTTTGTACGCTATTTTTTGTATTTGTCGTTGCCACCTCACGACCCGTTGCTAGTTTTCGTTTAAATGCATTCCTCCTATTATTAATGCACTAATATTTTCACAACAGGTTTCTAGGTTTTAGATTCTTGAGCAGATCGATGCGAACTATTATTTCTAGAGCTTTTAGTGCCACTGAAATTAGGGTTATCGATCTCTAGTTCGCCACTGAGTCCTTCACACTACCTTCTACAGTTTACAAGTCGTCGGATAACGCTGCCCTCCGTAGGGATTTGTTTTACAGTCTGGATAGAAGTTCAGATAGCATCTGAATCAGTGGCCTTTGAATGGCTGGATGAATATTATCTGGTTCTGCGGCTTTCCTCTTGCCAGGGACTTTTAGAGCCAGTAATCCACCGCTCGGTGAAACTTAAACTTCTTCCATTGGAGTAAATCTAGGCCCCCATATAACAGATGGCATTCCTCCCCCGTCAGTCATGTCGATCCACTCGAAGTATTTTCAGAGGACCACCGCCTTCTGTGCGTTTTCCTCCGCCGGGGCGCCACTGCTTATTGTTACCCTTCTCATGGCCACTGGCACAGCTGAATTGGCCAGGACGTAGTTCGAAGCACTTCGAAATTTTCCTTGACCACTTTTGCTATGCCTAACTTGTAAATTAGTTTGCCATAGTCCTTTCTTTCTTGGACTATTCCGTTTACTTACGTTTTAGGAGTCGTCTGTTACTTCCTGTTCCTCGGAATCTCCTCCAAGATTGGCGATCGGGTTGTGCTTTTCCTGCAGCTCGATAGGTCCTCTTCGGCTTATCCTGCATAGATGGACAACAAATTCAGCTAATCGGAGTTTTATTCTTTATGATTAACCACACAACCCCGATAGTGTCATTCCCATCCTATTCTATAGAGGCTACAGTAGACATTAGCTATCATTTGTCTAGCCTCTGAAAGCTCTGTTTCATTTGTCTTGGAGTCTGCTTCTCTCATATAGGAAATGAAACCTGATTCCGTGGTCGAAGAGCATCTATTCTCATACCTTCTATTTCTGAATTAAGCCTAGTGTTAACTAGATCCTGCAGTCCAAGTGCCTGATCTACTAGTCATCTTGTGGGTCGGTGGGTTTTCTTCATTGGTGCCGAGTCTTCCACCGGGTCCAGCAGCAGCTGGCCAAAAGGGGTCTGCCAGCGCCAAGAATGTTTGCCAGTCGATCTCAGGAGCACTGGAGTCATATATTCTAGCAACCCCTGGTTTTCGTCAACCTCTGACGCCGGACCTCTATGGAGATAAACTACCACCGCCAACCTTGCTTTAACGTTTGCTTGTACCGAGGGAGCTAGAATATTAGATCTCTCCTTTTGTGTTAAGCGTTCAGATAGTAGCGTTTACTCATTACTGTCCTGTTTTGCGTGCTCTATGCACACCAGATCCTTCAGGGATCACCGAGGAGGTATATCACACTGTCACAGCCTCTATACTGTGGTGGCAGTGCAATCAATGTCCTTGGATTCTACCACGGACTCAACCCATTTATTGCCAATGTTGCATGCGTCGGATTGGATCACTGCTAAACCCCTCATTAGGGTTAATTTTGTCATTTGAGTACAGAGATAGAGTGCTCTCCACACCTTCTGATTCACCCAGAATTCCTCTTTGCCGCCTGCCGACAGCGGTGCTTGCCTCTACTTCCTATGGGCCACTTAACTCAGCTGAACCTTGGTGGTCATGTGCTTCTGTCACCGACCTGTGCAACATTGGGAAGTTACACCCATCGGTGTCTGAGGCGATGGAAGCTTCAGCAGCTCGAAGCACAAAATATATCTGTTCAGCTTGAGAATGATCCTTTTTGCCGATAAGAGGGTTCACTATCTGACATTGCGCGATAGCCATAGCTGAATGATCTACCGCGCGTTACCGTATGACCCACATCGATCACTTGAACTAGCATAGTTCTGGTTACCGTCTTATCGATCTGTCGCCATAGCAACGTAGAGTGGTGTTCTCGAACATGATCGAACAGATATTTGATTGTACTACCGCAGTAGTATGAATAAAGAAAAACGGAATTCGAAAGTCTAAGCACATGTCTTTAGGTTTTAATTGTTAGTATAGTTCAGCTTTAAAAGTGTGTCGAGGACTTGTCTTATGGGGTAATATGCTTACTGCAGCAAGTTTTCTACGGTTCTTCTGCATCAGAATGGGGCAACACCATACTGCTGAAAATCGGTCAACGGTTGGCTAGCGGAGACCCTCCCGGTGCAGTGGACCGGACTGAAAGGATCGACACTTTGTTTCATTTTAATGTCCAGATTTAACTCCACAATATTTTTTCGTCTGAAAGTAAATAAAACACAAGGTTTACTGCTCGAAATCGGGAACTGTAAATGAAGTTTAGGTAAATATCGTTGGATTGTTCCAGACGATTCTAGCGTCCGCATTGAGGTGGCACAAGCAAATTCGGCTGGAAGTGTACAAATTGATACGTCTGAGTACCACAACATTTTCGGACAACTCATCTGATCGGTTGTATCAGCGACCGCGAGAACGAAAAAGTAAACTCTTTTAGGAGCAGATGATAATCAAACAGCTCCTCGCTGTTTGAAAAGGCTGTCGATTAATCTCATTGCAGATTAAGAGCATTGAACACAAAATATAGTAGATGATTTTTGATTTTGTTGTGACTACACGAGCCGTACATTGTGGCCTTTCAATCAAATAACGTAAGTTAATCCTTCGGCAACAACCTGTTTCAATATACTTCACACAGCCTTAAACGCAGCGATTATTCTTGTGGGTCCTCTGCTTGATGGGCACATCTGCTCGGACAGTAAATTGCAATCCGGTCGTTAATTCTTTTATTTTGACTGTTCGTCGCGGGCCAAATGGTATCGCGCACACAATGATTTGCTCACGTGGTAGAAGGCTCCGGTAGATCCTGATAGCTCGCCCGAAATTCCTCACGAAGTCTTTGCAATTTCAGACCTACAATTTACCGGATCACGAGTTCAGATAGCTCCGTAGCCGTTCAGGTCGTTGTTAAAGTATGACGAAAATGTACGCTTTATTTCACATTGGCTTCAATGCTGTCCTCGTGCCCTTACACACACACGCACACACTGATGCACATATGAGCGGTCCGTCTTCAATTTCGGTTGATGCTACCCAGTTGTTAAGCTTGGTGTATAAGTTCATTTGATGGTTCGGTCAACTGTGCTGGTGTTCTGTCCGTTGACATTTCAGCCCATACATGGATGACGAACAGCTTATCATCAAGTGGAGCCTCAAACGCTTACCTCCTTCCAACCAGTGGCACAATAACCTGTGGTCTTACCCTAGTTTTTCGTTCATGTTTCCACTGCTAGTCGGTTGGTAGATGAATGCTTGCTCCAACGATGCGACTATCGCAGTCGATAACAAAATGGATTTCAATTGTATGTGCATGTACATGTGCTGGTTGGACTATTCATTGTTCCTCCGTTTAGGCTCTACTTAGGGCATACGCGTGTCCCCATCTAAGTCGACTGGGTTACTATGCCATCATGTTGCGTCACTCCACTGGAGCATAATTCAAATGACAGTATCCTGCTTCCATCTAAACTGTTTTTTGTTTGGTTTTATCCTTTTGCTTTGGTAGGCTGTCAACCTAACAGGCCACTTTTACAAGAATGTCGCCCTGATGACGGTCTCCAAAAAGTGGGTAGATAAGCTACAGGCAGTCAAGAGGAATCAGATCAGAAACCATAGAAATGGTCCGCCATCAGCATTCTTTTAAACTATTGTTTATCGCGGTCACTAACTCTAGCGTATTCAGTCGGTCGTCTGGACAATAATTCAACTCGTGAAATAATTCACCATGTAATATCATCGCTCAACTCACCATTAATAAATCATGGGAGCACTGTACAGCTGACGATTCCTAAGAAGGGTGAAACAGCTGTACAGTGCATCCATGGTTTTTCAATGATGAGTTCAGCGACGATATCACATGAGGAATCATTTCATGGGAGCATATAGTCTCTTACTACCAACACACAATTGTATTCCCGCCCTCATAATTAAAAGAGGACGATCAAATGGACTCCGGTGGCTCAACACAACTGTTTTGTTTAGTTGTTATAATCAAAACGTTTATATGGGTCCATACAAGATAGAGATTTTTAACCGATTGTCCTACGTCTGATGGCCTCATTGTCTATTCTTTGATCTTTAAATCGAATGCCGCATCAGCTCACCTGTGAGCGTGTCACAAAATCAGACCACCTTCAATAAGTCCTCGGACTAGGGTGCCTAGCTGACCCTATGCTTGTCCTCGGCTTGCAGTTGGTCCAATTCCAAGCTCGTGTGTTGTTCAACTGACATCAGAGGCGTTAGACCCCCATTCCTGTTCTTCCGGGTATTATCGGTCTTCAGTTTTGCATGACTCATTACGCCGAAGCAAAGTAGCCTTGCAACCTTACATCCGAACATATCCTCTCCTAACAGTCTCGTTTCACTAATGGGCTTCGACGATCCCAATGCTTCACCTCACCTTCATGGTCTTTCCGAATGTTTCAATATGGACAGATTGGTGACAATAGTAGATGATAACTTGCAGTGTTTCTGTGAATCACTCTCGGAACCCCAATAGATCTACATCGGACTACATCTGCCGTGAGAGTAGTGAAAGTCGGCCTTTCGTTTCGTTGTTGTGTCCTGTCTTCATTTTCACCTGTACTTGTATCCATACGGCTTATGCTAGAATGTTATTCATTTCCACAAACAGTTCGTTCTTGATATCGTTCGCTTGCATTGCCAACATGAATTATTTCTTCATCGGAATTGAAGCTATATGACAGCACTGTTCGTCGTTCCTAGGTTACCGTCGTATACAGTAAACAATATCGATAGCATAGTCGTGGATAGTAAGAAAAGAATCTATAGTCCTCGCAGTGAATTGTCAGTGTGTGTGCATGCAGGATGCTGTTAGGAAAGAAGTTGCATAACACTTCCGAGAGGAAATAAAATGCATAGTTATCACGGCAACCGATAGCAGGCTAACTTTCAAGCTTGAAACTTAGAAAGCACAATCCAAAAATGAATTCATCAAAGAATTGTGACATGGGCTCGGCGAGAAAAAGTTGCGGTATTTTCGTGTCACAAGCTGCCAGAAATGACTGATCACTCGGCAATGGTCTCTGGAGGATATAACCATATAAGTAGAATGGGTAGGAGGCACAAATTGTGAGAAACAAGCGTCCATATTAGTGGTTTCAGTCTGTTGATCGATAAAGTCGTATAAAAAGCCAAAGTCCCGGGTTACGGTTCCGTAGAATGCTTGGCCTGTTTCAATTTGATGACCGAATGTCCTACGTTTCGTGACTGACGATGCCGGGTTTCCCATAGTCGCTATCTGTTCGGACGAAAGATCACACATTTGTTTCACTAACCCATTAAACACATGCTCTCTCATCCGCAGTGATTTGTTTTGCCTCTCTCTCTCCCTATATATATATATATATATATATATATATATATATATATATATATATATATATATATATCACCGCAGAACACGGTGGCTTGAATTAGATGAAGAATTTCGTTTATGCAAGCATTTAAATCAACTTTGGTGAACACTTGCTACCAATATCATGGCGCTAGACATACAACGAGTGGGTTATTAAAGCCAGAACATATGAGACGGTTAAGAGAACTGCAGAAAAATGCCGACATCATGTTATCAAGACCAGATAAGGGTGCAGGCATAGTTCTCCTGAACAGGTCTGACTATGTAACAAAAATGGAAGCCATTCTGAATGACAAATCTAAATTTGCAAAAATGGCGAGGGAGAATGATAAGACGCATCAGATAGAAAAATCGTTGTCTAGTATCTTGAGACGACTAAGACAAAGAGATATCATAGATTCGACGACATTCGAACAAATTCGGCCTACGGGAACTACTATTCCGAGATTGTACGGCCTACCCAAATTACACAAAAATGGAGTACCTATGAGGCCTATTCTCGACATGTGCAATTCGCCGTACCATGCTGTGGCAAAATGGTTAGCTAGGTTACTGGAACCCGTCAGACAGAAGGTAGCAAAACATAGTCTCAAAGACACATTTGAGCTTATCGATTCCGTAAAAGAACTAAATATGAAGGGACGAAGGATGCTTTCTTTAGACGTCACCGCCCTTTTTACCAACGTTCCGATCACGGAGACAATCGAATACCTCTGTGACTACATCGAGAGCAATGGCTTAGCGACGAGTCTTCCGATAGCAGACTTGAAACAACTATTGTTCTTTTGTACCTACAACGTCCAATTTAAATTCAATAATCAAATTTACCGTCAAAAGGACGGCGTAGCGATGGGATCCCCACTCGGTCCGCTACTAGCTGACATTTTCATGGCAAAGCTGGAACGTGGACCACTCGAGTCGTCAATACAATCGCTCTACTTATACAAGCGTTATGTGGATGACATCTTCTGTGTACTCAACCCCTCGACCAAAACTAAACAACTGTTGAATGTGTTCAACTCGGCTCACGCAAATTTGAAATTCACAACAGAGATGGAGCTAAACAGTGAAATAGCTTTCTTAGATGTACGACTAAGTCGTCGAGAAGACGGCTCAATTCGGCGATCAGTACACAGGAAAGCCACATGGAATGGGCAATACATCAACTTCCACAGCTTTGTACCTCTTAATGTGAAGAGGAACTTAATTAGATGTTTGATTGCCAGAGCAAAAAGAATATGCACAGAAGATACTCTTGAAGCTGAACTGCAGACGCTCAGAAGAGTATTCACTGAAAATGGCTTCCCAATTAGATTAATCGACAAGATGTTGGAGACAGAACAGGAAGTTCCTAGGAGGGCGACGGTGGAGAGAAAGCCGGTATACATATATCTGCCATTCAAAGGTGACACGCTAGCAGAAATAGCACGACGAAGACTGACTAGTGCTATCAATAAGACATTCTACGCAGCCAAGCTTCGTATCCTGTTCAAATCCCGCCCCGTAGTGTCATTATGGTTGAAAGACAAAGTCCCTGATTCTGCAGCCTCGTTTTGTATCTATTCATTCACATGTTCCTGTGGGACAATGTACATCGGCCGCACGACCAGGCGCTTGTCTGAACGCATCCGTGAGCACCACCCGGCATGGTTAGGCACTGGAACAATTAAGTCACTTAATAGCGCAGTGGTTTCACATCTAGCACAGACTAACCACACCGTGAATGTGACGCAAGCTTTCCGGACCCTGTATAAGGTCAGAGGTCAACAATCCAGGTTGGCAAAGTGTCGCCTCTTGAGCACTGCGGAAGCTGTCGCAATCCGTCTTCACAGTCCTCCACTTTGTTCTCAAAAACAATTTGTGGTTGCGCTTCAACTCCCTTGGCCCACCCCCCGTCCCAATACAAACCCTAGACAACAAAACAATTAACACCACAAATCCCTTCCCCACCCATATTTGTAAATGACTAATCCAATCCTTCCTAAAGTGAAAATATTTTGTCAAGATATATATAGTGATGTAATGGCATGAGTACGAATCACTGAAAACGAGCTTGTTCGCCAACTTGTGTTTTCTCAATGTGCTCAGTGGTAATTTTCAAGGAATTTCGTTTATACAGATATCGACAAAGTGGATTGACAAGCGGGAGAATATCATGCGAGTGAATGCCAAAGTAGACTGATACTCAGGGTCAACTGTTTCTCTGCGCAAAGCAATGTTCTCATTGAATGCTAGTAATCTGGGGCTTGCATCGCGCAATAATACTGTGAAAGATTGGGTTATCTCAAATGTGTGGCTCGATGAGACTAGGGGCTTCGTGATCGAAGTGTTCGGAGACTTTCCATCGGTACACGAGGTCACAGGGGATTGCGTCATCGATCTTGACAACAATTTCGGTGTAGGCTCTTACACTGACTCAAACATTTTGTCTATGTATGCATCACCACAACTGCAAGTAAAATGATAGACACGATGTGAGACATCGGGATTAGCAATGCAGCTTGACTGAGTCTGAAAGCTCAATCTTTCGTTTGTTCGTGGTAAACGCAGCTGTGCTGCTGGATACGTATTTCTGATGACGGATTTAATATTTCTGATCATCTGGCCAATCATTAAATGACAAGATGATGAAAACTCGCCTCTTTTCTTCAGTGATCAGTTTACCATAAGACTCCCTCTGCTTCTGTTTCTGCTCGATGGAATTTTCTAGAAAGTCTTTGGCTATGTAATATACCGGCCGCAGGACAGTGCTCTTGGATGGGGTGTGCACACATCACAAGCTGCAACGGGTAAAAATAAAGGGAAACCCTTGTGAGCCAAAGCTCAGTAAGCGTATCGGCCAGGATCAACACTTGTTCAATTAGTTCCTCACAATCTTCATTTCATGAACTCTTCTTTTACTTGATCGTGGATGCAGATTTCCTACACCGTAGGAGAGATTTCGAACCAATCTCCGCTTATATGATACCCGTGAGGTTCGAAGGAATAGTTGACGTAACATGGTAGTCAATTTATACATTACCTGGGAAAACTGTTTCCTAATTGCGAGATCGAACGTGCAAAATATGCCGTGGTTCATGTGTTTATGTGTCCACCTTATACAATGCGCGTTTTGCTGAACCATCCGTTGAACCATTTCGTCAAGAGAGAGGTAGTCATTGCGATAAAATAATGCTGTTCTAAGCATGTGCTGTCCAGAAAGTCACGCTTCCTAATGGCTATGTTACTAACGGTCGTCACTGGCTTCCAACGCGCCGTAAAATATTATTTCTAGATCAAATGGACCTTGCTGCTGCTTTATCCTAGTAGTCTTTTTCCCTTAGTATGACTGTGCTGATCCACGGACCAGTGGTCGGTAGCCGGTGCACGAATTTTCCCACTGGATTCTCATAGTGATCAAAAAGTTCCTAAAACAATCTTCGTGAGTTCTTCATAACAGACATAGGCACTCAAACAAAAGAGCAATCCGTGGTGTACTAATCCATGCTCATTGGCTGAGAACCTGACCACAAAGTTGGTTCGTTATTGTGCAAACGTAACCTCTGTGATAAAAACAAATACTTGTGTTAAAAACTCGTTGAGCCCGATCGAAATGACAGATGTGTTAAATTGGACATTGTCCACATTGCAGAATCAATAAATATACTCTCGGGTGAGTTTATCAGGCAGGATAAGTCCAAAATATAGTCTGATTGTGTCACTAGTAGGAGATTGAATGTTTTCATGAAATAATTCACCATGTGATATCATCGCTTAGCTCACCATTGAAAAACCATGGAAGCATTGTACAGTTGATGATTTCTAACAATGATGAAACAGGTGTACATACTTCCATGGTTTCTTATTGGTGAGCTGAGCGACGATATCACAAGGTGAACGATTTCCTGAAAGTCTGATTAATCTCTGCTGCAATAATTTCACGGTCATTTTGTGGTTTACCGCACGGATCATTTGCAATCTGAAAGGGTAGCTTTTTTCAAAGCAATTATGGAAATCGCTCGGATCAACAGCAGAAAAAGTGAGCTAATCTATCATGATGTTACGTGTTTAGCAAAAGTGAGAATCATGTGATCCTCGAGTACGTGCTTACATTTGGAAATGAGTGAGGTTAAACAAATGTAAAATGGACCGTGTAATTTGTGTCAGTGAATTAGTCATTAATCGGAATTTCTGGAATTAGATTACTTTCCGAAGGCTGTTCCACCAAGATGCTCGCAGCTAAGACAGTTTTTCAACTGGTGGCTGTGCAATATTTTTTTCGGTTGCTGAGTGATTGATTGGTCGTGTGGTGCTCACGCTCATTCAACAAGTGCGAAAACATCTTGTCAAGGTGACTGTCTTATTTCCATTTCGGATAGAATGCTGAATGACATCCAGCGATTTCTTTCTTGCTTGTGTTTACTGCTCACATGAAATTAAAACAGTCTCACCCGTGGATAAATTTCCGGTGTGAATGCAATCAATCTATCCGCCTCCTTCCTATATACTAAGGATTAAGGAGCTTACAACAATAATCAACTGCAGAGGTACGGCGACGAAAGACAAACGTATTGTCTGAACTGGTTGTGCAAACATTCCAGAAAAAATAATTGGTGATGTAATACAGATGAGCTCAGATCAGCAGTTGCCCCCAACCAGTTCGTCAAGAATTAGACAGACAGATACACACAGCAGACAGACAGACCCTACGAAGCCTCTTAGCAAACTCGACACAACTGTGTGATTCAAAGGTCTCTTCTTAATCGTGCGACACTTTTGACTGTTTAGATGTAACTTTTCTCCGTCTATTTGGTAGGGTTATTGTCGGTGATGTCTTTATTGAGTTACGATTAACCCTGTACAATCAGAACACTTGTTGAAACTTTCGACACACAATCGTTCATCGGGCGTTCGTGTCACAGCTCACATATGTTTGGTGTGCACTTCGCACGGTTCCATATAATAATGAATCAGATATGCAGCGTTTCCAAGTTTTCCGGTGATCTCTTCGATGTAAGGACTTCATATTGAATCATCTAATTGACAACTCGAGTCTTCTACTAATCATCCTGAACAGGTGTACTGCACGGTCAGTTTCTCGGTCTCAAGTTAGTCACCACCAGTTTTCTTCCTCTCTTGGATGACAGTATCTAACTGATCTTCCCGTAATTCTTTGACCCATTTGATTGCACTGGGATTAAGTGATTTTTGGCTTCCGTTTTAACTAACCCGACGCCGTTTTCTCGTCACATTTAGCGCTACTATCTCTTCCCGAGTGTACCATGTTTCTAATGTGAGACCAGAAGTTTAATCTCTTCTTGCATTGAGGCTTTCATCCACGTCCGTATTTTATCACTTCGTAGGATTTCTTACCTTCAGTTTGATTTTCCTTTGATTTTTGCTGACCTCCAGAAAGCTGTTTCTATACATTTTAAGGTGACACCCTAAGAGCAAATGATTCTAGAGGAGAAAAGAACAAACCTACTACTTTAGAATTGGGTTTACCGCTGTCATTATCTTCGGTGCCTTCACCTGGCCTTCTTGATTTTATTTCAATTCAACCCTAATTATTCAAGCAAGAGCGATCAAATGGTCACTGGTAGGTCCACAAGACAGTCGTTCACTTGTCATAATCAAGCAGTTTGCATGAGTTTATTTTCAGGATACAGCTCACTGCTTATCCACTGTCTGTCGGACTCATTTTCCCTGCTTTGGTATTTATTTCAAGCGACTTCCTCCGCTTGTCTGTGAACGTGTTACGAGGCCGCTTTTGTTTTGCCCCAGAACTAGGGGGGAAAGTTAACTTTACATCCAGCTCTCCTGTTCGTAGTCAACCCAGTTATTGGCCCAAGCGTCATTCATCTGATTTAAAACAGCCATGTCGGCCAGTCCTGCCTCCTAGACACGAACCGGCCTGAATGGTATATGAGTTATCGTACCGAAACAGCCGTCTTACATTTTTGACAACGGCCAGTAGCCTCACCTTAAGTGTAAACGCCATGGGTCTCATCGTAAATGAGATGACATGCTTAGAAACCCACTTTTGTTGAGGTGTTTGGAAGAGACGTCGCACACTGTGGCCGAAAAAGAATAGTCATTCTCTAGTACTTTCAAAATCAATGAGGTCAACTCTTCACTCATTCATTCATTTATACCATCCTTCCTTTGACTATACTGTTATCAAACGTTCACGGAATAACAAGCGTCTCAGGGTGCTCTATGCTGTCAAGATCAGAGCTGAGTCTGGTTCGCAAGTTCAACCTCTAGATATCCTTAAATACGGTGTTTGTGATAAGCCTGAAACCACAGCTTCCCCCACAGAAAAACCAGCCGGCGGTGGCCAGGTCGTGGAGTTTGGACGTAAAGGTCGCGCGTTCGAATCCTTCCACTGCCGATTAATTTCCCCATTTCGCAGCGGCCGCGACCCCCTTCCTGAAAAAAGATGTACATTGTTAGTTCGTTAATAAATGAAGTAGAAAGATAAAAGATAAAACCTTCCTGTGGTCCGATTCTATCCCAGCGTTTGTAAAAAAACAGAGCCTTCATATTTCTTGGAGTACGAATTCAACATTTTTTATTGGAAAAAACCCATCCTGTTGCTATTACTTTGACCTTTGTTGAAACTAACTAGTCACGTCGCACTGACCAGTTTCTCGAAGTACAACACACATTTCTTCCGCCAATTTGGATTGGCCTAAACATCTTACAAGAGTACTTTTGATTGCATATTCGATTTGGTATGTCCAGTTCGTAAACCTTGTTTTATCATGAACATAATAATTTCTGTTACGGTAAAAACGTGTTGGTTTCGTCCTTGCATGCATCCGGATACTGTCACGATTGAGACATTTTGACAGTTGTATCAGTTCTAAATCTGACAGGTTTCCAAATTCAATCTTAGTAATAATACATTTCGCGTGACGCAAACGTAACTGAAACGGTTTGTTGAAAAAGGGCTGGAGTCGATGTTGAAACCATTTGTACTAATAATTGTCTTGACCGGCGGTTGTCAAAGGTGCTAAGTGTTTGTTACTCCAGAAATATCAGCTATTTGAATCACTGAACGACCGGTGTTTGTGTTGGTGGACGACAGTTATTATCACCATGGTTCGTTACCACACGTGACCTGTTGGGATCTCATGTGAATTTCACTGCAAACCTCAAGCGAATTGTTACTGTCCCCTCTTCCTAAGTTGACTGAGCTTTGGAGAGAAATATCGGTCACTAGCTTACATGTCGGCAAGTAACGCGTGTTTGCAAGTGCGGAATAAACACACAAAAATAATGACTGCAGAATGACATCCCGCAGTGGTCACCCTCGTTCAAATAGGTTTACCGGAACTGGCGATAGACCTTACCATTACTTACGACCTATTTTCCGTCACAATCCAAACTTGTCTTTTACCGAACATTACTCGCCCGTGTTACTTCGTTATTTTTATTAATCTAGGCACGTGCACTTTATCGACAACCAGAATGGCATCATCCCAAGAGCCCCAGACCTTCTGTTGAATAAAAACGTTTGTCATTTTTTGTATCCGAAACGACAGACCCATTTCTTCATAAGCTTATGCTACGCCTTATGTACCACTTCAGGCAACAATGTAGCTATACTTGAGTTTACTAATCGTGATTTTAAATTGAAACCTTGTTTAATGTTTTCTATGTAGACAGAATCTTCTTAGGAAAGTTCAGGTTTACCAAGGGGATGTGACTGACAACCATCGAACATATTTGATTAAACACTTAAATGAGGAAATTTAGTCATAGCCGGTCGCCCCAATCCGGGTTATCGACCACCTTACTTGCTTTGTTGATCTATCTGGTGTCGGCATCCATAAGTGGTCAGTTTTCTCAAGTCCGCCTAGCTCCGTTTTGCAATAACATCCCTGGTGATCGGGTTTCTTTAATAAACCGGCTTAGTCTATAATTTCGTACAATAAAATATCAGGATTCAACTTGAACCACCTGATGCTTCTTCCTGTTTACTAGTATTTCATTGCTGTTTCGGCTGCTTCTTGGAGTCCACGAATGGAATCATGAATATTAGACTCCAGTATGCTCAGTTTTAACCTACCTGGTTATGGCGAACCAGTCCGAGTTATTCGTTCATTTATGATATGGTCTAAAACAGGATTTTGCACTATTTTCAGAAAACTCCTTCGTCATTCATAAGTCGGTTATCCCGCTTACCGAAGTCTGCGACCTAAAATATCGAACAACAGATAAGGGGGCTGCATCATTTTATGTTGATATCTCCTAAGCCAGAGGGGTTATTTACTTTGGTGTGAGATTCGTAGTCGGTCTTCGTGAGCCCCAATGACTGTACAAGGAAAAGGACTCCCAACAGAAATAAAACAAGTGCACAGTAATTTCGGTAGTTCCGAATACTAAACTGGAGTTCATGTGACCTGCTGATTCATTTGAAATCATACTTAACATCCTTAGATTTGCGATTCTCAGTTATCTAATCCCGTTTCATTTTCACAAAATTACTCTCATAGTATAGTAACTAATTTTAATCAGTTTCTATGAGTTTGAAAATTTGCGTTCGCCATAGTTAAGGTTGCTGATTTTCATGGATTTCTGACTGCTGAGCATGGTGTTCAGGTCGCAAACTTGAGATATGAGTTTGTTCGTGATACACTGTTGTCTCCAACGTACCGTTGGTATTTCATTTAATCAACACGTCCATAAATACCAGCTCTCCATCTTTCTCCGATTCCATGGTAAACTTGATGTCAAACTGAAGTATCATTTTCCTAAACATCAAAAATGCATCTGAATTAACTGGAAGATTACACCAAACGCAAGCAATCACAGTTGTTCATAGATTGTCCCAAACATTGAGAAGACCAACACGAAAACCGAATGAGCGACTAAAAACGGGGAAAAGAACAAAAGTCGTTTGCAAAGTCAAGTGCATGGGATAAAACAAGTGCTATATAGGTCAAACCTGGAGAAAAGTGATCACTTGAATTTACGAGTACAAACTAGCTACGAGAAGACACGATCCGCTGTCTCCCTCTCATATTCGCCCAAGAAGATCAAGAAGGACACAAATTCAATCTGGATAACGTTGGCATCCCGGATCAAGCAGTTACAAGGCACATGAGGGAGATTTTGGATGCGTGATATTCTTCAAATAATTCTAGCAATAGACATATCGAATTGGATCAGGTGTGAATTCGGATGAGAGGCAGACAACTCAGCTAACTGAAAAAACCGGAATTCAAGTCATGCAGAATCATAATCACAAATATGTATCGATATACGGAAGTGAGTTAAACGACATTCATATAGTCGAAATAAAAACAACGACACACATCCAAACGGATTAAACTTCTAGGGCCGAATGTAAATCTCCGAAGGGCAAGGGTGAAACCAAGAGACCAGGTGAAAAAAGAAGCCCATTTTCCAGGGCAAGGTCGTCAAATAAGCTCAAGGTCAAAGCTAACGGGAAATCTATGAATAGATAAGAACCCCAACAACTGCACACTTGCACTGACGAGGTCACCTCGACGATTGATGAAAGGTTTGCCACGTAAACACCATGCTCATCAATCAGAACCCCTTGAAAATGTCAACCAAACTTTAACCGTACCTCTCAGTGAGACTGAACTAGTTGGTCTTAGATTTCTACAAACCATGGGAGTTACATTCTCTATAAAGTTTTTTACAAGTTGCCTTGAAATAATCTCCTCAAAATTTGCACACGTTTACCTCAATGTACGCCCACTATCTGCTCTTACTAGGGACCCATGATATACTCTTCTTGCTTTTCATTCTTTCAAGCAAAAGACAGTAGTATTTGATTTTACCTCCATATCCTGCCACTTAATGTTACGTCCCTTTTTAGCAGTGCCTTCTTCATGTTTCCAATTATTCCTGTTTTTTCCTGATCTGAATAATACTTATGCACTTCTGGCTGGGAGAATCCCTGTGATTCTTCACATCTTTGTGTTTCCGGTCCTATTTAATTAGGAAACTCAGCTGGCAGAGTTTGACAATTGCAGAATTGATCTAACAGTGAAAACTCTTCGACCGCGGCGGGGTTCAAAACCACGCAGATTTATTCTATAATACGTCGGTCGCCAACTGTTATGAGCATGATTCATGGTGAACTATTATCTGTGCAGTAACCAGGAGAAAAAAGTGGAATGTTTCTTATGGGCTTGTGAAAATGCGATAGGTCTCCAAAAGTGAAATATGTTTACGATCACGGACATCATTTCGCTTTCGGGAAAGTCGAATATAGCTGTGACTAACTACATCGAAATAGTAACGTTAAATTAGTAATCAAGCCAGTTTGTCGGTCGGATGCCCAATCGCTTCGGCATGATACGCAACACCGACCCCCCATAAACATCAAGCTATAGTTCATAATGAATAAGACATTCTCAGCATCATGGTTCGTACTGGTTTGCACCTCGTCACGCAAATGGTGGAGTGAGAAGTTAGCACTTAGCCAAACCACTTGGAGAAGGTTGACCTAGTCAATAAAGGAGACAAAACTCGATGTCTCGTGCTAAATAGAAAATGGAAACCGTGAAGAGTTTCAGGACAAAAGCCATCTTCAACCACATTAGTTTCAACTAAATGAAAGTGTCTAACGTGTAGTCCCTTATGCAATGGCTTACCACAGATACAAGACATAAGTGGAATGAACTAGACTGCAACACAATCAAGTTGAGATGTCACAGAACACGGCGACATCAGTTACACACGTCATAATTCTGAACATTTCATTAAACTTCTAACTGCATTTTCATCACTTCCAGTCCTTAAGTGAAAAAAGACATGAGTTTGGTAAATATCGCATCCAAATTGCTCTCCAGCATTACGGCTTGCCTATTATCCGACACTCCGAAGGTGTCTGCTTGCGTATCAAGCTGTCTTCGCATCCGGTCCGTCCTGCAAATCTCAGGGCATATGCACACCTTCTGAATTCCCATAATCTCTGTTTTTTCCTAAACTGAAAATGACATTCGTTTCGGTCGACTGTACATTTTCTGTGGCATTGTCTCTCACGTAATTCTATGAGAAATGAATTCCTTTCACTCGTCCAAACTGTGCATGCGTATGAAGCACAGTTCATTCTTAATCCCATATGTCACTAGTGTTCCCCGCTTGAAGCGATGTTCTTCAGGGTTGTTCCCTTTAACCGTTATTCTCCAACTTTATCATTGGAATGAATTTGGAGATGGTACCCTTCGCATGCATGGAGAGATATGGAGCTGCCTAATTGAGAATATGTGGATGATCTTGTGGTTTTGAGTAAAAGCGCGAATCAGTCCCGGTGGGTTTGGTTAATAGCCAAAACCTGTTCATGCAGGAGAAGAATTGGGCGAAGTAAATGGGCTTATTTATTTGAGAGGTCATTTTTCATGCTGTTCCGTCCTGTTATATTAACCTCCTTTGGTCCCGAAACGGCCAAACATTCTGCAATTCATGTCAAATAGGATAAAAATATGATAAGTCTACTGTAGATCCTGTCGTTTCCCGTTTTGCCGCAGCGATAAACCTGCAATAAAATGCCCATTTACTCGCCGCACATCAAAAAGTCACTGCTGTATGCCGATATCCAACTGACGAAATTTATTTTACCCTCCGCATGTTCTACCATTGAGGTATCTCATGCAAAAATACCGAACATGAATTAAGAACTCGAGCATCCGGTATAACCCAAACCACTTTTTTCAGTGACACAGCAACTATCTCCGCTTTATTCAAAATATCATCATCTGTAATGCGAGACTCTGTACTACCATTTAGTAAGTTTCGCCATGTCGACTTTCTCATTTACTGAGCTCCGGCGTACGGGGGCTCCTCTTTCCCATCTTGCGGATTCTACTATTTGCATCCCCCTGGCAGTGCACTGCCTTGGAATACTACATGTCGGGTAATTTTCAATGGGAACGAAAAGAACGGCCGAACAGATTCGGAACTAAATTTTAATCTACATTAGAGGTGCTTCCAGATGACAAAAAAACAGATTTTTTATGTAAAATGTAATATTCAATCAAATCCCGAACAAGGAACGTTGAATTGTTCCTTGGAGGCTGTCCACCAGATATCATCAGATGAAGATGAAGCTTTCAGTGAAACAAAGATGGCATTTTGTGGGATTAGATTAGTGGTTTTCAGAACAGTGAATCACTATCTATGCGCTTTGAGTTCCGCAGGCTGGATCTATGGTCTACTGTTTACCAAGAAGGTGAAAGATTGCCCGTTTGATATCCATCTTTGACGTTAATTTTTGGATGCACAGTATTTCATTCTAACTAGAAATCTGGTTCTTTTTAACAACTCAAAACTCACCACAGTGTAACTATTCAGGTGCATAGATGAGGTAGGTGTTTCGTACTTCTCCAGAAATTTAGTCCGCATTCGATCCTGTTCTGTGGACTCTCCTGCTTCACAAATAGAAATCATTCAGTTGCTCAAGGCTGATGTTCATCATGGGTGTCTGAATATCTGACAACAAAACTGAATGCATGTGCCCGGGTAGGATGATATCAAGCATTTCAGGAAGTAATTCTTTCCCTTAGTCTGTTCTACACATTTTTTACCTAGTTCCATGTAGTATTTATTCGAGCATATTAATAACACCTCGTCTTCCATCTGCCAATTTTCTGTACAACCCGTTTTAAGTCCAAACCAATCCAACCGTTTTGCATATCTGTTCTTTTCTTCTCGGCCTGCTTAACCAGTTGATTTCTTATTCGCCGCCATAGAGTCATTTGCTGGGTTTAGATTCCGTCATACGTTCCGGAATCACTGTAAACATAACTTTGAAAAGAGTCTTCGTACATCACCCTGGCAGATAAACATCGAGGCCGACCATTTCAAATAGGATGGTTATGACATCTATCAGTTAAATCTATCATAACCCATTATCCCAGCCTCTCAGTTCCCTTAACGTTTCGTTTATTAATGCATTTTCTCAGCCATATTTTATTGTTCCACTCTTATTTTTGTCCAACCTGGATTGGCTTGTTTTCATTAGCATAGTGCTCAAATTAGTTTAACTTTATGTGAACAAGGCTGGAGATTTGGACAGAAACATACTCTCATTAACTGTGATATGTTTTCGAAGTTAATCTTTAAGCTAAAAAGTCGGTGTATGAAAATTTTACACGAAATCTTCTAGATGTCACATCTTATGCTCTGCGCTCTGTCCTAATGTTATCCCATTTTGTCGTTCTGCACATTGCCGAGTAATTATTCGGGAAAGCCAACGTCCTTCAATTGATACGAAGCCTATTAGAACAATAGCATGTCTCAGTTGACTAGCACGGTAAAGTCCTAAGTCTGAGCAAATCGTTTGGCAAACAAAATTTGTTTACTCTACTACGGCAAAGTGAAGATTGCATTCTTTTTGACTGGAAGATGAACGTTTGTGTGCACAAATGTTTGTGTAAATAAGGGTCAAAAAATACAACTTCAGATTTTATGATATCAAGATTAGGCATTTTTTCGGTAACAACTATTTGGACCACACTGAGTTATTGAACAGTAAAATTGTACACAAGAACAATTCATATGGGGCATCGTTATTTCGGCACATTACAAACCTGAACCCGATTCTGATTCTATAAGTTTTTCCCGGTAATTTGAAGCTCAACCTCACACTATGGACAAAACGCAACAGCAAAAAGTTTCTTTTCGTTAAGCAATGGCAATCGCGTGATTAAATGAATCCTTACCGAAATACGACATGGCAACTTGACAACCTTTGCAAAGCTGATCATGTTGAAAATTTGTTTGTGTACTTCTCGATTGCATTCAATGTGAGCTTATCAAACACGATTGTCGCAATCCAGCAAGCATTCTGTTCCATTAGATTGCTCAATTGCTTCGACTCACTGAAGAATTATAAGGTTTTGTGTAACAGGTCCGTTGCGTGATTTGCAATTCGAGCATTTTCATGGAATGCCTGGAAGTGATGAAAATGCAGTCAGAAGTTTAATGAAATGCTCAGAATTATGACGTGTGTAACTGATGTCTCCATAGTTCATCCAAATTTCGTTGCTTTTTCTGTGAATCATTTCTATGTGATTCCTGCAAATCCCGTTCAACTCTGAAATTTCTTTTGTATTCTCGGTATGCCCATTCCTTTCGGAGGCAAAACGCCTTGTCGGTACCACCCCTCCGTTATATCTCTGAGTGGACTATCTTCAAGAACGTGTGCAGACTCCACCGCTCCATCGCAGTTGACAATCAGCTCGTGGTGGTAAAGTATAGTAGCCAGTAGGTTGCATAAATAAGGAAACCAAATACGTTTGGCTTTGACAGTGATGTACCAGGTGAGATAAAATATGCTTCCACCACGCAGACGCATCTGACGGGATTTGCAAAGTTTGATAGAACGATCATGTAATTGGCATTGCGCCTGAGTCTAATAGAGCAGCCTCACTGGCTATCAGTGTTCACGAGACGCTGGACCTAGGCGATCGTTACACATTCTCGGACGGAACCCAGACGACATGCAAGTGCAAAACGTGGGATCAGATCGAGAACACGTTATCCCATTGTCTACAGATCGCCAACCGACATAGTGGCGTAATCAGCAGGGAAGAGTGCGAATATGCAAACTGAGACGGCCATACCGTGAGTTCGGTCAACCAGTCAGGATGAATGGTCCGATTAGACAAGAAAACGAAATCGAGTTAAATGCACTGAACAGGTTGGACCAATCAAAGCGCGACCCGGACAGCCGGTGCAATCAGGGCAGCCGCACAGGCGCAAATATGCGAGCAAAGTAACCCACAGATCTGGGGTGATTTCATTTGATAAAACGGGATTTTGTTGACTTTTGTTCTCGCTTGAGCTAGTGGGGCAGGGCGATATCGATCTAGACCTAGGATCCGCTGACTGGAGAATAGAAATCAGAACAGTGATTAGTCTCTACTCAACAAAAAGGCGATAAGGTGGTCTTTTTCCAGCTGCAAGGGTCAATTTGAGGTTAGATTTCACCCTAGAAGTCCGTGCAACCCAGTTTACCCGGGATTTTGACATTTTCTACAATTAACGGACTATACTAAGCAAAATGCTGTTCGAAGTACCGTATGCTTTCTCGTAGTCATGATATATCAGAAATCAGTGTTATGGTAAACGATGAGACTTAGCTAAAATAGGTGGTATGGCGCGTGTATTTATTATCATCAGTGGTTTTTGAGCTTTCTGCGTGTGCTGAATCATAGCTACTGATTTCGGTGGGGGAAAGAAAGTTAAATTTTTATTTACTTGTTTCATTGGAAGTGGATAGACAGTGAGTATAAACATTCTGCGGCTTCATTTTGTTTCAGACAACGGTTTCATTGGAGAAGGTACCCCTTCGGTTATACTTTATTATCCAGCAGTATATTTGGTCCAATTGGAAAAATCTGAAGCGCTTAGTGACCGTTGGTGTTCAAGCGGATAAGATCCTGGGGTTCGGACGTAAGGATCGTGAGCTCGACTCCTTCCACCGTTGGCCAACTTCCCCGATTGGCGCCCCTCTATTAGCCGTGGTCACCTCCTTGGGGGATAATGTACACTTTTGATTAATTAATGAAGGTAATGAAACAATAGAAAATATTGCAATAACTTCTTTAAATTATTTTTTCTGTAGTTATGGGACATATGTCCATGTGCTACTTCATCAATTTTTCTTGTCAGTTTTCCGATACTTTAGATATTGAATTACTAAGAAAAAATACGCCGATTTCGTCTCTTTTCGGTCAATTTAGTTCGCTACAGCGGAGTTCCAAATTGCTTTCCTTAATTAACCAGAAACATCTGTTTGCGTAGTTGTGGTATTCTTCTTATCGACTGGCTTATAACTCTTTGTCCACACCCAAATTCACATACATTGTTGTTTCCCAAAGGTTAATTTTTGTCAGTCCTCCAAATAACAACTATAGTGATTGTATCATTCACTGAACTCGAACTGTTTTTCACTTCTAGAGTAATGATGAAACTTATGGTATTCGTCTACTGCTTAATTTGCATTTGTTCGACATTGTTTTCTTTATTCAAGAATTTCACCTTCGCATTTCACGTAAGCCAAAGAAACAAACCGATCGGAGCGAATATTTTAAGCAATCCCATCTGGTCAGGTGACGTTGTTACGAATATTGAAACATTATCTGAACTGTGTTTGAAACTATGCATCAGTTTGAAGTATTTTTCAATGAATCTTGGGCAATCAAATATGGTTCACTTTGGAATTGTATGCGCCTCCAGTTAATTATTTGTCTTTTGTCCTATGCTTTTGGCAAGTATTGCATCCCTTCTCGATTGATACAATGTGGTTCGTAGGCAAGGATCAAGAAGCAATTTCCTCGGTGTATACTGTCCTTTCAGAGTAAATATTGTAGGTGGTGTCGATTGATGATGATGGTATGATGTAAATGGGTGAGTAAATACTGACCACGAATCGTTGGAGATATAGTAAAAGCCTATGGGATATGTTAGCAAAAAGGTTATGGCGAGGTGCATGCATACATAGATGTGGTTTTCAGTGCCGAAGACACAATGGGAATCGGTGGTTTAATAATGAAACAATATTTGTAATAGTGTACGAATAAAGGTGATATTGGTGGTGTAATGAAAATTTTAACAAAATATGAGGCTTTATGCTTTGAACAGAATGGACTTCCCGCGACAGAGTCGATTCTATCATGGAGAAGTCTGGAGGTCCTCAGAGGATTTCAAGATTGTGGTCGACCTAAACAGGATTTAGACCGGCCAGATCAACTTAGCTGCCCTGTAAACAGTTTTCTTGGGTAAAGTAGAGGCGACAAAAGTCACATCAGGCTTCCTTCAAGAAAGTTTCCCTTGCTAGAATAGAAAACCCAACTTATCATCTGAAGGCGATGGGATGGTTAGAGACATCCGGCCACATGAAAGGTGCGAACCCCTTTAGTACACGCAGTCACTTTCTGTCCACTCATGGACCGTGCACTGTCCCCGTTAGATCAGCGGTTATTCATGAAGTATTAAACCAATTATTTCTTATTCCAGGCGAGATTCGTTCATCCCCGGCACACAATTGACCCTGGCAGTGCTGATTTTAGGATGGTGATACCGTTCATTTTACATACAGCAAAACCGCAATAGGCCAGCTATGTGGTGAAAGAAACCTAAGTGAATATGTCAGTGGAATGACAGCTAAATGAAGGATAGCGTCTTGTGTCAACCACGGTAAACCCTGAACACTAGAATATGGACGGTTTGTCCATCAATAGAGCAGACACAAAATTACGACGCAATTTGAGGAATGTATCCAAAGCAGTGCTTCCGTTTTATACAAATGCGTGTTTCCACTGTCAAGCCACAGAAATATTGCCTTGGCTACCTATAAGACTATGTAGTATGTTGAAACATTGGCTTTTTGGACCTTCCTAATGGAAACCATACACAGATTCCAATTCCACCGTCTGCCTGATGAAATTTCAGCAGTTATGCCAGTGGCCTATTCATTTCTCCGTTTGTTCCAAAATTTTGACAGTGATTCCCAACTTTCCCAGAATGATACCGAGTTATGCCAAGATGAACTGGGGGTACAGGCTTCCGCTTATACAATGTGACCGTTTGGATAAGGTAACGAGCCTATAAATTTGTTGCTCTCGTCTGCTTCAACAGATACAGCATGCTTCTGCTGTCTGTGCACTGCTTTGCAACGTACAAAATGCGAAGACACATGAAAACCCACTACTCAGCGAGAAGTCTTCTGTGGTGAGACTGAGTCAACCTGTATTTACTGGTAACTTTGTCAGGTAGGGTTGCCAATTTACCAACCAGCACTCGCGGCTCAACTTTGGGCAGTTCTTGGCCATGTGAAACGAAAAAAACATGGGTTACAAAAGCTGTACTTCAATTCTGTTGTCACCCTGGTGTCAGAGTGACATATGGTAAAGCGTACGCAGTGAGTCGGGAGTACGAGATGCAGACACAAGCTACGAATAGAGGTACAGTGTGACCATACCGTTATTGGTGTTGGATGCAAGATTAAAACATCATGTGATCAAACCATCACGGTTGAGCTGCTGATGGAGGGGGAAGGAAACCTCGAACGAGTGATATAGGCCGGGTGCTAGGGTCAATCAGCGACAGAGGGCAGCCAAGCATTGGTATATGGTTGAACGTATGCTGTAATCAATTTTCGTCAAGTGAGTGGGACCGTCAGTAGGCACCAGTCGACTGAAGAAGTACTGGGACACTCTCATTGCTGAACCATTTTCGTCACAATGCTGGCTAGTCGTAGGAGTGCGGTCATGGTGATGAAAACTAGGTGTTGATGCCTGACCGGATGAATGAGATAGCTATTTCAAGCAAAGTAGTACAACATTCCAGTCAAATTCCGAGCTCCCTTGGCTTGAAGCGGTCGATTGTTTGCTTGAATTACGACTGTCGTGTGTCAGGCAACTTTCAGCTTGAAACAATTTCTAGTGTGATGCTCAGAGCTCTGTTACATTTTGATAAACCAAGTAGAGGCATGAACTGAACGGTTTCCTTCAAAAGGACAAATGAATGCGATCACAATCAAGCCTGCAAGATCAATTAAAATATTGGGATGATTTTGATTTATTGCTACTTTAATGCAGAAGGAATCGGTTGGTATGAAGTCAAAACAACAAGGTTCATGTTTAAACTATTCCCCAAGATGCGAATGAGAATGATGATGACGAAAACTGGAATTACGTAGTCGAATACTGTGGAATTGTTAGAATCTGTATACGACCCACCGATTTTCACACGGAAAAGTGGCCGAGAAGTGGTTAAGTTATCGAACGAACATCGCAGGACCTGACTATAGCGCTGACCGAAATAGGAACCAAAATGTACGCGGAATACGAAAAACCAGCTAGTATTTCCACCATGAGACGATACTTAGATGGAAGATTGGTAATTAGCAAAGTAGTACAACCAGTACCCGTTTGTCCTACAGCCGTTTCCATAGAAGGTTGCACAAATTGTGGGCCAAGAAAATGATACCATGTGAGACTGGAAGTCATCTAGTCATTTGGATCGATGAGACGAATTTTAAACTGCCTCGTCTAATAAATCGCGCAGGGTCTGTAAGGCGCTCCGCGAGGACTGCGCGGTCTGGATATCTGAACTTCTAACCCAAAGCCAGCCTGGACGACCGAGCGCCCGAGTCACGTGACCTGGTCGAATCGCGAAGGCCCAAATCATCGGTTGTACAAGTTTCCAGCTTTACCTTGTCGTCACTCGGAAATACACGGCCTGCGGAAATAATTTGTGGTCCTTTTACCCACGACAAATTGGTGAGCCCGACGGAATTCAGCACCTGTGCTTTGTTTCTCGGTTCTTTGTAGTTACCTACAGATCCCATCATCTCATTTTGTACACTATTCCTATCTGCCATGGATTTAAGTGATGCAAAAGCCAGCAGTGACACTCTTGAGGCCTCGATTGCTGCAGAAATTGCCCTGTTTTATGTTTCAATCCCCGCTTTTGGTTCGCGCAGGTAGGAGCAAATTTCCGCATTCACGTCCATTCTTAGTCTACAATGTAGTCCAAGGTGGTAGGGAAAATTTGTGATTAAATTTAGGAAATTTCCTTTGGGAAATCCTGTGACATTCTCGAAGAGAAAGTAGTCAAACGCATTTGATTATCCGACCAGCAAACCCTTGATATGCTTTTCACAAGTGTTAAAATCGGAGATCGGAAGCAATCTCAACTATTTAGATACATGAAGCAACTTTTGGACTACTCATTCTTATGGAATTTGTGGATGAAGACTTCCTTCTTCGATTAGAGAAGTTTCGACACCCTTCGAGGAAAATGCCTTAGTAGCAGAATTAACTGAAGCTGCTGTTAGAATGTTTGACTCTATTGTGAGAAATGACATAGTCCGAAACATACAGGAACAACCAACAGGCCTCTGGCTAGATTGCGCGACTGTTGCTTACTTGACGTAATCAAGTATTGTGTACAGTTTGGTTCAAGACAACACTCGGTGATTCGTCAATTTTTGTATCATGAGCCCACTGGACTTTCAGACGTTTGTTCCGAGGAGCACCTCCATCTAATCTCCGAATACATGACGAAAATCGCAATAACCGCCGACATTTTTCTCGAACGAGGCAACCAAGTAGCAGTACCGACCTCGCTCGCAGGTTCTCGGAGGATCGACCAGGGCGTTAAAATTCGTTACATTTTCCTGATTTCCGGAAACGAGTTGCCCTATATTGCAAGATTCCCTGGGCAGAAATCACCGTAGCTTGATTCTGGGCATCAGCTCGCAGCCTAGCCTCATGTACTCAGCTTACCGACTGTAAAATATGCACGAATAAACATTACAAAGGTGACTGAGTTTGATCTCCCTCCATACACGTACCCACACGGGCAGATAACCTTGCTTTCATAAGAAATGACAAGAAGGATTTTCATTTAATTTGAATTACTGTTTACCATATTTTACCCAAGCAGCCGATTCTGTGAAGCCGGAAAAATTCCACCTACGAATGCCATCCTGTATCGCTCTTTGTTTCAAGGAGATACGCAAAATTTCACATCGATTCAAAGTACGGTCTCGTTGTGATAGCCCGCACTTATAAAATAATGCGGAAAATAGTTTAGTATCACCGTTGTCTAAGACCAGCTCATCAAACTGTCGATTTAACACTTCTGCCAACACCCGGGAGGTTAGGCACCTCTACGTCCGATCATCTGAAACGTCCTCCACCTGCCATCCACTGGTGATCGTGCTGGACGTTTGAAGGAAATATCTGGAACATGCGAAGTTGAGACAATGCGTCCCAAATAGTATACTCGGTCGGACAACCTTCATACACTCGACTGCGGTGCTCGAATCTTTTGTGTTCTTCCTTTTTGGCTACTACTCAACATATCAGTAGCTAGTTACGCTATGTCACAAAAGAACCCAAGCTCCAGGACCTACCGTTGCTTTCACCTTTTGCCTTTGCCACTAATTGGGATTGAGAGAGTGTATTTCTGTCAGGATATGCACATAAAGACGACGCAATTTTCTGTGCCTTTTGGATCGCCATGTTCTCGTTCGCCAACCGATTGGTAAGGTTTTTTGCTGCCGAACGTTGGGCTCAATGACATGCCATTCTTTAACGATCTTTTCCGTTGACCTGTATTCGGTCTTTATTTATGGGCGACAAACCTGACAGCCTTTGTACCTGCAGCATAAAAGCTAAGGACAACCTTTATTGTATTTGCGAGATCTGAAACAGTTCGCTTAAAAGCTTCCTCAGTGAATTTCGTTTTCACTCTAAATGGTCTAACACTCAGTTGCCAATCAAACTGGTTTTTAGCTCGTTGAATTACACGATATGAGTACACAACAGCAGTATCGGCAACAGCATTTCCCATAGCTTACTAGCTTCTCCGCCACACCTGAATGGGCAAGTTGCATTCCGTGAGAATTTTTCATCACAGTTTAAGAGCCACGTGTCACTTAGTAACTATAAGGCCGCGGTCTTAGGCTGTATTTGTTAGCTGGCAAACTGCGGCGCTTGACGCATGAACTGTGCAAAATAGTTGACACACCTTTGCGATGACGTGTCACGTTTAACAAGTATAAGATGGCGTGATTATTCGGTGCATGTATAATGTTCTAAACAAACAAAGATCATTTGCGTCATTAATGGGTGTTGAGGTTAGATAAAATGATCCTGTGGAAAATCGAAGAAACTGACAAATGCCGCATTCGTACTCGAAGCTGGCTGTCTTGTTTGCTGTGACCTAGAATTCGTAACATCTGACTGCACTAACTTGACACTGTCCCAATCCGAAAACATAAAACGAAGTGCTCCAGCATGAGACTGTTGATCGATTGAGTTTTTTGTCTGATCTATCGGTTTGTAGGCAGGCATGCGTTTTTACTAGGTCGTGACAAGTCTTGCAGGCAAAAATTGTTAGGACGTTTAGACTAAGCCATTCATTGTGGCCACTCCAGCTTAATAAACCGAACGTAGACCGCGTCTGTTGGCTAAAATTATGGAAAACAAATTGATTTGTTATATTTGGCCCACTGCGCTCAATTCTTGCAGGTGCCTTTTCTGTTCAGCCCAAACATCTTTGCTAAATTTGCCAACGAAAAATGAAAAATTAGACGTTTATACTTCGTGTTGTGATAATTAATTGAGAATGTGCAACTTTGAAAATGAGTAGAAGCAGAGAAATTAAACAAAATTTCACACCTGGATAATGAATGCAATGCGAAATACTTGACAACCGGACTAAACATTATGATATTAAAAAATCGAACAAGGTACACTCAAAAGAAATTTTTTCGTAATAGACACTTGACGTGGGTGGTTTTAAACCTTAGCGGCCTCGATGCAACGAGATCCTGAGTCGGTGACCAAGCGATTAGCCTCACAGCGTTTGAACTTGAGCGTTCTCGACTCGGGTCTTTCGATACCTGATCATTTCTCTGTTTCAGAAGCTCCTTTCGAAAAGATTTTAGAGTATTTGTTAAATTTGCATGCATTGTCAGGCGAATAATTACCAGAAACAAAAAGATAGAATATAAAAAGTAAGCAAAACGGATATAAATAAACCATTTTTGGAATGCCAATCCACGTAAGGTGGTCGCTTTGGCCTCGATTCCTATCGTTCTGAAAACGAGGAACGGTTTTTGGTTTTGTACTCAGACCATCGGTGGCTTCTCGCTAGTACGAGCTTCAAACATTTCAAACACCGGTATGCCACCTGCCGTCCACCATTTTCGAGTCAGTGGTGGACTCAAATCGACCACATTGCCAGCAGCTGCAAATGACGGGGCTGTCTACAAGACTGCTGGCGGCACTGGGCCACTTTCCTCGACTCTGATCACCAGTTTGTATGCATTAGATTGTCGAAGCACTTTGGTGGGTCAAAAAACGCACATTTCATCGTCGGATAGATTGCGAAAAGCTATCTGAACCGACTCGCCTACCAGTCTTTCGAGGCACGCCGGCTAAAAAGCTAGTATTGCCCTACTTCCAAATATCAATAAGCACTGGTCGTTTACCAAAATGTCTTCCATTCTGTTGACTTCGTCAGTTGTGACCTGAGCCATTGCGTTGTGAGACCCTGGATTTCTGTTGAGCTTTTGCGTTTTCTTGACGCACGCCAGTCAATCCCGGATGGTATCATGGGTAATAAAGTAAGGCTCGTAACGAGACGTGAACTCCGGGCAAACTTGCGTAGGGATCGCGAGATCTGGTGGCCTCAGCCAGCTCTGGAGATGGAACATGCTGCCATCATAGAAAATCACCGCGAGCTGTTTAGCCTCACCCGAACTACCGGTAGGGAAGCATTGGATGTGAGCAAAGCGATCTGCAAAATTGACGGTTCACCTAGCCTCAACCTGCAGCGCCGACTAGTACACTGGGCGGAATACCTGCGGGTACAATTTAGCTCGCCCTCAGTGACCACTCTTCGCGCTCGGTGGCTTGTTACAACAGATCCACAAACTAAGGCGGAGATCCCCAGGGAAGTCCTAGCCTTAGGATGTCACAGGTCTCAGGTTCCGATGGGCTTTCTTCAGTCCTATTTAAAAATAGGTGAGTGGAACTGGTCAGGTGTTAGAGCGCCGTTTTACCTTCCATCGGTTGACGGTCATTGTGTTCTTGGACATTCCAATAACCTTTGACTCCTTTAATGTGCCAGTACTGTTTGTCGAGCAATGGAGTAGCTGAGAAGTGTCTGTCCAAAAAGAGTTGCAACACAATATCTCATGTCAGTTTACGGCTTATGGCCAGCTTTCGCCGAACTTCGTCTCCAGTGAAGTACGGCAGAGATGTCCTGTCTCCCCATTTCTTTTCGACTATTTCATAGAGGATGTTGTACAGAACGCATTAGCTGGCTTTTTACACGATGGAGTTGAATTCCTCCCAGGGAATAGACCTATTGAGTTGGAATATACCGATGGCATCGTCTCGATGAATAAAATGCACAGGCAGTGCTACGCGCGTTAGACGGCTTGGAGATTTAGGTATGCATATATGGTATGTGCTTTGCACCGTCAAAATCCAATCTACTTCCTCAAGACTGGTAGGTGGCTGTACCTGCACTAGCCCTTTGTGGTGATCGGTTAGAGGTAATCAATATATTCGAGCACCTTAGGAGTCTGATTACACCTGATGGAGGTGTCGAGCAGGAGGTCATATCATGAATTACGAAAGCCAGAGCAGTTTTTGAGAACCTGCGACACTTTTGGCACCTCCGTGACATGCTAACTCCTTTCAAGGGAAGGATATACAATATCATGGTTCGTAGTGTCCTTTTTTACTTTTACGAGACAGCTTATCCTGATTGAGGATACCGGGCGACATTCTGCTTTGACTGCCAATGTCTCAGAACCACTGCACGAGATTTTGCGAACATCAGGTAAGCAAGACGAGGTGCTTCGTTGTGTGTGGAGTGCAGACAGTCGTCCTATGACTCGGATAATCGCTCTACATCGCCTTCGGTGGCTACGACATGTATTGCTACGCCTGCATATTATCTGCCTTTACGTGCTCTCTTTGCACGTGCTGGGAAAGGCTGGAAGAAGCGACGTGGCGGTCAGGCCACGACTTGTCGTAGAGGTATGAAGAAGTTAGCTTCGGTTTTAGCCTCATTTTGTGCTGTCCGTCTTCCGGGTTGGGGCCCAAGAGATGAGGACTGTTAATGGTTGAAGATGCTAAGAGATATGGCTCAGAACAGGCGTCACTCGTGCGAATACTATATGGCCTGTCTTTAGAACTCATCCTGATTACAAATACTAAAAACAGAAAATCACAAAATGTATACGGTGAACACAAAAGATCATTTGCTTTTAATGGCTCATTATGTTTTGTTCCTTTATTATTTGTATTCTGTGAAATTCCAGTTACTAGTTGTTGCGTTGGCGCCATGCTCGTTTTGAAGCCGGTATATATATATATATATATAATATGGCGGAAAGCTAAAATGAACCAAAAAAGTGCAGGGACAGAAAACATTTTTAGTTATTAGGAGCAGAAAGGAGTTCTCTCCCATGGGTTCTTCCTGCTCAGACAAAATTCCTAATAAATATAAACCACTGATCCGTAGTAGAAACCGGGAGAGATCAGCCTGAACTTTCACGCCGATGGATGAATAAGAAAGCAACGGCATAGATTACAAGCGATGAGTGCGCATATTCACACTCGTTTGATAAGTGAATCAGTTTGGGTAAAGCAAATCATTCTGGGATGGTAGACAGTTCCTGACAAAGCTTGTGAATATCCCTATTACGTAGGACAAAAACTGCAGGAGAACAGATGAGTGATATAAGGAGAACATTATGAAGATCGAAAATTAAGTGGTAACTTGCTTGGTACCTGAGTGCCCTGGTCTAGGAAAGTGAAAAGACAACGACGTGATCAGTTAGCAAAATTATAGCATGCCGTGACCACCTTTGCGGATGCTCATACGGGTGTTAGAACGACTGTATCAGTCTCGTAATTTCAAAGCCCGTGGCAACAGTTCAAAAGCCTTGAACATACAACAGGGCATTCACTCACTACATGTTATCCGTAGGGCTCAGTTGTTAAACTGGATTGTTTTGAGTTAAAGTTACGGCAGTTGCCTAAGAATTAACTTTAAATTTCGGGAGCTACTGCTGCATGCGGAATCTAAGGAGAGCAGTGTTCAGGAATTAGCTACCAACCAGAGTCAGTTCACGTATACCTGACATGTTGCTTTCAAAAACTGGTAACGTTATCTAGCACCGTTCCAAGTTAAAGTGTTTCTAATGACCACAATACACGGTGTTTACACCAACCAAAAGGACAAAACTTGAGTGAAACTGGATTCCGAGAATTGGACTGCGAAAACCTAGGGTTAATAAAATTTGGCAGCATATTTTCAAGAAAGAAATATTATCTGCTAATATATGGGGAGGCAGATGATGCTTGTCGGCAAGAGCCGAGATAGCTTCTACCTGGGCACAAGTAACAAGCAGGATCATCACGGAGGCAGAACCTTCCCTAAATAATATAGAACGCGACGGCAGAGTTTCCCGTATACAGGGTTGAGAAAAACAGTTAGATAAGATATTGGTAATGTGACCGCAAAATGTTGTTGAGGGTACTCTAACAATTATCTTGATCTTGGGAGTAACATCAAACATTCTGTCACCAGTTTCAGCCACTTCTGCAGTCAAAATGTCCTTCTTGAAGGATGTCCAAACTCCACCGATCGACAAAGGAAGATGTTTCGTCCGCATGCTTACCTTATCAGCGAGTTATCAATTCTTTGAGACCCCTGAAGTAGTTTTGCATATCGTAAGAATTGACTAGCCTTTCGACTTCACATTTCAATATTTATGCTTAGAGCATGGAAGTGCTGCTTATCAGGCACTTTAACTCAACTATTCATTGCGCCTGTGAAAATGTTCTGCGGTTCATTAGATGGAATTTTGTAAAATTACATCCTGCACTTAATCTGCAACCTCAACCGTTAGGTTTCATACCATATAGGAGTATATCACAAAATACGAACGAACGTGACGCATGCGAGAAATTGTTTTCATTTGGCCGAATCACAAACGGGGTGGAAAATAAAAAAAGGAAGAATCTCCACAATCACTTTGGCCTCAAAGCTTCATTACCACTTTCGTGGAACAAATCCGACGGACATTTAGGAAAGGTCAACATTACAACTGCAAGGCGGAAGCTGACTCGCAATGTCCGTTGCATAAGTCCCTTGGAATGTAGGGGAGGAGCCGATGGTATCATAGTTTTCAAAGGTGGAGAGTAAGCGCAATTCAGGGACCGAAAATGAGAAACTTGGCCATTCCGCATTTACGTACATACATTTTTTCTTCCACTGTGTCATGCGGACTAAACAGTGAATACGTCATGTTTTTCTGGGACCAGTCGCCGGTTAACACCCGCATAATAATGACCACTGAATCAAAGTAATTCCTTCATTAACCACAGTCACCAGGAGCCTTCTGTGATTAACTTCCTTTCATGACTGTGATAACCCACAACACCAGTTAATCCCGTGCCGGCTGCAATACGCTTTCACCTCGAACACGCATTCTTGCCGTCAATATTCCGATTGCTCCATGTTACCACGTGTCAAACTCACGAAATATTGTTTTATTTTACAGCCGTGGTCAATCAAGCGCGCCTTTTGACTGGTTGCGCTACAGTACTCTGACATCCTTATTTCGTTGTTCTTCTATCGGATATTTGATCCGATTATGGTTCTCGTTCGCCGCAACAATCAGTTGTTGTTTGAAAACCATATGGCTTCTCAACATGGACTGGGATCATGCTCTGCTGCACCTCGAAAATCTTTCATACGAGGTACTCCTGCTGGCTGGAAGGCAGCTCTTAAATGCACCCCACCGACCAAGATGTCCATTCCAGCGTTGTTGAGTATCAACATCAGCTTTCTGTTTACGAAAGTGTCAGACCTGTCGCTCACACTTCCGTAACCGATGCATGTTCACAAATGTGTCATCTGGGTACAATAATCGTGGCTGAACTCGGATACCGCTGATTCACTCGTGTTGAGAGAGTTTCAAACTCCACCGACAGGACAGAGTTTCGGACAAGAAGAAGACTGGAGGCGGAGTGGCAACATACATAAACTCATTCTGGTCCGTCAAGTTGAAAGTTATTTGTACGTACACGCTAAACGGAATTGACTGTCTCAAAACACAATGTCATCTCAGGTTTTCTCACCATACCAGTACAATCATAAAGAACCTATATATTGCCCCTTTTAGCTCGCAACAAAATATCTTTTTTCGACTCTTTTCTAGTACTTATTGTTCCTTTTCTTGCAGATGAGATGCATATTTTTGTGAATGGTTTCAATCATGCATCTCTCCTGCCACCGAGTATGTTTGATTTGACTGACCTCTGTGTTTCTCCCAAGAGAGGCCGCTCCATTATAGATACAGATATCGCCAAACACCCTTAAATCATGTGCTTCCAACTCAAGTAGTGATCATTGTCTGCTTCTGTTAAGGCCCAAGATATACTCTGGGTCAATCAAGCAAACAAATAAATCCAAATTGGCCACCACACGTTTTCATACAGCAACCTTACTCATCTTCAGAAATCTCTTTCACACACATTTTCTTGTTTGTCTTTTGAACTTTATTCAGTGACAATGTAATACTTTTTGCAGCCATGGACAACACAATCTTTGATATCTACTGTCCCTCAGAAACACTTCGTCGCAAATGGCTGTATCTCCTTCCAAATACTGAAATCTCTAACAAGACGGAAGAATCACTCATACAAATCCCGTAGTAACTTAAGTGTGCGCAATATTTCCACCCTAATAATAGCCGAAATCAATTACATTGACACTACAATTACCAAACAACTCTTGTGTAGTAACAGTAACCGATAACTAAGCAACGCAGTCGACTGGGACGTAAACGAGAAATGTGAAATGTCCTGTTGATGTCGACAGCATTAATCAGACGTTCGTCCACCCTTCGAATTATACTGCAGTCACAATGGAATATGGCGATGTTATACCACTTGCAAGAGAGAAGAGGTGTTCGAGCTTCTCCGCATCACTAAAATTACCACAGGGTTTGGTCCTGACAGTCTATCTTCAGCTCTTTTAAGACATGGTGCTGTGGCATTGGTCACATTTGTAAGTTCCCAGTCGCATTGATGAAATCTGCTCCTTTTTGGACTATTCGTCGGCATTTGGTTCTGTTCCACGGTCTATTTACTTCACAAACTGCAAACATTTGGTCGTCCCAAGCCTTCGTCAGGATGCGCGTGTGGCTAATTTGCAAACCAAACCAAGTGCATACTAGCGGGCGGTAAAACGTGGAAACCATTAGTTAACGACTCAGACGTGCTTCAGGGTGCTGTTCTTTCACCGCGTCTCTTCTCTGCTTACATCAGTGACTTATTGACTAGCTCCCCATAGCACTTGTTTAAGTATGCTGATGATGTTTGTTTGATTTTCACACTTTTAATCGAACGTTTCGTGATAATATCCTAACTGCGAACCTTACAGCATCACTGACTCAGCCGGCCGAGTCATGAGACTGGATCGAAACGCAAAAAAGCAATTGATTGAGTCTACATATTTTCAGCTAACTGTATACAAATCGGAAATACACACATGGTATAACAGCGCTTTGGTTTTACCCGACAGAATCAACACAGACGTGATGGAAATGCAACGATTGCGTGCATGGTTAAGCCGAGAAAAAATGAGCGCAGAACACAGAAGTTAGCAAAAGCTGTAGACATAAATGTACACACAGAAACAATACATACTTATATACCGGTAACAGTTTCTGAATGACTTAAAACTACGTATCTATAGTACACATGCACGTACACACACCAAAATCTGTACTTGAAACCCTTTTTTGACTGATCTAAGAGATGTTTAGTCAGGGAAATTCCTCGAGAATGACGTCAACCTTAGCACACTGGGACAAGCTTTTTCTGAATATGATTGACAGCATCTTAATCTACTGTATGCATTAAAGTAGAAGAAAGCTTATTTAACTGAGGCCGAGCATGAAACAGTCGCACATTTACGAACAAGATGGCGATGCTCGCACAACTCTTATTTGGGCTTTGCAAGTTGTATACAAGCCTTCAGCTGAAAGAACAAGAACACCATGATTGTAACATTCACGGGATCAGGGACCCTTCGAGAGGTCGGTTACAGGCATTCTGATCTGAAATGTGAAAGCCGGAAAGAAACCATTGCCCGAAGCCCATTAAATTGTATAAGTCAGCGTCAATATTTACTCAGTCAAAATCAAGATGCTGGCGTACAGCCAACCCGTTACAATGCGAAGTGAACTCCAAGATTTGGCATGAAACTTCATCTGGCCATTCGTAGTTCTGGCGAGATATGCATCAACAAATTTGTTTACGCCGAGATCCCGGATGAGATGAAACGGAAAGCTATTGATTTTGTGGCTGTATCCTAATAGCCCTCAAGGAAGCAATGGTGGTGAATAAGGGCACTTTGGTGAACAAAACTGACTATGATTGTCTTGATAGAGTAAAACTAGGTCAATTTTCTGATTTGAAATACGAAGAACTTACGCCTTTCGAGCAACAGTCTGGCTGTGGGGAGGCAATGGGTGAATGCTTCCGAGAATGACACGAGTACATCATATAGCTGACCTTGTGGATCAGTTTTCTTTCAATGTATATAATGTAGAACGGAGGTGTGGAATGGATTAAGGCGAATAAACAGTTGTTACTGTTACTAGGATTAAGATGTAAACCAAACGATGGGTAGCGTGTGATGATATCAGAAATGCCCTTATTGTTTGGTATGAATTCTAACTGGTTAAAAGTGGAGATGTAAGTGGTAGCTATTAGTTGACGCTAACGATTTGGTCTTCCTGGTGCTATTGGAAAAAAACAAGCGTTCAAGAATATTAGGGAGCAAACAAATGATTGCGAATTTATCAAGAAAAGAGAATGAATCACAAAGTGCAATGCTGATGATTAGTCAAGAAGACCAAAGAGCAGGCATTTTCCCCTACTGCCGAAAGATTTACAGATGAAATGAAGTGACTGAGGAATTGAATCTGCCGTACAGTGATTTTGTTTGCAGGCAAACTACTGCTATTCATAGAAGGTACAAACGGAAGGTTGAAGACTTTATGAACTGGGGGTACCACGAGTTTCAAGCTAATAAAAGCGAAAACCGTTGATCTGAGACGCTTTGGCAATAGTGCTTTGGTTACGGTTTTGGGAATAGGCATCAAGCTCATAGGCAATAGCAGTCAGGAGAAGGCCCTAGTTACAGTGACAGATTATTTGTGCAAAAATGTGGAACAATAGTAATGCACCATCTTTGAAAAATGTGGGATTAAGCTTGTCTGGAATGACAGTGGCTGAAATCCAAACGGAAGCAAATAATCGCCAATCGTAGAACAGACAATTGGTTTAGATACAGAATGGAGGGTCGGAGAGCGCGAAGCCGAACAATCTGTGGGCATGTCAGATGAGGACTGAATGAGCGTAGTATGGAGCTGCCTAATGTCTAATGACAAAACGTAAATTAATTTTAAATTACACAATATGGATTAATTCTGCTCCGAAAACATTTGTAGTCAGTCGTTTCAAGGAGTTGGCAAGTGTTAATGAAATGCAATTACTGTGTTTCATTTTTGGCGTACAATGGTGGTTACTTCGTTCCAATTAGAAAACCACCCTCCTAAATATCGTGTTTCGTACGACGAAGTTGTTTGGAGGAAAAGGGTCTACATCCCGACATACTATGGAAGTAGGCTGACATCAGAATACTACCTTGTAATGGTGTTTTAAAATGTCATTTCAAGTTGACTGATTAGCTAAACAGCATTCTATTACGGAAAAGCAGTTGCAGAAATTATCAAATGACTTCAGAGATAAAGCTCGCACTCTCAGAAATTTGTTTGTCTCTGCGAATTTATAGAAACCTGCCTAGAATGTTAGTAGACCGTCGGACTGACCAGCATCAGATTGCGATTGTTGGCACTTATCGCAGGGACAATTTACAAAAACGTGAGGGGTGATTGGCGACTTCGATCTATACACAAAGAACCCACTAATGGTAGCTTGCATACTACTTGTACGATTGGGGCAGATTAAGATAAGGAAGAGAGTGTGACTGAAGTCTCCAAGAGCTGCTTGTAAGCTGCGTAGAAATCCCGGTAAAAAATAAGTACCTAATCTCGAACAGTAAGGAGTTTCTTGAACTTTAGCGATGATAATATGGGGAGAACGGGAAGGTTCAGGATAATAAACTATTCTTGAGCAGTCTATACCGTTCAGTAATTCCTTGGAAGATAATTCTAACTTGTCTTAGCACTTTCAGTCAGAAAGGCTGGTGACACCACTTTATAGTCTGTTTGACACCATACTTTGTGTTGTCTGAAACAAGAAAAATTGTTGAATGAACCATGGAATCAGTATTAGTATCACCGGACCAGGAGTCTTGGAAGCGCGGTACGCATAGATTACGAACTCCTTTCACGCGAGGATTATTTTGCTTACAACGGGGATTACAGTCATCTTGCATGGATTGCGTGGCCGTGGGATGTTTTGCCACCCGGCACTTATCCACTTACAAAATTTGGGATATCTGCGATAGAAAGTTGTCAGGTCAAGGTAGAACTAACTTTAGGTTATCTTTCCGGAATTTGATTTACATAGAATAAGCTCAACTGCTGCATAGCTAGTTAATCGTTTTTGATATTACTTACTGTTTGTTCATTCGCTTTTAACTTCGGAGGGTGTCTGCGCTGACCTACTTGGACCAATCGATCGATGTTCAGTCTGATCATGTCAAGTGGACCGGAAAGCTGATAGTGCTCAATCAATAGAACCCAAGATCAAAAAGGTTTGCCTAAAAGAAGGGAATTACGAGTGAACAAATAATTAGTCGGTTCACTCGAAAACCATGCCGTTGCAATTAGAATGTTGAAATTTCAATCACTTGTCACAAGAAAAATAAAATTATATGGTATCGCTTTGTGTGATGCGAGGATAAAATTCAACTGTATTAAAAGATTTGAACAGAGTTATCGTTTGGCTTCTTGAAAAGTAGCAGGATAACTGACTTGTTCTTCTAAGCTCAGTACAACCTGATTTCAGGTAACACGGATCTCTTTACACACTTCTCCATGATCTTCGGCTGTCGCAAGTGCCGAAAAGACAGATTATGAGAAAATGGTTTGCGCCAGTATGTGCATTGACGCACTGGATGAACTGATCGGGATGAGGGATTGGTCGGAATTGGAACGGTAACAAAAGGATTAAACTATTTACTATCGAAAGCTTTACTCCCAGGAGTGGTAATAACAGCATTGTTAAACTGTTCAGTGATCCTTTTTTGAATTGAGTCATCACTTGTAGCTGAAATCTTCAGTAAGCCGTTTTGCTAATACGACTGAATCTACCAGTTTTCCTACTAAACGTATGATGAAAAACTTACATATTTCGCGTGTGAGAGTTATAAATTTACATTATGTAAGTTAGAATACCTGATTATTGAGCGGGTAGTGCCATTCAAAACGCTTTGGGTCGGGTCCTTTTTCAACAACATAAAACAAGCCCCGAGTGAAATTTATGAGCACCACATAGACATGATTCTGTATTCTGAAGCTCAGGCCGGCCGGTTATTTATTGTTGTCAACGTCACTTCGATGAAAACGTCACCAATATCGTTAACCTGTTGTCGTATGCATCAGTGTGAATCCCTAACTTCATTCCATTTACGTTAGATTAGCTCCATGTAGGCTTTGAAGAAGTCTGACATGTCAATATTCATCCACCGATACGCTTTACTTTATGCCATTTTTTGAGGGCATGAACTGCGGTGATATGCCGAAAATAAATTCTAGATCGTAAAAGTCAAACGTCCAAACCCCTCATAAATATTTCGTCAATTTGCCTGCTGCAAAGTATAAAAGAAGCCTAGCGCGGAATGCCGTCACAATAAGATTGCGCCTCGACATGGTGGAACCCAACGAACTATGCGGGATGGCTTATTTCAACCCAAATATCCATCAGCCTTCGAAGTTATAAGTTGGGGCCTGTCTATCTAGTCTCCTGGTCCTCCAGATTGAGTTGTTTCGAGCTGAAAACCCGATAGGAAAAATGAGTGGAAAAATAATCGATCTAAGTAGATGGGCACTCAGTCACCCACTTCCCGTTTTCTTTGAGGACGAATTCCTGTTAGCATGAAATAATTCACCATGTGATATCACCGCTCAACTCACCATTAGGAAACCATGAAAGCACTGTACAGCTGTTTCATCTTTGTTAGGAATGATGAGCAGTGCATATGCACCGCGCCCGAACTGGGACGCGAATCCGGGACGAAAGGGTTTGATTAGAACCCCTAATCATTCTGGGCTACCTAGAAACATTCATCAGAAAGGAAACTTTAGCAAATAGTACAACCACAATGATTTACATACTTATTTGGTTGTCGCACCGGATAACCAGGATCGTGCTGCCCATTGCTTTGGGTAGATGGGTAGCGATAATGAACATCTGCTCCGAGTCCCCATGCTGGCTTAACGCCTATCTGTCTTGTGCGCATGACCTTCGAGTCAAAGGCTCCGACTGGGGTTCCCAAAGAAAAACTCCTTCTGCAGTATGGGCAGTAGCGAAATATCGCTGGTTCGAATACCTCCAGTATGCATCGCACAGGGTATCTTCCTAATTTCTACTCTTCCGATATAAGAGACCCACATGATTGGATAAATGCCGCTGCTTGGACTTATTTGATAGGAACATAAGGTAAAGGAGAAATAGTTCACAAGTAATACGTAAACTTAAATGTTCACTTTACTTGGGTGCCTTCAGTTTAGGGAAATGGAAAAACATGCAGCTATTAAAAATAGCTGCAAACTTTGCCAACGGAATAGGAAGCCGAATATAAGAAAAGTGATTAAGGAATCCGACAGACTAATGAATAAATTTCAAGACCGTCAGCTGAAGTGTTGGGTAGAACACAAAAGAAAGGAGTTTAGTTGGCCCATAACCACTGTGGGTTTTGCACCTATGCTTGTAAAAGATCTAAGCCGGGTGAATATCAGTCCGCCATGCAAAATGAAGATGGTCAGAGAGATCGGTTTTCTTGAAAGGCACAAGGCAGTAGGACTGAATGGACTGTCGCAGTTTACCTTTAAAGATAGCGACAAAGTTATAAAATCGGAATCAAAAAAGTGCTGTAATCATTCTGGGCAGGGAAGGAGATAGCGGTGATTTAGAGGATAGGTGGTAGATCCTCAAGTGCAAACCACAAACCAAATGACTTACTGAGCATCGCATCCAAAGGGCTTGTTGGCATTATCCTGCGTGTAGATTATCTAGTAATCGCGAAATATGTATGCCCTTTTTCGTCCCGGTCGGATTGGTATTGGCCGTATTTTCATTTTGGGACAAATTATAGAACATAGCATGTCCCGTAGACACACGAATTCCGCCAAATTCTGTTCGCAGGTGGCGCTCGACTCAGTCGGCCATGTAATTCTACGGCTCCACTTCTCCCTCAAGGATGCCAGAGAAATCCATTCTACTCATCCAAAGTCAATATGCGAACGGCCGGGGTGAGTTCCTGATTACGGCAATATTTCACGCGAATTCTCCACAAGAAGTGTTATTCATCAAGGGTGCGTTCTTTCACCTTTCCTTTATAAATTTGTCATTGAGATGGTTATGGAGATAGCCCCTTGCCTCAAATAAGACTACAGGCATTGACATTTGCTCAGACACTAGGATATCTGACTTCGAATATGAGAAGGACTTATTGTTACTTAGTGGAGGTCCAAGCACGGTGCATTTTTTTCTCTCGATCACTTGAACGACAATATAGGCATGTTTTGGTTGAGTTTTACATCTACTAGATGTAATATGGTATTGCAGGAATGGATTCGCTCAAAGCCGAACGTTTTCCTGCCGGGGAGCAACTAGATGAAGTGGACAGATTTGATTACGTGAGTAATTATATCTCATCTGTCGATCGTATATCAGATTAAATGTCTTCGCGCATACACAAGGCCTGATTGGTTTTTTGTTAATTTGAGGCACCCGAGGTGTAAATGTGATATCCAGTTATCGACCATTAGCCGAGTGCACGTAGGGAACGTGAGGTAGCTTTAGTTCCAGGGTTCAAAAGGATAATCATGAAGGCATAAGAAATGGAAACATTTTTCATGTTTGAGGACGATTGTCTCGTATAGCCGGCAGAATATGTTACCGTACTGTCGCAAATCAAGCGACAAAAACGTTAAAAAGTGAAACGCGGCATGTAGGCAGAAGTTGACCAGATTATTGAGGAAATGAAATAAACGAAGAACTGTTGAATCTCTGGAAACTTCGTGAAGTAGGGTAAGAATGAGTAGTCAGTTGCACTGAAAAGCCTCACTTATGTTTGAATGGTAAAAGCTATTCAACAGGAAATTGTTATGCTCTCGTTTACTCGTGATTCACGATTTCAGTCATGATTGAATAGAACTCGGTTTACGTGCACTTCCAGTTCGCAAATCGGTTTGGATTCCAAACGCACAGCACCATCTGCCCAAACATGAAAAGAACGAGGAATAGTGAAGATGGGAGACAAAATAGTAATCTGAGAAAGTTTAGAGAATAAGAAAGCTATCGAATGCGTGAATGATAGTGACTACGACAATCAGACGTATCACCTACTTTAAAATAAACCCTTCAGGGATCTCGTGGACTCCAACTACGAAGACTAACTGCACACACACGAGCTAGTCCACTGATTGAATTTTTCATTACTTTTCCACATCGTCGACTGGCCACCTCAAACAAACGTCCAACCATTATCAGTCCCGAATAACAGCGTACAACGAGCCAGTATTTCTATGGAAATAGGCAAAAACATGTTCAAACCAATTTACCCTATTCTTAATAAATATCTGCCTGCTCTGAAGAACTAATCACAAGATCGAAAATTTACGTCTAACCTCTGAGTTACTAACAAAATTAACCCAACATATTCTACCAAAACTATGAATAAACCTGTCTGTCTATCTCTATCCATTGCTGACCCGTGGTCGAGCCTCGTGAATCAGTGAAGATAACTGGCGGTGAACGCGTAAACAGATGACATTTTGGTTGTGTTCTCTCAGTGATCAGTCGAATGTCATTCGGGCACACAGGCCTTTCTCATAACTGATACTATCATACCACATTACCTACCTATCTGCATCATCCAATCATCGACACTGCATTTATACTGACTACCTAATATCTTGCTTTGTTGGTCCATCTAAAGCTTTCTTGCGGTTCACATGTAAGTGGACTCACATTCGTCCACGTAGATTCCGTATGATGTATTGTCAAGCTCAGTCATGTTAGGGATCTGGATGATATTATTTAATTCTTCGATATCTATATTAAGAAGACAAAGCAGTACCAGTTGTTGCCCATGTTAATCATGGTGCTCCCCATCGTTGATTGTACATGGCCCTAAAATGAAGTTTTGTTCCAGACATTGTTTTCGACGAGATCAAGGAATGATGCCAACGAGGTCCGGTGTCAAGCTTAAATAACGTCGAGTAACGTATCCACGTGGGTAGTCTGTGTTCTGTGCAAATGAATTACTGTATTAATTATGAGGTATATTTGACAACAATCTAGAGGAGAGGTCCATTGGTTGACCAGGAAGATTGATGCATAAGAATTGTATTGTCTTTGGCAAGATCCGGTGCAATGGTATTAAGCGAGTTCTTGGGAAAGAGAAAAGTACGAATATCTAAACAGTTTGGGACTGAGCGGACATCAAGCAAAGCACATGAAGCCCTCTCCAGCAGACCGCTCGAACACGAAATTCATCAAGTAGCGAGAATGACTTGAAAGGATCATCAGAGTACATCCCCGGATTTAATGAAGAGTGCATACAATTTGTTCCCTTCGCTCGAAGAGAATGAAATACACCCGCACCAACGGAATAAACTTCGATCCAAATCCTAATCCCACACAATCAGCAATGCACTCAGAACCACATTCAGCCGAGTAATCAGCGAAGATCACAGAACAATCGTTCACACAAAATCAAACCGAGCAAAATGCGAGCACTCAAACCAGACGCGGAATCTACTGGTGAATACAGAACACATCCGACAGATATTCGAAACGCACCACACACAATCCGCCCATATCCAGTCTTCCCAGACTTGAAGGGATTCGAATTCCCAAGGATTGAAAAAATAATTATGTTGCTAGGGAGACGATGAACTCATCAAGTTCAATATGAAAGCGATACTATGGCGTAGTGACAGTGTGGCAATACTTCAATTCTCTGGTTAATAATTCATCAATGGACGAGGTGATGCAGATGATATAGAATGATACTGATGTGGGAAATCTGACCCCAGGAATGGGAAGGAAAGCCATTACCAAGACTACTCAGATGCTTTGTGTGATAATTTGAATCTGAGCTGAGTAGAAAAGGAGTAGAGTAGAGTAATTCACGAATTGCGCCAATAGTATTTGCTGCACGAACAGCTCAAGATTTGTGCGGCAAGAGTATGTATGGAGAGCATAACCGAAAGGCTCGAAACAGAATTCTTGATGGATACCAGTTAAGATCTCTATGGCCGTGAGACGTGGGGAGAATCTGCTTCGGAAGGGTGGCAAATGCAAGCTCATTTATTTGTTTTATATAAAGCAACGCACCAACAGATGTAGCACTGACATGGAGAAAGAGATTTTTAAACGAGTCCTCGTCATCTTATTCTGAAGAGACTAATAATTAGTAGCAGGTGAGTTTAATGACAAGTTGGAAAAACTGAGTCACGGAACGGTTCAGGAGCGATGCGCCTTACATGGTTCCGGAAAGACAAGGGAACACACTTCTCCGAAGTTCTGTGCAGTCATGCTAACACTATTTTACTTCGGACACTAATTCTCCGAACAGTTCGTCGTCCACCAGGAATGGGGACTTCTAACATCGACGGTTGACTGGCTGAGTCTAGCATTCGATCCAATATCGAGGTAGGTAATTCCGTTGGCGCGCGTGTTCTGTCCACCAGTTGTAGATCAACTGGACACGTTTTAGACGTCGAATCGGAGCAAATGCGTTAGATATAATGGAGTTTTGCTACAAGCTTCAATGGCATCGAAGCAGGCTACAACTAGAATTGGTGTTGGTACGTCTGTCTGTCGGCTGTATCACGAACAACCTATGAACAGGAAACAATTTGAAGTGTAAGAACTTGACGAGCAGCAACAGTAGACGAGCAGGGGCATCAAATAAAGCAGGCCATGCAATTGGCAGCATCATTGGGATTTTCGCATGTGTCCCAGATCTAGTGTTGCATCCAAGAGAACAATGACACATCTCGCAAGCAGTGGCTGTGGTATATAAGGGAGGACAAAGCGAAGGGGCCGAGGTGTCGCGACCATAACTCAGAATAACTTAGATATCAGAATATTATGAAAAGTCCAGCACTTATCCAGAGAGTTAACACAGATAAGACCTTAGGAATGAACGCGAGAAAGCCCCTGCCATGCTAAGTAGAAGTGACATCACGAATAACTTGGAATATCATAATGGAGTGACAATTTATCAATCAAGGAAGTGGAAGTGCAGCCGAATATCGAGCATCTGACGAAGGGAAGCAGCTCTCGCTTCATGATTGGTGCACGCAAGCTTGAATTCGTTCTACTTCGCTCTGTCGTTCGCTATTTTTCGTCTTGGTGCACAGCTTATTACTATATGCGCATAAAATAAGCGAACGATCGCCTATAAATTCCGTCAGGTCAAACCCAAGCAACAGTAAAGTATACTCCTCAATCAACGTCAAATTGATCCCGATATTTTCGTTTGTCAAGTGAAGGTGAATAATCGCATCTAAATCGCGTGATCGTTGTTTCAATCGCCTGAGTCGGATCACAGTCATTGTGTCTCAAAATGCACGCTATCTAATGAGAACGAGGAAGCATCATATGAGTCAAACGAATGGCAGTTGCTGTTCAAGTTCGTCCTATTTTACATGAGTGAAACAACACTTTGAGTGTGGCCGGTTTTCTTCATTTTGCCATCTATGAATATGCTCGCATAATATAAGAGCAACGTGAAATGGAACGGAGAAACGACAATTGGAGCCGTTCCGTGGAAAGCAAGACGCATTCATTTTTACGAGGTCAATCAAGGAATGATAAAAAGCAAACCGCATACTGCTGCATAAGGATAATGGGTATGAACAGTCCGTCTACTATCCGATTAGCATTGTTATATGGAAGCCCAGCGAGTTTTTCTATCGGGATATTCGCAAGAATTGCCACTTTCACTTCGTGCCTGTCTGACGACTATAATCTGTGTCGAGGTAGCAATGAGATGGCAATCTAGAAGTGTTTGCTTCTCCTTAGTGCTAATGATTTATAGCTTAAATACGGGTCTCGCGAGGAATAAGTTTGGGCGACTGTTCATTCACCGAATGAAACGTGCAGTGATGCGTGGGCCACGCTCAAACGGTTCCTCACGTTTATTTGCCGTGGTCTTCATCTCTAACCGTCGCTTGCCCGTAAATGGAAGAATGAAAGAGAGGAAGGGTGGAGGGGAGTAGACGAGAGGGGAGAGTGGAAGGATGAATGAGAGAATGCGGAGAGTATGGGAAGAATGAGAGCGGAATGGGTGAGAGATTGAATGAATGGGAGAGGGAAAGATGGAAGACTGAAAGAACGGAAGGTAGAGAGACAAATGAATGAATATAGTGGAGGACGTGTAGAGTGAAAGAAGAGGGAAGGGGAATGGAATAGCCAATTAACGGAAGAAAGAGGAAGGCATGAGAGTATGGGAGATGATCACTGGACGAATGAAGGAAGGAATGAATGCATGCATGCATGCATGAATGAATGAAAGATTCATTCATTCATTGGCAAACATGCAATGCATCTGGGATGTAATGAATGAACGAGTGAATGAATCAATGAACGAGTGAATGAATGAATGAAGAAATGAATGAATGAATGAAGTGATGAAGAATGAAATGATATATGAAAGTGAATTTGCCGTAAACCCGATGACTTAATGATAAATGTAGAGTGATCGAGACTCTGTGAAAATGCGTGGCGAATGAGACTACAGTTGGAATGCTGAAATGATAGAATGCATGAATAAACGAATGGATGAACGGGTGAAAAATCTAGGGAGTGAGTGTGAGAGAGGGCGCGAGCAGGACAGAAATAACGGGAAAATATAACGGAGACTGAAGGGACATAATGAAATCAAGAATGAACGAGAGAAAGAAAATAGGAACGAAGAAAGGAAGGAAGGATAAGACGGATGGAAGCAAGGTAAAGGGAAGAAAAGAAGAAAAAAAAAGGGCATAGACGGAATGTATAATGAAAGATGAACGGAGGGAGGAAGAATGAAAGAAGATGTGGGAATTGGCGAGCAAGAATAAATTGATGACCATCACCATTGGTCTGGCTGAGTAAGCGTTCAATCAGAATGAACATAAAAATTGAATGATAATGATATTACAATACTGCTGTAAGGGTCACTGCTTCTCCGTAATGGCTGAATAGCTCATTTTTAATGAGCACAAGTCATTTGATTGTTGATTTATCATAAGTGTGCGGCGTTTATATCAAACTAACTCGTTGAATCAAGTTCATTCTCAGCATAAGGATGAGCAGTAATAAATCTGCGCATGAGAAGCAACGAAAATTCCATCGGTGAATCGCGTTCACCGAAACGGTCTGAGCTTGGAGCACAATGAATATTACCAATGAATCACACTCGAAGCGTAACATGATCAGACACGGGAACTTTGCTGCACACAGCACACAGACTTCGACAACGAGAACGGTGCATTGCAGGGTCGTGTCATCTCTAAGTGTGCCTGAATGACAAGACCATTTGATTCCGAGTCCGACTACCGGACCGATTAAGATTTGGTCGGATTCACACACGATGCGTCTCAGTTTCATTGGACAGGTAAAATCAGCCTAAGCGAACTGTACTCGTTAAGATCATCAGCGATATTTACAGAACTAAGCATGACTGGTAAGGATGGGATAGTTGGTCTCGCTAATCGTGGCCTGGATGCGCAGAT
>LUCM01011072.1:264700-275101 GCA_008360955.1 Fasciolopsis buskii
TCATTTGCCTTCCTCTCATATCCGGTCCGCTTTTGCTGTCTTATCCTAGTGCTTTTCGCCCACAGCCACCATCATATCTATTTGACAATGTTAAACAGTATTCTTATCTGCAATCTTCTCTGTCCTCCGTCTGTCCGCTACTGCCTGTCAACTCAAAACCTACAATGTTTGTCATTCCATCTAGTCATTCGCATAAACAAACTTCAATTATTTCGCTCTTGGGAATGATCTGTCGTCATCATTTGGTGTACTGACCTTGTCCCTCATTGCTACATCTCGAATCAAAACATGAAGCTTGCCCGATAAGCCTAACCAAAATATTAACGCCATTATTCTTTAGCTAAGTTGCTTTCATCGCAAATTTGCATGTCTTGTGAAGACATTTCGAATAGCCAAATGAAGCGCAACAAAACTATTCTGTGCTCGATTGAAGTTGTCCACGAATGCACTCGAGTTTCGACCGTGTAAAACCCGTGTCAACAATCCGGTCCATTTGGAAGTGTATCAATTTCATATCCAATTGTTCCATGGAATGTGTTTTCATCCGAATTTTCACTACTGCAACGAATGTATCGTATCGAGTGGCATAGAAGATAGTTGCTGATAATATTGTGTTTTTGCAAATTTTACCTTGACTAAACTGACTATAAATTCCAATCCGGATAGTTTCCATGGCAGATTGGATTATCATGCAGACGCGGACAAGAGAGAAGCGAATGACATTGAAGATGCGACGGATGAGAACTGCTTGACTAAGCGAATCGGAGCGAAATGTCAAAGTCAATGATGGCATTGTTTATTCGGATTGGTGTGGAGGCCGGTGAAGTTCAGTGGATTCGGGGGATGCAGGTGGTTATATGGAATAATCGTTGGCCAAACCGAGTTAATGGAGTGGTCCGTAATAATAAGTGGATTGCTGGGATGAATGTGGCTGCTGGGCTTTTGCAATGGTTTAGTCGGTTGAACAATGTGGTCTGTGATCTTCTCTGAATTCCTCAATTGAATGTGGTAATGGTTCATAGCATTGATGGAGTCGGGATTAGGATGTGGTCTGTATTCTTAAGTGGATTTCTCGTCTGAGTTTGCTTGCTGGTGTATTTCATTGGTTGAGCCGAGAGAACCTATTGGTCCAAATTCCTCATTGGAATCCTCGGATGTGTCGGATCGTATACTGTGATTCCTCATTTCATCTGGTTCAGATGATTAGTTTCTGGGGTCTGCTGGAGAAGGTGTCCGCTCAGTCCAAGCTGTCATAGCATATTTTCTACTTGTCTCTTCCCAAGACTCGATTATACCATGCACCGCATCTGCAAAGAAATATACTCAACACAAATAAATCTTCCTGTCAACCAATGCGCCTCTCTCAGATGTTCATCAAATAATTCCCTCATCAATTAATAACGTATTCATTTGCAAGGACAACACAGACTACCACGTGGATACGTAACGCGAAATATTAGACTGCACCCGACCTCGTTGGCATTCAGTAATTAATCTCATCGAAAACATATTGGACTCTGACGAATCTCAGTTTCCATTGTTTACGCTTGCCCCACAGAAACTGATCTTCTAGCCACAAGTGAATCAAATCCAGATCGATGATAAATGAATTTCACACTAGTTTTTCCAAACATATCAATAATATCCACGGTTGATATGACTGTGCAAATCACTTTCCGCAACTGCACAACTTACCTCTGCATACCGTGTTTCAGCAACAATGTCCCACATTACTTTAATTTATTTATTCGGGGGGAATTAGTCCAATCAGCTGTTTGATCGTGTTGTAACTTGGGTGGACGAATGTGAGTCCACTTACATGTGAACCGGAAGAAAGCTTTAGATGGACCAACAAAGCTAGATATTAGGTAAACAGTTTAAATGCAGTGTCGATGATTGGATGATGCAGATAGGTAGGTAATGTGGTATGGTAGTATCAGTTATGAGAAAGGCCTGTATGCCCGAATGACATTCGATTGATCACTGAGAGAGCGCAACCAGCAAGATCAATCTGCTCACACTGGATGGTGGTGGTCAATTGTTTCTCGAGATGTATACTTCTAAACCCAATACGTGCTCAACAAAACTGCGCCGGACCGTTTAGCGAGACAACTATCCAGCTTTCCCAGTCAATGTTAGGTTCTCGGGAAATGATCGTGAATGATCGTAACGAGTACAATTCATGTAGCTGACTTACCTGTCAAGTGAAAACTGAGATCATCGTGTGTGAATCCGACCAAATATTAAATTGGTCCGGTATTCGATTCGGAATCAAGTGGACTTCGTCCATTCGGCACATGATGACACGACCCTGAATGACACCGGTTCTCGTTGTCGAGTCTGTGTGCTGTGAGCAAGCAAAGTCCGTGTCTGAGCATGTTTACGCTCGAGTGTTGATGATTGGGAATATTCATTTTGCTCCAAGTTCAGACCGTTTCGGTGAACGCGATTCACGCATGGGAATTTCGTTGCTTCGTGCGCAGATATTACTGCTCAAGCGCTTATGCGAGAATGAATTGATCAACCGTCAGGTAGTTTTGATAAAACCCGCCCACTGATGATAATGCAAACAATCAATGACTTGTGATCATAAAATGAGCATATTCCGAGCCTTACCGGAGAAGGCAGTGACACTTACAGCAGTATCGTAAATAATCAGTTATCATTCAATTTATGTTTTATTTTCTGATTGAACGTTATCAGCGCAGACCAAGTCGCTTATGGTCAATCCAGATCAATCTTGCTCGACCAACCCCATTCTTCCTCTGTTCCCCTCTATTCATTCATTCATTACATTGTCCTATGCCTCTCTTTAATCTTTCTTTCGTATTCTTCTTACTTTGTCTTCCTCCTCTATTCTTTCTTCCTCGCCATTCTTTCCATCTCTTTTTCTGTTTCTTCTTAATTTCGTTGTGTCCGTTAATTCCCCGTGATATATTCGCTGTCAGTCACTGACTCTATCATTCTATCATTCTAATTGAGTTGATTCGCGAACTCGATTATCACACTGTCATCTGATCACTCCACTTTATTCATTTAAGTCATGAGGTTCAATAGCAAATTCATTCATCATTCATTCATTCATTCATTCATTCATTCATTCATTCATTCATTCATTCATTCATTCATTCATTCATGCATCATTTATTCATCATATCATTCAAATCATTATCATTTTCATTCATTTTTGCAATCATTATTTTAATTCATTCATTCATTCATTCTTGCGATGCATTCCTATTCATGTTCGTCGGTGCCCATCTCCCTTCACTTTTGCTTCCTGCAATCTTTCGTTAATTCTGCATTTCCATTCTCTCTTCTTCACTATACACATCCTCCACTATCTTCATGTCGTTTCTCTACCTTCGTTTTTCAGTCTTCCACTTCCCCTCCACATTCACGTCATATCTTCACCCCATTAGCTCTCACCCTTCCTTTACTCCCGCATTCTCTCATTCATTCTTCCATTCTCCTCTCGTCTACTCTCGCCTTTCACTTACCCATTCATCTACTCTTTCATCTCAATCTCCATTCCTTCCATTCCTTCCATCCTTTCTCCCCTCCACCCTTTCCTCTCTTTCATTCTTCCATTTACGGGCAAGTTCAATGAGAGCAATTTGTAAAACTGTCTCTCCACACAAATATTCACAACAATAATCTTCATCATCCAATGCACAATCATATTCTAGGTTGAGAATTATCCTGGTCACTTGGATCGGCCAGCAAATTCCATTAGACTCGAAGTTGTGCAATGTTAGTCATGATGTTTATTACTTTGTCCATAAACACTATAGAGTTGTCTAGTGCATTTCCAACACTACGTCCTTGTCCAGTCAGTCCTGTTTCCGAGAGAAGTCGCAATGTTCGTTGTTCGGCAAAGAGATGCTTCTTTTCAAAATGTTTCAATTCGACGGGAACATATGATTTGCATATCATTTTCAAATTGCATCACGATTATCTGCAAATGTGCTATACATTTTCGGACCTATCATCTGATTGGCTGATTGGGATGTCGCATGGATAGATGTGCAAACAGATTAATGATCTGTCACAAAACTGTCTAACAATAAATGGTTACAAATATCGAACATGGTATCGGTGGGGTTGTGTGAGGTTGAAGATAAGTAGGAAGATGGTGAGAAAGCGACGGTAAGAGATAGAAGACGCAGGTTGAATAAAAGATAGGAAACTGTGAGCGGTGGCACACACATCACTGCACGTTTCATTCGGTGGAATGAACAGTGCGGCCCAAATTATCCTGCGCGAAGACCGATTTAGTATAGATCATTAGCCATTGTTGAGAAACAGACACATTCCTCGACAACCATCTTATTGCTACTCGATCAATTAAATCATCAGACATGGACGAAGTGAGTGTTGGCAATGTTTGCGATATCCGATGAAAACTAACTGTGCTTCAATGCTAACAATGCTAATCGGATCAGGTAGACGGAATGTTCATACCCATTATCACTTATGCAACAGTATGCAGTTTGCTTTTATCATTCGTGATTGCATCGTTAAATGAATGTGTCTTGCTTGACCACGGAACGAGCTCCAATTGGTCGTTCTCCGTCCATTTTCACGGTGCTTATATTATTCCGGAATATCATAGATGGCAAAATGAAGAAAAACGGCACACACTCAAAGTGGTTGTTCCACTCATGATAAGTAGGACGAATTGAACAAGCAACTGCATTCGTGTGACTCATGTGGATACTCGCTTGTCCCATTTTCATGACGATACTACAGCCATTGTACAAATCGCTCTCTGCATTAACAGACTCACTCTGCCAATAATTACGATTCGATAGATATTGGCCTTCCGACTTCAGTGAAATATAAGACCGATTCCACAAGTTCTGCAATTTGGCTGTCTGCTCGAGCCATCGATATACGCCTATTCATCTCCACTGCCGAGCTACGATCGTTCGACACGCAGCTGCCAACGCACCTGAAACGGTTCACAATCGTTAGTTCCTCTGCATCCAGTATCACGTTCGGCACTATTGTCGTTCAGTCCTGCAACAGCACTTTGCTCTTTGGAGGTGCAAAGCACATGCCAAACTGACCGACCGAACTAGAGAGTCTATCTAGTGCCCATTGTGCATGGTCCGCAGACTCGAAAATTTACACAACGTCATCTGCGTGGTCTAAGTCACATATCTTCTCTCCATTTCCCAGTTCGATTCCTACATCCCGGAGACCTCCTGAAGCATCTTCCATCATCTCGTCCATGACGAAATAGAACAGGAATGGAGAGATGGCCGTCTTGGAGCTGGGTACAACCATTGACTCACTCCAAGATAACGGAGTGTGCTCGTCGTTCGAAATATCATGATGCAGTATAGTTCTATCAACCACTCAAACTGAGGGAACGCAAGAAAGCAACAAAAGCAAGAAAGAAAGAAAGAAAGAAAAAAATGAAGGATGAATGAAGTATCGAACGAAGGAAAGAATAATACAAATATTGCAGATATAAAATTGGAAAAGAATAAATGAAGGAAATGATGAATGCAATAAAGAACGAGAAAAAGAAAGAACGAAAGAAAGGGCGATAGATGTAGGCAAGGGCGAGAACGGATGAAAGAAAGAATGAATGCATGAATTGATGAATGAATGAATGAATGAATGAATGAACCAATTGGCGGCTGAACCGATGACTTCATGAATGAATGTAGGAGTGATCCAATGACCGCGTGAAAAAATGAGTGCGGAATGAACTACGGTTAGAATGATAGATTGATTGAATGAATGAATAAACCAATGGATGAATGGGTGAATGATAAATCTTTTGGGTGAGAGAGAGAGAGATAGATCGTGAGTAGGAGAAAAATAACGGGAAAATATCACGGGGATTGAAAGGACACAAGGAAATCAAGAAAGAACGAAAGAATGAAAGCAAGAAGGAAGGAAGGAGAGATCGAAGGGATGAAGGAAGGCAGGATGGAAGGAAAGACAGATAGCAAGAATGGAAGAAAGAAAGAAAGAAAAACAAAACGAAGAATGCAATAAAGAAAGCGAGAAATAAAGGAAGAAAGAAAGGAAGAAAGTAGTGGGGAAAGAGGTAAATGGATGAATGAACGAGGGGAGGGAGAAGGAAACAATATGTGGGAATCCTAACAAGGATGAATCAGCTGTACAGTGCTTCCATGGTTCCCTTATGGTTAGTTGAGCGACGATATCACATGGTGAATTATTTCATGTAAACATTCAATCTCCTACTAATAAAACGTATCAAAAATGTGTGATTGTCGAGCAAGATTGATCTGGATTGACCATAACACATTGGTCTGCGCTGATAACGTTCAATCAGAAAGTTGAACATAAATTGAATGATAACTGATTATTTACGATACTGCTGTAAGTGTCACTGCCTTCTCCGGTATTCAATTACTCGATTATGAACGTAGCCTCGTCCATGGTCGTCCTGTCCGCATTATTCTTTATTGTTTTACTTTTATTCTATATATTGGGTGTTGAAGTTAGGTCATCATCTGGTGTTTTGGTATCTTTGTGTGTCTTGGGATTGACGATTGTTTGAGTCCTTACATGTGAACACACAAAGAAAGCTTTAAATGGGACCAACAAGCAAGATATTAGTTTTTTTTTTGTAGTCACCATTAATGCAGTGTCGATGAGGATTGATGCCCAGGTAGTTAGGTAATGTGGTATGTTAGCATCAGCTTATGAGAAAGGCCTGTGTTGCCGAATGAACATTCGACTGATCATTGAGAGACAAACCAATAAAGTCATCTGTGCACGCGTTCACCGCCAATTATCTTCACTGATTCACGAGGCTCGACCACGGGTCAGCAATGGATAGAGATAGACGGACAGGTGTATTCATGTAATCGACTACTCTATTCCTACCCTACTTCGACGAAGAATGTGGAGAATCAACATGCAAAATGAAGATGCTACGCCAACGTATTATGTCCGACTTGAGCCCCTCTAGTCCGTAACTCACTTCCGTCTACAACCGCGATTGTATTGCGTGCGTAATCACTGTTGAATCCCGAAATAGTAATACAGTGCTGACACGTTTGGCTCAAACCAAATTCTGTAAGTGGGTTCGGTTTACTTTCACTGAGTGCCATCGAGAACCTCTCGTATGAGTTAATCTTCAATCTGCTCAGCACGGATGGTGGTGGTCAATTTTTCTCGGATGATGCTTTCTCAACCAATAAACCCAAAACCGTGCGTTCAAAACTGCGATCCGGCCACGTTTAAGCGAGACCAACTATCCCATCCTTACCAGTCATGCTGTAGTTCTCGAACATATCGTTGAATGATCTTAACGAGTACAGTTTCAGCTTAGGCTGATTTACCTGTCCAATGAAATTGAGATCATCGTGTGTGAATCCGACCAAATATTAAATCGGTTCCGGTAGTCGGCATTCGAATCAAATGGTCTTCGTCATTCGGCACATTAGAGATGACCCGACCCTGAATGACACCGGTTCTCGTTGTCGAAGTCTGGTGTGCTAGTGAGCAGCAAGTTCCCGTGTCTGAGCATGTTTACGCTTCGATGAATGTTGGTAGTTCATTTGATCCAATGTAGTCACTTGTGCTCCAAGCTACGTTCGGTGAACGCGATGTGACCGCATGGAATTTTCGTTGCCTCATGCGGTATTATGCTTCTTAGCTGAGAATGAATTGATTCAACAGTAGCGTAGTTTTGTATAAACCCGCTCACTTATGATAAATGCAATACACAATTCAAATGACTTGTGAATCATTAAAATATGTGTGAGCTATTACCATTACGTGAGAGCAGTGCTCCTTCTACTCTGCGCAGGTGTTGTAATATCATTATTCATTGCATTTATATGTTCATTCTGATATACGTTTATCGTCGAGACCAATTAGGCTTCTGGTCATCCAGTTATCTATTTCTTGCGTCGCCAATTCCCACATCTTCATTTCATTCTTCCTCCCTCCGTTCATTCATTCATTAACTTCCGTCTATGCCCTTTATTTTTCTTTCGTTTTCTTCCTTTACTTGCTTTCCATCGCTTATCCTTCTCTTTCTTCTTTCCTATTTTCTTTCTCTCGTTCATTCTTGATTTCATTATGTCCCTTCAGTCTCCGTTATATTTTCCCGTTATTTCTGTCCTGCTCGCGCCCTCTCTCACACTCACTCCCTAGATTTTTCACCCGTTCATCCATTCGTTTATTCATGCATTCTATCATTTCAGCATTCCAACTGTAGTTCATTCCGCACTCATTTTTCACAGAGTCATCGGATCACTCCTACATTTATTCATTAAGTCATCGGTTTAACGGCAAATTCATTCATATATTCATTTTCACTTTCATTCATTCATTCTTCTCATTCATTCACTCTGTTATTCAGCTCATTTGGATTCATTTCACTCGTTCCTTCATTACATCCAGATTGCATGCATGTTTGCATAGAATGGATCTTTTCATCATATGAATAGCATCATTCGTTTCATTTCATCATTCCTCTTTCTATGCCTGCATCTTGCTAATCTGCATTTCCATTCTTCCTTTCTTCTCCAGTAGATACATCTCCTACCATCATTTTCTCTCATACCTTCCTCTTCTTCTTCCGTTATTTCCATTAATTTCTACATTCCCCATTCTCACTCTTCACCTCCGCATTCTTTCATCTCTACACTCTCCACATTTCTCTTCTCGTCTACCTCTCCGTCTTTCAGTTCATCTTCCTTTACCATTCATCTCATCTTCTACCATCTCCCTCATTTCTTCCCTTCCTCCGCATTCTCCTTCATCCTCTTCTCCCCTCTCAGATCCCACCCTTCCTCTCTTTCATTCTTCCATTTACGGGCAAGCGGGTTAGAGATAGAAGACGCAGGTCGAATAAAAGTGAGGGAACTGTGAGCGGTGGCACACTCATCACTGCACGTTTCATTCGGTGGAATGAACAGTGCGGCCCAAATTATCCTGCGCGAGACCGGATTTAGTATAGATCATTAGCCATTGTTGAGAAACAGACACATTCCTCGACTGCCATCTTTATTGCTACTCGATCAATTAAAATCATCAGACATGACGAAGTGAATGTTGGCAATGTTTGCGATATCCGATGAAACTAACTGTGCTTCAATGCTAACAATGCTAATCGGATCAGGTAGACGGAATGTTCATACCCATTATCACTTATGCAACAGTATGCAGTTTGCTTTTATTCCTTCGTGATTGCATCGTTAAAATGAATGTGTCTTGCTTGACCACGGAACGAGCTCAATTGGTCTTCTCCGTTCCATTTTCACGGTGCTTATATTATTCCGGAATATCATAGATGGCAAAATGAAGAAAAACGGCACACACTCAAAGTGGTTTGTCCACTCATGAATGGACGAATTGAACAAGCAACTGCATTCGTGTGACTCATATGGATACTTCCGCGTTCTTACATTACATACGTGCATTTGAGACACAATGACTGTGATCCGAACTCAGGCGATTGAAACACGATTATTCGCGATTTAGATGCAGATTTATTCACCTTCCAGTTGACAAACGAAAATATGGGAATCAATTTGATGTTGATTGAAGGAACTATCGCTGTTACTGTTGCTTGGGTTTGACCTGACGGATTTATAGGAGATCGATCGCTTATTTATGCGCAGTTTAATAACTTCCAAGAACTATGGAAAGAAATAGGCGAACGACAGAAGCGAAGTAGAAGAGTATTCAAGCTTGCGTGCACCATTCATGAAGCGAAGAGTTGCTTTTACCCTCGTCAGATGCTCGATTTCGCAAGTGCCACTTCCACTTCTTGAGTGATAATTGTCAAACTCCTCCTGATATTCCGTCGTGATGTCACTTCTAAAACATTACTGCAGGTTTCGAGTTCATTCCTAGGGCTTATCGTATCAACTACTCTGGATTGCAAGTGCTGGCTTCATATACTTGCTTTCGTTATCTGAGTATGTCGCGAACCTGGCCTTCGCTTTCTCCTCTATATAGCACAGCGACTGCTTGCGAGAGTTCAGTGTTCTTTGGATGAACACATTAGATCTGGGACGACCAGGCGAAAATCAGATGCTGCCAATTAGCATGGCCTGCTTTATTTGATGCCACTGCCTCAGTCTACTGTTGCTGCTCGTCAGATTCTAGCACTTCAAATTGTTTCTGTTCATAGGTTGTCTGATACAGGCCGATAGACAGACCGTACCAACACCAATTCTAGTTGTAAGCTCTGCTTCGATGCCATTGAAGCGTAGCAAAACTCCATTATAAATCTAACGCATTTTGGGCTCCGATTCGAGCGTAAAGTGGTCCAGTATGAATCTATAAATGTGTGGAGCAGAACAGCGCAACGTTAGCCTACCTGCGATATGGGTAAGATGTAGACTATGAGTACCATGGTGTCGAGTAAATGAGTCCCAATTTGCGCTGTGGCGA
>LUCM01011072.1:285292-296121 GCA_008360955.1 Fasciolopsis buskii
TCACTCATTTTATATATATATTATATATTTTGCACGGGGGCACCAGACGAGAGCGCGAAGCCCATCTCTTCGCTCATTAGTAGTCACTCGTTTCCCACTCAGCTTGCCAACGTCCAGATCAAGTCCGCCGTATTTCGCGGACCAAAGACTACTTCGTCTGAGCAATCTACCCATTGACATTCAGGCATGATTGATCTTCCGGCTTGAGTATAAGCCATACCGTCTAGCTCGTGATGGATAAATGGAGGCAGGCAAGCCGTCATCGAACACACGCCACCCACCACTGTAAAGGTGTAGTCTACGTTGACGACAGTCAAAATCCGCTGAATGCCCGTACTTTGACTAAGCAACCACAATACTGGAACACGCAAAACAACAAACAATTCAGATGCACTAAACCAAGATACAACATGATCCAATATGAAATACGACATTACGTCGAACACTCTGCAAGTAACAAATGTGATAGTAATCCAAACAAATAACAACCATTCATAGGAGATCAACCCACATGCGTCAAGGTACGAGAACTGAATGCATTCTCCAGCTTGATCAAATCACACTTCCAGACTATTCTCCACTCATGGTAGCTATTCTTTCAATTCCATTGCTGGCTTTATTCGTGTGATTAATCCAAGTCTCCGTTGAGTAACTCCATGTTCGCGTGTTCCTACTCAGAATGAGATGGAAAAAACGTTTGAAAGGAATTGAATTGTTTTGCTTCTAATCCGCTGTTCCCGAATACGACGTTCGAATACAGGGCGTTAGCCACTGTCAACTCAACTCATTATCACTTTTGTTCATACAAGTTACTCAACTCATTGTCTATGATGGGACACAATCAAACTTCAACGCATACTGTTACATACATGTTTACATTCACACTCACATACATGTTTATCCTGTGTTGGGATAGAATATAGCTGATCAAATCGATGAAGACGTGGAAATCGTATCATTGCTTGTTCTCTCACTTTCGTCTGTTGAGTCCAATGAAGTCTGTGTAGACTGAGGTGATGTCAAGTAAAATTGGTTTTACCCTGTGTGATACAATCTGAGTGATTGATGAGTTGTAGAGCTGTTTCTGTATGATTGAAAACATAATGAATAATTTTGTGGGATGGGCGAATTGCGAGTTAAAAACTGAACTGTTTCTCGTTTACTTAGGATGTGTGTGAGAATATTTTTGTTGAGCTTCATTTTCCTATTCGAAATGCCTTCATGCGTTTATGATTTCATAGGATGTCACGTAGATCAGTCATGCGAATTTAGACAAATGTATTTGTGTTGCGTGTACTTTCCCTTGTCTAATTATCCAAAGAAACGTGTCGTTCATATGGTAAAATTTAAATATTTAATTATTCCTTCAATCAACACTCAATATCTCAATATATTCAAAAATGCATCAACCATGCAGAATTAATAAACACAGCATCCTCATCAATCCACCATCATCCTCATCATTTACATCATCTACACCATCGTTCATCATCATCAATTTACAATCTATCATCGATCATCAATCCAATTGTTCATGAATCAATGCATTATCAATCCTTCATCTCTTTGAGCCCAATCATCAAATTCGTCCTCGTATTTGCTATTTCAATCAATTCACTCTTCCCATCACAGTCTGCTTTCGTTTGATTTCCTAATGTTGTGAACACCATCCCCTCGGGTGCATCCTAGTGTGCATTATCTGGGGATTCAATTGTCAGAATGGGTTAACTGATACCCATGACCAATCTAGCCGAATCCAATCACGTTTCTTGTCCTTATCTGACTAGCCAAACTATCAATGTGAATCTGCCGCGACACCGATCAATTAGGGATTCAGAAGCAAGCTGAATGTATTTTGGTCAAACAGTTACATTCGATCTCGCTAACCAAATAAAGATTATACTACAATTTTCTACTAACGGCGACTGATGTTCATCAATTTTCAACATCAAAGCCATCGAACCGGAAATCAGAGTTCACATCCTCTCAAGGCCGGTTCAATTCCTCACTACTCCGCCACCTTCAATTAAGCACGAACAACCAATTTGTAAAGTGATCGATATCAAATCAGGTTCAATTGAGACAAGAATGGAACAACTGGAAACAATACGTAAGATGTAAAGTTAGAAAGATGTATGTGGGTCGAATTAGGAAATCACTTGGTTAATGCTGCATTTGAACATAACGACAGCGAAGTCGCCTGAGTTACAGATTTTGTCCCAACTTCACACTTCACTACACTTGCATTGAACCTCACATTCGCGGGCATTTGTTGGATTTGTTGACAAACTCCCTCTGATATTGATTGTCTCATAAAATCTACGTGATGAGAATGCCCCACGATCATCTAATCATCTCTATGCCCATTCGTTCTTATCTTCAACACCACCTATGATTAATACGATGCATGTAGATCATACTGGACCACGTACGTCGAATCGGACCATGCGTTAATTTTAATGCGAGTTTTGCTACAGCTCAATGGCCATCGAAGCAGGCTACAAACTAGAATTGGTGTTGTACGTCTGTCTGATTCGGCTGTTCAGAACAACCATGAACAGAAACAATTTGAAGTGCTAAGAACTCTGACGAGCAGCAAAGTAGACGAGCAGTGGGATCAAATTAAGCAGGCCATGCAATTGGCAGCAGATTTCGCATGTGGTCCTAGATCTAGTGTTCATCAAAGACACTGAATCTCGCTGGTTCGCTTGCTCGCATGCATCGGAATCTCGGCACCTCTTGAAGCGGCTCACTTATTGTACCCATCTCTAAGACGGCCATCTCTCCATTCCTGTTCTATTTCGTCATGGGCGAGATGATGGCAGATGCTTTAGAAGGTATCGGGGAATTGGTTGGATCAGTGGTTGAGTGAGTGATTGGGTGAGTGAAAATGTGATTGAATGAATTGGTGAGTAACCGAATGCATGCTCAGTTGAGATCGCTTGATGTGGGAGGAGTGATTGAGCTAGTCGACGCCTGATTAATTTTCTGAAAGAGTGCATGAGACAATAGTCATTAATCGTCATGATTGGTGCACGCAATGCTTGATCGTCATTATTCGTCATGATTTTTACTATTATGTGCACTAAATAGTGAACACGATCACCTACTCAAATCCGTCCAATCAAACCCAAGCAACAGTACAGTATAGTTCTCTCAACCACTCAATTATGGGGGACGCGGTGAAAGCAAGAAAGAATGAAAGAAAAAAGGAAGAAAGGGAGGAAAGTAACAAATGGATATAGTAAGAATGAAAAATCGAAAGGAGAGAACGAAGGAAATAAATAATGCAGTTAGGAAAAAGAGAAAGAAAGGAAACGAAAATGAGGAAAGAAGCAGAGAAATAAGGTAATGAATGAATGAACGAAGGGAGGAAGAAGGAAAGAATATGTGGGATTGCCGAGCAAGATACTCGTTACAATTATTCACGAATGGACGAAGTCCATTTGATTCCGAATCGAATACCGGACCGATTTAATATTTGGTCGGATTCACACACGATGATCTCAGTTTTCACTTGGACAGGTAAGTCAGCTAAGCTGAACTGTACTCGTTACGATCATTCACGATCATTTCCCGAGAACCTAACGTTGACTGGGAAAGCTGGGATAGTTGGTCTCGCTAAACGTGTCCGGGCGCAGTTTGTTGACCACGGTTATTGGGTTTATTGGGTTGAGAAGCATACATCCCGAGAAACAATTGACCACCACCATCCAGTGTGAGCAGATTGAAGATTAAGCTCCTAGAGACGGGTTCTATTCCTCATGGATGGCATTCTGATCGATGACAAGTGAAAGACTCGAAGCCGCTTTACAGAATTTGGTTTGAGCAAACGTTCAGATGTATACTATTTCGGGATTCAAACAGTGATACGCACGCAATACAACTCGCGGGTTGAAGACGGAAGTGAGTTACGGACTAGAGGTGGCTCAATCGGACTAATTCGTTGGCGAGCATTCATTTTCGCATGTTGATTCTCCACATTCTTCGTGAAGTAGGGTAGGAATGAGTAGTCGATTGCATCGAATACACCTGTCTGTCTATCTCTATCCATTGCTGACCCGTGGTCGAGCCTCGTGAATCAGTGAAGATAATTGGCGGTGAACGCGTGCACAGATGACTTACTGGTTGTGTTCTCTCAGTGATCAGTCGAATGTCATTCGGGCACACAGGCCTTTCTCATTAACTCATACTACTATGCCACATTACCTACCTATCTTCATCATCCAATCATCGACACTGCATTTATACTGACTACCTAATATCTTGCTTTGTTGGTCCATCTAAAGCTTTCTTGCGGTTCACATGTAAGTGGACTCACATTCGTCCACCCAAGACACAACACGATCAAACAGATGATTGGCCTACTTCCCACTCCATAATAATAAAATTAATGACAGTAAGAATAATACTGGAGGAATCGTCATGCGACGCTCGTTTTATTCGGCAATTGAATGCGTCATCATCATCATGATCATCTTTCAGCGTTGAACAGCAAGGCAAGCCTCATTGACCTGCCTTTCCCGGGAGTTATACGTTTATATAGCAAGTGTGAATATCCAAGCGGAACATTGACTGCTAATCTAGCAAGTGAAAGAGATAAGATTCTGTGCGCAGCCAAACACGAACACGGGATCTACTGTAAAAGCGCACTCTTTCAATCATTCTGATTTGATAGAAAATGAGAACACGATCGCCAATGTTCACGGATCACTGCTATAATTCCTTAAGTGTCCCAGCCAGATAGTTGACGAGTCTTTTGAGACCCCAACACGAGGAAAGACGTGAGACACCTCTTTACCTCAAGTCGCTTGCATCATTTTTTGCATCCCAGCGTTGCCACATTCATCGGTTGCCTCCACATTGGCTTCTTCCATTCCTTAGGAAGGAACACAAAAATAGGGCGCCGCTATGGTAGACGAGTGCTCGTCAGATACGACACGTGACCCAACCAGCGTAGTCTACTACATAGTTTCCTGCGCTGAAACAAGCTATTCTACAGAAGTGGCAACTCAATACCAGATTCCCAACTCGCCCATGACGAATGGAACAGGAATGGATAAGATGGACACCCTTGTGCGAACCGCCACTAGGACATTTGAATGAACTTTGATAGCTCCGCCATATACACTCACGCGACCAATAGCCGGAGAAGTATATTGCTTGCTAACAGGTTTCAAAGAATCGCTCGCATTTGACCTTCGATTGGAGAAGCCCCTGAGTAGAGTTGTCGATCCACGGGGCTCGGAACAGCACTCGTTGCAAAGTCTATGAAATGACTACGATCGGTAGGGCGGCAACGTGTGTGGTTACGGGTTCAAGTATCTGTCGGAGAGTGCTTATCTGTTAGATGACACCGTCGACCTGTCGAAGTGCGCCTAGCTGTTCGCCGGAGATTACTCTCGCGAATGCGATGTTTAATCGGTGTAGCGTTATTCGTAAGGTAACACCTGAGAACTGATCGGAAATAAAATAATCCCTACGATGATTGGTCAGTAACTCCCGTGTGGCGTCTTGGAGATGGGTACAACCAGTGACTCGCTCCAAGAAAAACGGAGTGTGCTCGTCGTTGAAATATCATGAACAAGGGAGGTAAGTGATTTCACGCAGCCCTCGCCATCCAATTTGAAAGGAACTGGTGGGATAGTGGTCGCGTTAGGTTTGCTTTTCCTTCCGTCAGAATTCAATATTCGACTGCACTTCCACCTTCCGTTGGGAATGAAGTGTCACCTACCGGGAGTCGCAGTCCAACGTCTGGACTAAATACGTTAGCGTTGTGGTCAGCTAAGCTGATCGTTGAAGTGATCTGTCCAACGGCTACGGTATTTGTTTTCTACCTACGATCTAGCTCTCCATTCTTATCGACACCAATTCACTAACCGAAGTTGCACACCACGCTTGTCAGTTCTAGCTGAAAACAGTACGTGACTTCTTATGAAGCGGCACTTCCTCCATCTCTTCGACTACCCTCCAACCATCAGGTTCGGGTCCATTGTCTTAAGGCTTATCGCTCGATAACGCTGCAACTGGCCAACGCCTCTTATCACTTCTTCAACAGTTGGGAAACTGGCGTTTCTGCGTCACATAAGACACTCAGGCGCCTTCCGCGAGATTCAGTGTCTTTGTGACCACTAGATTCTAGGGAAACACAGGCGAAAATCTGCTGCTGCCATTGCGATGGCCGTAACTTTCAATATTGATTCCGCTGCTTGTCTACTTTGCTTTGTTCCTCGCAAGTTCTTCATCACATCGGATAGTTTCCGTCATACGCTGTTGTGAACCGCCAAATTCAGACAGAGCGTACACCACCAATTCTAGTTTGTAGCTGCTTCGATGGCCGCTCGAGCTGTAGCCAAACTCGCATTATAAATTTAAACGCATGGGTCCGATTCGACGTACGTGGTCCAAGTATATGATCTATGTTTCGGGGACAGAACGCCGCCACGTTTAGACTACATGTGATAATGGTCGATCTGGACCTACAGAGTAGCCTGTCGAGTTAGAGTTGCCACTTCGCTGTGCGAACGCGAACTGTTTCGCAAATTCGTACTAGTAGGAAATATGTTATCTGCTGCACCGAATTGAGAAAGTTTGTTTCCCCTTTCTGTTCACTGAACGGCAATGCGCATCGCCACACCTGTCTACTGGATGCAGAGGAATACGACTGTGAACGTGTTCACCGAACTAGAGATTCTATCTAGTGCCCATTTTGGCATGGTTCCCGCAGACTCGAAAATTCACCAACGTATCTGCGTAGTCTAGGGTTACATAGCTCCCTCCATGTCCCCAGTTTTCGACTCAATACTCGCGCGAGACTTCCTGAAATATCTGGCATGACCTCGCCCATGTCGAAATTGAACAGGAATGGGTAGATGGGACGCCCTTCTCGAACGCCAACTATCGTTTCGAATGAACTTGAGAATTCATCGTATGCCGTCACGCAATAGGGATTTTTTCCAATCCTCGGAGTCGAAAGCACCATTTCACGCTGGAAGGAGCTGGATCATAGGGTGTGCAGCGATATGTGTGGTGCATTGCGAGTATCTGTCGAATGTGGCCTGTATTCATCAGTAGTTTCCGCGTTTGTGTTTTATTGCTGGTATTTTGCTCGGTTTGATTTTGGTGAACGAAATGGTCCGTGCACTGCACTGGATTCTTCGGCTGAATGTGCTTCCTGATTCATTGCAGTGATTGAGTGGGGATTTAGGATTGGGTCTGAATTCGCTTCAGTGCATTTTCTCGTCTGAGTCTGGTCTGCTGATATATTGCACTGTTCGAATCAGAGTTGATCGAAAAGGTTTGTTATTCTTTCAGTGGATTGTTCGTCTGCAGTTTGCTTGCTGGTGTATTTCATGGTTGAGCCGAGAAACTCATGGTCAAATTCTCAGTGATTTCCTTGAGATGTGGTCGGATCGATATCAATGAATACTGTCATTTCATCTGCTTCAGATGATTCGTTTCTGGCGTCTACTGGAGAGGGTTTAATAGTGCTTTCCGCTTGTGTGTCGCTCAGTCCAACTCGTCAAGCATATTCGCTACTTGTCTCTTCGCAAGACTCGTTTATACCATGCATCGCATCCGCAAAGAAATACAATCAACACAAGTAAATCTTCCTGTCAACCAATGCGCCTCTCTCAGATGTTCATCAAATAATTCCCTCATCAATTAATAACATATTCATTTGCACAGACAACACAGACTACCATGTGGATACGTAACTCGAGTTATTAGGCTTGCACCTGACCTCGTTATATTCATTCATTAATTTCATCGAAAACATATTGGTCTCTGACCAATCTTTTCGCTCATTGTTCCGCTTGGCCCACAGAACCTGATCTTCTAGCCACAAGTGAATAAAATCCAGATGGATGATAAATGAATTACATACTATTTTTTCCACACTTATCAATAATGTCCACGGTTGATGTGACTGTGCAAATCACTTTCCGCTCCTGCACAACTTCCCTCTGCATACCATGTTTCCGTAACAACGTCCCTCGTCCATTTATTCACACACATTTCAACTTCGACAAATATCAAAATTGAGCAGTTGTCACTTCGTCACTTTTAACGCTACACAATTAGGCCGGTTGGAATGAGACTAAGACGAGTAGTAATTCATGCAATCGCCTCATCCGAACACCAAACACACCGGACTGCGTGGATAGACCAGAAATCACACACGTATTATTAACAAATCCAAACATGAATATCGTATCAGGGGATTGAGCTTTCGCAGTTTGTTCAGTCGGATGTTCTATTTCTCGAGAATTGGGTTTCGGGGCCAATGTCATCAGACCGATGGAGCACATGGTTAACATTGGCAAACAGAATGGTACTGCTTTTGTCTATTCTAATAGGATATCGAATGAGAATTAAATAATATCATCCAATATTCCCTACACTGACTGAGCTTGACAATACTCATACGGGAAACTAACTTACGTTTGATATTCAAACCGACTGAACACACTGACAACTGTCCGACGAAAAGGATCCCTATGAAGATTGCCAGACGATTCATTTCTGTGAGTGGAAATTATAAGTGATGCTATTATTCATGTTCGTATTAATATAGGTGACGTTGAAGATAATAACGAATCGAGCATGGGATAATTAATGATCGTGGACAATCTAGATCACGTAATTTTATGCAGATAATCAACATCAGAGGATTTGTCAACAAATCCAACAAATCCCGCAGAATGAGTTTATGCAAGTGGTGAACTGTAAGTCGGACAGAATATTTCTTAACTCATGCACTTCGGTGTCGTATGTTAAAATGGAGCATTAGACTAAGTGATTTCCTAATTGACCACTCATCTTCTAACTTTCAATCTTACGTATTATTTCCGGTTTTCCATTCTCTGTCTCAATTGAATGACGATGATAACTGGATCATTTACAAATTGGATGTTCGTGCTTAATTGAAAGGTGCGGAGTGTGGAATTGGACCGGCCTTGAGGGGATGTGAACTCGTGATTTCCGGTTCGGATGCTGTGATGTTGAAATGATTGAACATCAGTCGCACGTTAGTAGAAAATGTAGTATAATCTTTAGTTGGGTAGCAGATTCGAATATGAATCTGACCAAAACACATTCAACTTGTTTCCGAATCCCTAATTGATCCGTTCGTGTCAGTTCACATAATACATTGGTGTATTATGACTAGAAACGTGATTGGGTCCGGCTAGTTTGGCCATGGGCATCAGTTAACCCATTCTGGCAATTGAATCACCACGTAATGCATACTGGTGCAACCACGGGACTGTATTCACAACATTAGGAAATCAGACGGAAGCAAACTGTGATGGAAAGAATAAATTGGTTGAAATGGCAAAGACAAGGACTAATTTGGTGACGATGATCATGATGATGATGTAGAGGTCGATTATGATGATGAAGATTTTCAGTCTATTGTTGAACACAACACGATCTTCTAATCTGCCAATGGAAATATCCGGATTCGAAATTTATAGTCAATTTAGTCACAGGAACTTGCAAACAACACAATTTCGCAATCTATCTTCTAGGCACTCGATCGATACATTCGCTGCAGTAGTGAACATTCGGATGAAGACCACATTCTCATGGACCCAATTGATATGAATGAATACACCTCGCAAATGGCCGTGATTGTGACACGGTTTACACGGCGAAACTCGTGTGCATTCGTGGACAACTTCAATCGAGCACAGAATAGTTTTGTTGCGCTTCATTTGGCTATTCGAAATGTCTTCACAATACATGCAAATTTAGCGATGAAAGCAACTTAGCTAAAGAATAATGGGTTGAATATTTGTTAGCTTTTGGGAAGCTCATGTTTTATTCGAGATGTGGATGAGGACAATGGTCAAGTACACAAATGTGACGACATGTGGTCATTCACCAAGACGCGAATATTGAAGTTAATTGTTTGGCGATGGACGGATGGAAATGGAACAGAACAGTTGAGTGTTATTCGAGTTGACCGGAGAAGCGAGACAGACGGACGACGATTGACGATAAGATTGTTTGAACATTGTCAATGAGAATGAGGTGGGACGAACGAGACTAGGGATAAGACAGCAACAAGCGAACCTGGATACTGAAGAGGGAAGGCTAAATGAAGATTATCATGCAGACGCGGACAAGAGAGAAGCGAATGACATTGAAGATGCGACGGATGAGAAGTGCTTGACTAAGCGAATCGGAGCGAAATGTCAAAGTCAAAGATGAGATTGATTATTCGGATTGGTGGAGTCCGGTGAAGTTCCAGTGGATTCGGGGATCAGGTGGGTTAGTGATGATCATTGGCTAAACCGAGTGAATGGAGTGGTCTCGATAATAGGAAGTTGCCTTGCGGATTGAATGTGGATTACTGGTTTTCGGCAGATATTGAGGCGGTTGAATTAGGTGGACAGCAAACCACACTGGATTCGTCAGGGAATATGTGGTTGCTGGTTCATTGTATCGGTAAAATCGGGATAAGGATGCGGCCTGTAGTTTTCAGCGGATTATTCGACCTTCGTTTGGTTGCTGGTGTCCTGCTCGGTTTGAATTGGGTGAACGAGTTGTTCTGTATTGTTCACTGGATTGGTCGGATGAATATGTCTGCAGAATAATTGGTGTGGTTGTAACGGGATTAGGATGTGGTCTGAATTCTTCAGCGGATTCCTCGACTTCGTTTGGTTGCTGGTGTCCTGCTCGGTTTGAATTGGGTGAACGAGTTGTTCTGTATTGTTCACTGGATTGCTCGGATGAATATGTCTGCAGAATAATTGGTGTGGGTTGTAACGGGATTAGGATGTGGTCTGAAGTTCTTCAGCGCGAATTCCTCGACTACTTCG
>LUCM01011072.1:296146-313510 GCA_008360955.1 Fasciolopsis buskii
TATGGTCGATCTGACCCAGACTATCGTTCGAGTTAGAGCGCCATGTAGCTGTGCGACGCGAACTGTATCGGAAATTCTTAATAGATAGGAATAGGTTATTATCTGCACAGAATGGGAGAAGTCTTTTCCATTATCTGTTCGCTGAGCAGGCAATTCGCACCGCCCATCCAAACAAGATTCCGATGCACCAGGTTTTCCAACTTGTGCATTAAAACCATCTGCCACCATCAAGCTTGAGAAGATGTGACCTGGGGTATTCAAAACCATTCACTACACTATTTGACAATAAACCGTTGCGAGTATCGGGCGGGTTATCAGTGCGGACACCATGGGTAGGTTGAAGGGGCAAAGAGATTAGGTTGGAGACAGAAGAGACTGGTTGAACAAAAGGAGAGGAACTGTGAGCATTAGCATATTTGTCATTACACCTCTACTCGGTGGAATGGGCCGCGCGGTCCTGATTATCCTGCGCAACGACCGATGCATATGGAATTATTCGTAGGCGTTTAACTCATGGGGATTGATGGACGGGTGGTGCTAGGGCGTCCAGTCGCTAAGCAGAAGATCGATTAGGGTTCTTAACCAAGGTCTTTGTTTCTGGTAAGAACCTGACCGCAAGGCAGCCCGGTAAAGCTGCTTGGAAGCCCATCTACTTGGATCAATTATTCTTCCACTCGTTTTGTCGACTGAGCTGCTAACTCAGATCAAAATCCGACTTGGAGGACCAGGAAATTAGTTCGTCAGGCTTCTTCCCATGGACCTTCCTGGCATGAGATAAGCCATTTTGTATAGCTCGTCGGGTCATGGAGGCATGCCACGTCAAGGTGCAGTGTCATGACGGTGCTAAACTGGGAGCCAAATCAATGTCATACGGGTCATCAGGAAGCCTTGCTGCTGCCTGCTTTAAATGGTTCCTTTGTAAGAGGATAATCAAGAATGCGAGACGTTTATCTAACCAGTGTTGCAAATCATGAAAAAGTGATGGCATTTGAACCTCGTTCGATTACGGGAACCGGAAAACACCGCGGAGCTTCTGAATGTCGAAACACAGGGAGACCCAATGGTAACGGCTAGAACCGAGTCGAACCGATTCACGAAAGGAAGGTCGTGTCTCTTGAACCTCTTAGGGTTCTTAGATGAGGTTACAGCAAGACTCAATAAGGGGGAAATGGTTGAGGTATGCTATTTAGACTTCAGCATGGCGTTTGATTCGGCTGCTGGTGCATAAGAATTAGCTGGGTCTTGGTTTTCCTGACGAATAATTCCTTCAGTGTCAGGGTAGGAAACGAAAGTTCAGTGCGAATCGGGTCATCAAGTGGGGTACCACAGAGGTCAGTTCTTGGACCATTACTGTTCCGTCTACAAAATTGGAACTGCCATGTTTCGCCTTTGTGGACGGCGTCAAGGCCGTGGAAGCAACCAGCCGTGAAGGGCTGCTAAGGGACCTAGTGATTGGGGTGGGGAGAGGGGCACCATTAAACGAAAGTAAGTCATCTGCTAACCAGCGCCTCAGAAGGACTGACTGTGTTGGGAGGAATGGGTAGTTCTCAGCTGCTGTGATTTAAGGCGTTAAGGACCTGGGGGTAGTCGTGACTGTAGACTATAAGGGGCCGGGCAGTACAAGGCTGCTGTCCAAAAAGCAAGCGGGGAGCTTTTCAGGTTACGGTCGTCGGTATCATGTAGGAAACCAGTGGTATTTATCTTTCTGTACAAGGTGGTAGTCGGGCTACACTTGAAATACTGCATACAAACATGGGTCCCATTTTTTAACAAGGACATCACTTGCCTTGAGAGTACCCAACGGATACCCACTAGGACGGTTGAGGGGCAGAGGTAAGTCGCTTGCGAGAAGGCCGGAAGATTTAAACCCGCACTCAGTAAAAGAGCACAAATTCAGGGGTGATACGGTCGAGGTATTAAAGATCCTGAGCGTTCGGCGAAGCAGACCGGTCGACAAGTCCAGTCGAGCTACCGAGAACAGAAGACGAAGCAACGAAGCAAAGCTGCGGTAAGCCTGATCTAGGCCAGAAGTGCGTGCAGCCATTTTGTAATAGAGCGGCTAGGGCGTGGAGCGAGCTGACAGTGGGAGTCGTAGATGAACATACTTGAAACCTCTCCATAAAATGGAATTCGACATACTCCCAGTATTAGCGAGTCAGGACGCAGGACTGTGGAACAGACGAAGTGATGAGGACATCTGTTAGTATATGAAAAATGGAATGCAAGCACAATGAATTTTCTCTCACTTCAAGATCGAGTTCTCTACTCCTTTCCTATTTTACCGGATACAGAAGTTCTGTAGCAAAACAAATTAGAAAATAAAAACAAGACTGGCATTTGTGGATGCCAAATCTTGCGCATGCCATCGGATGAATCCTGCACGCTCGAATGACTACTGGTAACTGGGAAGAGGCAGAAAATCCGATCTGGAAGGTGCGCTGATTGACGTCATAATTTGGATAATTCCAGGGACACCTAATGGAATAAGTTCGTCCAATCGGAAAGTTTTCAATAAAAGTAGTTTACTAATGTTTGTGATATACAGGTGTTTGTTCAAGCAGAGGACCGACCGGTAGGCAGAGCACTAGTTCCTGTTAGTCAAAAAAATCCACCATCACTTCTTCCTTCTCGTCAGACAAAGTGGCTTCCACTTAGTACTTAAACATTGAACAGTCCCCCGGAAAAATGAGGGGCTAAATTCCTCATTCTGCACTGTCTGCGTATTGGAGCGGGCTACAGGCTAAGTCCAATAATTGACTGATAAACGTCCCTATGATTGTCCGCACCGTTGGAGCCCTGTGCAAACCGAACTGGGCCGAGTCTCAAGGTCAAAATGTTCCCGGTGTGAAAAAACAACAGTCACTTTTTGATTGCGAAACTTTACTGCGAAATGCATAAAGAGCTTCTTGGATCAGGCAGTGCTTTAATCACAGGAACTTGGAAGCTCTCTTCAGTTCCTATGGTGGAATTGCGAATCTTCATTTTCTCCAACTCTCAATCCAAACAATTTTTAAGGGAAAAATTATTGGGATGCATTTCACTGGACCATCCTCCTCATAAGCTGCTTTCCTAAACACAAATATTCATGCATTGCCTGGCTTGCCGTTAATGTCACGCATCTCGACCACTTCCGCCGGTAGCTTGTTCCACCCATAATCGCTTTTACGTTTCCTACCACTGATTCACTCTTCCTTATCTGGGACAGGGCTCCACGGTGACCCTGTATTCTGACCAGTCTCCTAACGATCTTGATGGCCTGCCTTAAGTCTCATCTTGCCGTACGTCTTTCCACGGAGTACAAGTGGAGCGCTGTAGCGGACAATGGATTTGTTCTTCGGGTATCTTGTTTAACCGAACGCTGACTGCCAAGCGTGGTTACCATTTTTGCGTTGCCCACTTGCGCCCCCTTCGCGCGCTCTTGTCAACATATACTCAACCTGCTATCGCTTCTTACTGTCTTTTCCTTTTACCGCTCAAGTGTCAGTATTGCAATCGTACCTAGCCGAGTAACAGTGAAGCACTAGTGGTCACAAAGGTTAAGGGCGGGTAAACGTGATAAGATATTCGCACAAGAACAATCCGTTCTACAGGACATCTGGCCTTTGCGCATATCACATGTACCTTAGCTGCTGAAACCAGCGTGCAAAACACTGTGAGCCTGCTCCAGCATCTTCACGTGTCCCAGAAAATATAGTTTCCATGCCTGGACATGATACTCGAAATGTGGTCGGGCAAACACCTTGGACGGCGGCGGAGGAATCATAGGACTCTTAGGTCCCACATTTTGTTCCAAGTTGGCGTAAGACACGCCATGCCTCCCGGCCGCCCTCTGAAATGATGGACTGGATTAAAAGCGCGCACTCGCTAATATCTGGAGTTCCTTTGTTTGCTGTGTTTATTGCATCACGACCCGATACCCGGGTGGGCCTATGTGGTGAACGGGGTTAGCCTTTCCTTCCATTGGCCGCTGACATTTGCTCAGTTTCTATGGGAGATCTCATCTTACAACCACTGGTAAACTCTACCCAGATCTTTATGGATAACTGCAATGTTTGCTGTCCCAAATATCTTGATCTCGTCTGCAAAAATGAGACACTGCAAAGGGGGCAGTCCGCCTCGATCAATATGCGGACTGACCCCAAGGTTTTCTATTTGCGCGCGGTCATCTTTTTTTTTAGTTCCCTTGATGCATCTTGTACTATAGCGGCGACTTCCAGGATGTCCAGGCGCTTGGAAAATGCATTGGAAGTCCGCAGAAAATGGGGGACACAGGGTCTTAAGCTTCTTCTTTGGATCGATGCTCGCAAGTTTAGTTTCCACGGTCCGTGCTCTCTTCTTTCTATATAGGGGTTCCGCCGAACTAATGAGAACTGTCGTGCCAAGTTCATCCTGCCCGTTTTCGACCCCATTTTATCTAATTAGACGACGAACAGTTGATTTTTGACCGAGTGGTAAAAACATTTCAGTGAAGCGCAACTTTGTATACTTCGGTTAAGATACATTCATCGATTCACACACGATGTTCGCTGTGTGGAACTCTAGAGCTTTTTACTCATACATCTGCAGCTGGAGTAACATAAAAGTAGAGTTGACCGGCACCCCGTCTGCATTTAAAGTCCAAAATAAAAGGGAAAACTTGCTCCCCGCCATATAGAACACGCGCATAGATTACGAAACTGGAATAAGTCATGGCACCTAGCATTCATTAAGAGGTGCACTTCAACGACCTTCAGCCAGTAAGTTCGCACATATGTACCTTAGCCGCTGTAACCCGCCGAGTCTGTCATTCGTCCAACTGTCTGCCGATCCAGATGATCCACATGCTCAAAACGTTGCATGTTTTATGGTGACCGCTGAGCATACATGGTGTTCACTGCCAGGATCTAGTCGAGGTACCAGTCAAGCCCTTGTTTACACAGGAAAACACCAATGGATACCGTATCTCATGCGCGCAAGAAGAAGAATAGTCAGTTAAACCAGTCCTTTTCAGCATACATTTTGTCAGCTATTGGCGTATTCCAGGAGTGGTGGTTGATACTCCTTAGTCGTTTAGTTTAGTTTCTGTAAGCCGTGATATGTGGTCGTGACGAAAGAAAAAACGAAATCTTTGGTGCATGGTACCGTTAACCGACGCACTTTGGTGGGTCCAAATTATTCTAATCCAAATTATTTTGGTATGCCAAATGGATGTGGCCATTTATTTAAATGTTGGAAAATTGTGTTATTCGGAAAAATTATCCAACGGCACCACGTTACATGGCAAATGGATAAATAAGAACAGATTGTGGGTTGCATCTTTTGGTACTTTAAGATATTGTTCTGGGTTTTGTGGTCAATTAAGATCCTACAATACTTGGGGAATTTGAGCTAGGTTTGAAACGGTGGTCTTTAGGTATTTATGCGAGAGAACATGGAGCGGAAGGTAGAACGTGTCCTGGTATGGGAGTGGCATTTAGAAAAGTCATTCTAGAAGGGATGGGATGGACACGAAGGGATTGTATTTGCCAATTGCTCGCACGCGAATAAATGTATTTCCTGGTTATGTGCAGAGTTCTTTTGGTGGTATGTACGATACGCCACTGATAATTGACAAACAACGACGAAGGGCTCTGAAGTCTTCTTTTAGTAAACCAGTAAATGTGACAGGAGAAAAATAGGGGAGAGCAGGAAATACATCGGTAGATGAGTAAGGCGATAGTGTTTTACTTAACCTGGAAATGTCACAGTTCTTTTATGTAGAGTGATAGTCGTCTGAGATTTTTCACACATTTGAAAATGTGAGAGACTCATCTTAAGTTTCTAACAATAGTAATTTAGAGGTACTTGACGGAATCTGCCCCAGTGAATGGTTCATTGTTGATGAAGGAAGAGCAAGCAGACCGGGAACAAGTGAACAAGCATTTGAGCGAAGAGAAAAATCATGACGAAGAGACACGTTCAGGAAATCTGCGGTTCCAGATATGGACCGACAGAGAGCAACGTTATCCACATATTTGAATAATTGACCAAGGGGACTAGCATGTACGTCGCTGATGTATATTGAAATCAAATAAGGATTAAAGACAGCTTCTCGAAGGATTCCAGAATTACTTACCAACGGGGTAGGTTTGTTTCTTCCCAGTCTTGTGCACTGAGTCCTGTTGGTAAAGCAGTCTAATAGCCGTGCCAGGAGGCTCTTGGGACAGCCGGACTGTCTTAATTTGCGAAGATGTGAAAACCATGGGAGAGAGCCCATTGCACAAGAAAAATCCAAGAATGTACATCAAACAGACTTGGCGGATGCATCCAAGGATTTGATGATGTTATAAGCCAGAGAAGCCACAGCATCCAAACTGGACTCGACTGGTTTGTGCGCAAACTGAAAGGGGCATTAAGAAGGGAAGTAACTGCATCAGTGAGTGCAACCACACGATACTTCAGAAGAACTGAATATATACCGTCAGGACCTATACCTGTGGCTATTTTGGTTGAGCGAAGCAGTTTGAACACTTTTTCTTTATAAAAGGATGTTACGCAAATGCATTCATTCGGGAACCATGAAACTGCAGTGTCATCAGGGGAAAAAATAAACGCCCGATTAGTGCTTTCTAAATCTGCAGTACAATTTATTGGTTCGTTTTCTTTGCATATAAAAGTCGGGTTCTTTCCAGGAAGCGCTTGATTTGGCAGATGGTCAGGAGTTGGTTTGCATACATTTAGTTGATTCGTTTTTTCACTTTACCATTGACTTTGGAAAAGTGTCTGCCTTTCTGGGAACTCCGTTTTTTGTAGAAGTTCCCCTCTGTTATCCTTCAGGCCCTCGGTTGGGGTGAAGCATACCTTTTTCTTGGGGAAGGCATGGTTCTAGTAAGCCTCAATGATCAAAAATTAGAATGATTTTTTGCAATCTGCTAGCCATTAGCGTTCAGATGTTCCAGCGAAAACGAAGAGTTCCCGTTTGTATTCTGCCTTCCAAGGGTCAACACCATCCGTTTGGCGATGTGTCGAGTGGGACTCGAGAGTCTTTTCTAGAGTATTCTTAAGGTGCTCCCGATCACTTCCCCCGAAGCTACCTGAGCATGTGGTCAGATGACAGTAATATTTTGTTTGCACCTTAAAGGCGACGTGGTAGCAGTGAATCAGTACACGAGAAAGCAAATCACAGCAGAAGCGGCCAGCGACCAGCGCAATGTGAAAACGATCAATTTAGAAAGCGCCTTACGAGCATAAATTCCCGGATCTGATAAACACCAAATTAAATCTAACCGAAATTGCGTCAAAACTAATGTTGAATGCCAAATGACATTACGCAGGGAATAATGTCCGAAAATGAATAATTTCCCTCGAGAGGCCGATGCCACCTCGCCGGCTGCCCTAAGCCTCCCATTTCAGACTAGCGGGCAACAGCACGTATAAATGCAGCACTTTTATCGTTCGCTGGGAGAGATTAAATGAACCGTTAATCTTAGGGCAATCTTCAGGATTCCGAGAAAAGGAAATAAGTTACTTAGCATAAAGTTATCATGAAAAAATTGGTAAAAACTGCGTGAATTCAGTATATATTTAATGTGGCTTGGGTTTTTTCTTTGGTTCGTAGCAAAGACCTTGGATCACTGTTGTGAGCGCTGCTGTTCTGGTTGGTACCTCTATTGGTAGAGTATTGGAATTTGCACACTGGTAGTCTTTTACTTTGCTTATTGTGATGCGCACTGTGTCAGTGCTACTGGATGTTATTTATATCCGCCGCAGTACTTAAGGGACGAGTAAAATAAAGACCAGCATGGCTGGCCGACCATTAGGCGTTTCTCCTAGGTTCAGTAATTGAGCATCTGAAATACGTCAACGTAAAACCTTACGCGACACTACGTTTCTCAACCCAAGAAAATCACCAACTTTTTCCCTTATCCACCGCCACATTTTGGAATACCTGAAACCCCGGGACCATACCTTGTTTCTAAAGAGCCACCAGGGGAGAACGTCCCATGTGACGGCAAACCTCACATCATCGCATCCGGTCACCAGTCAGTGCGCCGCTGAATAATCGGTCCTGCCGTGTGTGACAAATGCGTCACTTTCGCATGACTTGGACTGGACGGCGTTCGCTGAGGACTGCTTCCTGGAAGTCAGAAACTCGACTACCGGAATGACAACGCTTGTTCCTGTCAACCAAATTTCATCTCGATTGCTGTGTTCCAGCGGTCTGTGGCCGCAAAAAATCAGTGATGGATAGGTTCAGCATAATGTGGTGCAGTTAGGATAGCTGTTGATATCCTGCCTGACAGCTTAACTGCTAATTCTTTACACCCAAATTTGTCCGCTCTAGCTTCACTTTCCAGTTGGCGATTCGTTGATTTGCACTGCTCAGGATTCGCAGCACGGATGAAATTGCTGCGGTGTGCTTCCGTGGTTTTTTAATGGCTGGTCGAGCGCTGGTATTATATCAGTAGTTTCGCGGTTCAACAGTTTCATGAAGTTCAATTTAAATAAAACTCATCCACAAGGCAGGGCACCGGATAGTCGTGAAATGAGTTCTCTCACAAGTCCCCGAAGGAGCACATTCATCAACTCTCTATCTGGACCCCCGAAAACCTTCGTTTCTATGTATCCGCCTGTGACGCAGAAGATAAAACAAACTTTAGTCACCTGAAGTCGAACCAGGGCTGTCTTGTTCTTGTTACACTTTTTTCTTCTTTTGAGTCTGGTCCCCAGTTTAGCCACTGCGGTTCCCTTCGGAATACTTCCAAACTCTCACGCTACGGCCAGTTGCTCTCCATTTGTTTTGGTGATCTTGGCTAAGTATGAGTTTAGTCGAATTATGCGAATCGCGAGTGGTCTTCTATTGGGATAGTTAGCCTTGGTGGCAGCGCATCAGAGGGAACGTTCCGTACGCTGTATTGTCTAGTCAGCTGGCAAGTTGGCCGCGACGGCCGCTACCTTACTGCACAAAGCGTATACTTGCTTAAATCTGGAGATCTGTACTATCGGTAGTTTGCCTCCGCATTATTCGACGAAGTTGTATGGTTCTGTCTCTTGTTTGTCTGGTTTGAGCTTTGGTCAGAAGTTCCAAACCCGGGTGAACGCAAAAATGTACTTTCGGACTTCGATGCGCTCCTTTCAATGCATTACTTCCATCGACGGTTTACTTGCAGATGCTCAAATAAATCTAAATTAGTGCAAAATAGAAGGATTATGAAAATATTTATGGTAATCAGCTGATGCTGGTGGACAGAGTGGTAGGTGCCCGCGAGGTATTTCGGCCGCATTCCAGAAGGGGTCTGACAGCACCGAGTTCAGAAAGGCGTTTTGTGAAGTGGTCTCCATTTGCACGTTTCAAATCAAACAATACCACCTTCAGCGACGCAGTTCTTTTAATACTTGTTTTTCGTGATGGGGAAACAGGCGGAACGGGTAGTTTGTGTGTGATGTACATATGCCAAAAGTTCAACGTTATTCTGCTTCATTGCAAACAGTAATGCAAAACAAGCAGATCGATTATATCAAGAAGAGCTGGATTAGCTGGCCAGCTACTCTGTCTTTAGCTAAACAAAGCACTGGCTTATTATTAAAATGACTGCTGTCCAGAGGGAAAGTAGGTAATCAGCCAGGTAACACTTATGAAGCGGAGTGAGTGTGGTCTGCTTTAAGTGACGATTTATATGTGAAAACCCGAGGAGAGAAGTGAAATCTTTTAGAGGCGGGAGGTTACCAGTGGCCATTAGCAGACCGATACAAATCACTTGATCGCGGCATACATAAAACGGTCATGTTAGGCGGCCAAGGTCACCCTGATCATTCTCGTTGCATTTAGCGGAGTGGGATTGGGTGTGAGTCAGAGTGACGGAATGAAGTTGCAAGAGATGGTGGTCGCAATTAGCAGATTAAAAACCGGGTGCAAACGGTGTACAGAATTTCGAAGCTTACTAAATGTGTGCTTTTGGTTAGACCAATAAAGTGGAAGTTGGGCGAGCCTTTGGACAGGCATGCGAGGCACAAAGTACCTTTATATGCAGCTACCATTGACTGACAAACATGAACGGATCATTTGCATCGGCACGGTGGCAGATGTTACCAAATAGCCGCGGAGGTGTGCAAAGTATCATATCAAAGTCCCTATTTTAACCCGATCTGTACATATAACACGATAGACGGATGGACACCGATCCACTTAATCGTATCAGGCCAGGAAGTGAGAGAAGCTTTACTCGTTTTTGAATCCTCTTGGCGATTTATTTTGCAAAGGGCGATAACGGCGTTCCAAGTATGTCCAAATCTTCAGTGGATGAAAAATTCAGTGAACACTGTAGATGGAAACTGTTCCCGCCTTCCAGCGAGGAACGTAAAAGGAACGCCGAATGGAGAAATCCGGCGATGTAGAAAGGCTTTGGAAAGCGATTTGCTAGATGTGTCGGCAGTGGGAACTGCCAATGGCTGGGGTTTAATCCGTTAACACATGCCAGGAAAACTCATTTGGCGATCTGAAAGCCACCTATTCATTGGCCATGAGTCTGCAATATTAGCTGGTGATCCGCGGAAGACGAAGCAGAATCTTGTACCGGGTAGTTCCGAATGGCACTGGCCGGGATCTGAAGCGGTCGAACACTTTCATTTTGTAACGATGACCTCGAAACATGGTAGACTGAACTGCAGGAAATTACTCGGAGGCTTTGGTGGAGATGCTATCCTGTTAGAGGTTGTACTTTTGTTTTGTTTACTGCAGTGACAATGACATAAATATGCACGGAGTCTAAAGTGGAACATGAATCTCCTGGTGCATGAACACCCGCTGTATTGTAGAGGCCTTCTTTTGGTAAAAAAGAATTCTTATGGGCAAAGTGGCCCTGCGATCGCAGTCAACATTAAAAAAACCAAAAAATCTGTCACCTCAAATTTACGTCAAGTGTTGGCGGCTTCTGGTCATTTAAGAAAATGTTGGCTGCTTATGAAATGAGCATCGCAGGACTTGAGTGATGCTAATTTGAAGCAATAAGGATAACGCGTTTGACACCAAGATCGGTGAAGACCTTAGCGAACTACACCAGCCAACCAAACCGGCAATAAGTGCCGTGGCAGCAGTTGCCGTTGATGAATGGCTTTCGGTCATCCCGTGCAATGAGAGTTCTAGTTAAATGCAGACTAACATCAGTGGGTTTGTGTTTGAAAACGCTAATATTGACAAAAATAGGATTGGTTGGATTAGACTGGAAAAGACCTAATAAGTAATCAAGGAGTCGACGGCAAAAGCCTTCACATGACGTGTCTGAGAATAATATTGGTCTGGGATATTATACAGTTTATTTGCCTGCTGAGTTTCAAAAAGTGATTCGCAGGAAGTGCAGGAGGGGCTGTACGAGCACCCTTTTATTTGGGATTGACATGAAACATTATGTCCATAGCCCCAGGTACTTCAGCTATCTGGGCAGTTCCTTGGATGCTTTTGTGGGGCTATATGTGTATTCATGCATCTGAAAAGCTGACATGGTTCCTGACTTCTGGGTTCAAATTTATGAAGGGTTTCGGGGCACTGCCAGTAGAATAATGCAGTTGGTTTGATTGCTTCAAATTATGGAATGTTACAGGAACCTCCCAATGGAATGTTATAAATTACATTTTCCAGTGCCTTAGCGAGTAGACTGTGCACCCAGCTTAAATGCAATACAAACGGTGGTGGAATGCGATAGATGGAAAAAATTCTTTGTACCTGCACACATTCCAGTCGATGTGAAAAAAGACGGGAATGTTTCACATCCAGTAAGGATTGAGGGATATTGCGACCGCTTTCTCCCCCATGAAAATCCACGGCGTACTACAGCAGTGGATAGGCTGAAGCAACGTGATTCGTAATTAGATGCACGAAACAGTAAAATAGGGAACCAAATATTCAGAGTCTGGCTCATAAATTAGCGGTGGGAATGCTTCAGTTTTTGCACGAAGCGCGTGCTTACGTGATTTCAAGTATAAAAGGAAATCCCCAAAGGAGTGATTTACCTCTGTTAGGCCATCATGCTTGGCTGCCAAGGCTGACCTTTGGGTAGGGTTTCAACTCAAGGCTTAAGGTGAAATCGGACTCATGGTTCCCGGTATCAGCTCTGGGTTATTTTTCAGGCACTTCTGTTACCGAAACTGCGGGACATACTCAAACTGGGCCTCCGGTGTACACCAAAGTTCTTTACGTCCCCGAGTTTCTTGTACTGGTAATGTGCCTTTTTTGATGAGTCTATGGAAACTTCCCAGGGGGCCTGACAGATAGTTTCTGCCCAAGATTCCCTAAGGTTGCATGCAGATGCACCAATAATTCATTCACATTGCTTTCTGGGACTATGAAATGCCGTGTGTACTGTTGATCTCTCTTGGATTTGCATCGCTGCTTCATTCACGGGCTAAAAATTTCACATTATCCTCCCTAAGGTATTTCGCCTTTGTAACCCACTAGCTCTTCCGCCGCTGGCCTTCCTTCAGCCGAACTCCATATGGGAATATATTGCTTCCGCATTAGAATTATTTCTCTGTGGCTGTCGCCATTGACCGTTAAAGTACAAATTCAGCCTGAATGACATGACCCATGCATCAGTACAATTAGGGCATTACCCATGCCCCTGACTGGAATTCGCCTCGAAGCGACGGTCTTGGTACGCCTTTTCCCTGACCGGTCCACACACTGAGGCCGGTATTCTTGCAGTAGTTCCTGCCATCGAGCCGATTTTTATTCAGGATCCCTATAGTTTGTTACCCTTGAGGAGATGCAAATTCAGTCCTTAGCAGCCAATTGAGCTCCAAAAAACGGGTCGGAAAAGTTTCCTTAAAAGAAACCATTGGCCTGTGGCCTATTGCATACCCACTGGAGGTGTCTTTTATATTGGTTCACAGCACAAAAACCTCGTAGTTTTGGATGTGTTAGGAAGAGAAAAAATGATTGCTGCACAAAAGGTCCCTTTTAGGTGTTATAAAGCCCTCTACTTTTTCGCTGTCAATTCTGCTTTAGTAGCGTTGTGTTAATTGCAGACACTGGGGCTGTTTCCAACGGTTGGTTGTGGACACATCGTCTTTAGTGGAGACCCATCCCCAAGATAATGCACGAAACGTTTTGATCGGTGGGTGTTGCCGTACTTTCTCAGCGTTGTCTGGGGTGTTGTGCCCTCCGCTGCGTGTCAGGGTGCAGCAAGAAGGCAGTCTCTTTTGTGCGCGAATTGTGAGTTAGCCGCCTCCAACCTTTGGAATACTATTTACGTTGGGTATTTGGCGGTTGACTACCCTCTCATGGGCAGTGACACAGCCGGGAAAGAGAACAAACCTGCTGGGTTTTAAGTGAGCTGGCACGATCTGCATAAGCTGTTGGAACGTTGCAGAAGTATTGCATAGACCAAATGGTAAGTTGAGGAATTCTTATAACCAATGGGTTGATTGGTCCCTGTTTTCCGTGGTTCATATATCTACCCTCCATGTGCATATAAGTGAATGCTAAACCCCGCGTAGGAAACCACCGCGACTTCACTAAAACATCCAGGGCTTAGTTGAGTCATAAATGGATAATGGGCCCTTGCGTGGAACTTCATCCACTTTTCGATAATTTCAAGGTAATTGCGTGGCAGCGTTTTGATTCTTCACTGGAACCACCGGGAGACGACTAAAGTAAATCAAACGGTCTACTGACGCCGTTTTAGTATCTGCTGTACCAGGTCCTGCAGCCCATGTTATAGGGCTTTGTTTGATCAACGGATAATTTATAGCCTCGACGAAATGACGAATTATTTTGGTCCCGGGTATCGGCTAGTCTCCTGGAACAAAAACTCCAACAAAGCCCTCATTTAACTCTAGAATGTGCAACACCAATTCTTCTAGCCACTCTTCCGCGGTCTCCATTATGCTACACTTCCGCTAGGTTTTCTCACCGGGATTTCTCCGCTCAACATAATGTGTGGCTGACCTGATTCCTATCCTTATCAAGGCATGGAAAGTATTTACACAAATGATGTACTGAGTGACGTTGACTATACAGTAAACATAACTCAGAAAAATGTCACGAGGATAACGGATGACAGCAAATTTCTCCGACCGCAAACCTGTATTTCCTCTGTCGGGCTCCTAGGCAAACAGCTGCATCCATCGCCAAATGTGTGGCAAGGGTTTACTGCTGGGTGCAGCCAAAAACTGTGATCAGATGTTAGTAGGTCCAACTCATTTACGACCTAGATAGACCACTGAGCAGACCCCAATTTCAACCAATATCTCAGCGCGCTCTTGGTAGTTTTTTCGATCAATGGGCGTTGCAAACCAAATCCCACTTATATGGCCGCAATCTCAAGAATTCTAATACAGAGGACTTTTGGTGGACTTTTCTCACTCACGCACTGCACTGCCCACTGAAATCCGTCTAAATAAACAAGACAGAGGTTAGAAATTAGAGAACAGATTTATTACTGTTTACTTGATCTCGGCTGTTACTGCACTGCTCTTTCGATAACAGCTTGCAGGCTGGACCGTGACGAAGTCCACTGAATTGGGTTTATCCCTCATAAAATTCATAACCCTTTTCCAGAATTCCTGGGGCCACCAAGTACAACTTGTCCAAAAAAGCATCGGAGATGGAGTTTCGTGAACGGGCTTCACACAGGCGGAGCGTTGGGTAGGTAGGGATGAGAATGGTTCAGTGCGTGAGTCCTTGACCGCTGCCCTGCAAGGGTAGTCACTGATAGTATTTGTAAGTTAACCAGTGTGTTACACTAAAAATATTAGCAGCGTTAGAACCATATTCTTAGTCAGAAAAGTATGCCGAATTTATGGATCATCAGATATGGCTTAATCAACGATTGACCATTTTCCCAATTTTTTTCCAAGCTTAGAATGTTACATTTCTAGTTTTGATTTCACCCTAATTTAAAAGCTTTTATACCATGTAGAACAAATTCTTCCGGTTCACTCATTCGTTTTTAAGACTGTATATGCCTGCTGACCTGCCTACTCATTTTTTCATCCACATATTTCTACATCTCTAAAAGCATCCTGCTGTACAGAAGTGTCATGAATCAGACGGTTTCGTTTTGCGACCCAATGATGTATATTTTCTGTTGTGGTCAGTCATTTAAACGGCTCATAACTTTAGTTGGGTGGTTAACATTCAGGCCCAATCTATAGGCGCCTAATGTACTGCCCACCATTGATGCTCACTTGGCCTCCTGAAGTAATCACAAGGAGGCTTTTGTAGTATTCAATGGAACCGGGAACCAGAGAAATGCGTCAAACTGCTTTTATACAGTATCTCGTAATCACCAAAGCAGTAACAATTATAAGAGGTCTTACTTCATAGCCTCATATAATTTTCCCCAAAAACTGTTTCGAACCAAAATTAGAATGGTTTTCAATGCAAACTATCCAGCCAGACGTGCTAGTGACAGTGTCCGTGCAACTAGCACCAATATGCGCTTCGAAATTGCCCCACAATTTGGACCATTTGGCCAATGCTTCGTCTCCCACAATGATCTGGTGGATGAAGCCGACGATAGGGCAAAGCTGTTTGAGAGAAAATTATCTAGTTTAATAGACTATGGCAAGCATTCGGAGTGCATTATATTAAACCTTGCGCCCTTTTCTCATCTCACTATCCTGGGGCTCGGTCAGGTAAACGTAGCCGGGTGGCTACTGGATGCGTCCTGGATGCGCTGGCCTCTAAATCATTGATTCAGTTGAATAAGTCAGGTGAAGCTTTTGTCTTTAACAGCACGCGCATTCTCTTATGGTCACCCTTAGAGACTCACTCTTGACAACTTGCAGCGTGACAGACAACCCACGTCTTACGACGAGGTTGTGGAAGCGAATGGAATCCCGTCATTTTGCGGTTTCAGACAAAAAGTCTGACGAAGCCATTCATCGGCAGGAAGACATTTCCGCAATTAATACACTGTTTAAAAACAAAAATACCGACGAAACTCCTGTTCAGGAAGAAGTTATCGCATGTACTTCGCACGACCACGGATATAAGCATTTTGTTCCCAGGATACAACCAACAAAGAATGAACGGCACGTTAAAATCGAGTATTTCCTTAAATAAGCCCTGTATCGCAAAAGCACCAATTTATTTGCTGGTCCAACAGGAATCCGTTGCTGTTGATACCGTCTGTCAAACCACCCCGCAACTGAAGACCTAGAAACATCCAAGATGTCCCTCATATCTCAGTCCTTCCTTAAACATCCTCTAATAGACGCTGCTAACTCAACTTTCCCTTTATCCGTTAAACTCAAACATACATCCAGGCAGCGGCTACTTTGCAGCAAGGTCGCAAAATCCAACTGTAACTGTTCGTCATCAAACTCCACCTCACCCTCATAGGCCGCAGGTCCGCAAACGACTAGTGATGCAGTCGACACTGTGGCCAAAGATCTCTTTCTAGCCAGGGCTGCGGAGAACCGCTTCAGTAGAAGTCCATGTGAGAAAAATAGCGCTCCTCCATTTTTAACATCGCCGCCAAAGCCTCAAGTAGTAACTCAATCCTGTTTCACATCCATTATGGATATCTTGCCTCGTCTATGAAAACTGATGACAGCGAAGTTATACTGGACATTCCCCCAGTATTCTCTTTACCTTCTAAGAGTTCTATTCCATCCAATTGATATCATGCCACTGCCGCCCAAATCAAAACCATCTTTCTACATTGAACCAAACGACCCTCTCCCAGCCTTCTTCCGATTTGGAACTTCATATATCAGAACACTGCCGTCCATTTTATTCATATATTTTTGACTAGTGTATTTAAGCAGTGTTCATACACAAAACTTCTCTTATCTGATGCACCTGCCAGTGCAGTTTACCGTCATCCGTGTGTAAACAATCACCATTCTTGTGAGTTCCATATCCGAAGCCTCACAAATTTCCTCCAGATAGTTTGAGACAGTCTTGACATTCATCCTCCGCCTTTAGCAGTTTTATGGCCATTTGGTGTTGTTAAATACGTGTCTTATCCAACTTGCCTGATGTTCGGACTGGTTTTCACCAATTGCATTCAGTTACCGCATTACCACTGCTTGCCATTTCTTCAGCTTAACGTTTCCGTCCATAATGCAACGCTCCCAACGTTTGGGGTCTCCGGTCATATATCGATATTCACCGTTGAGCTCCGTCCACGTTGTGCGCCAGCACTGAGCACATTTAGTGCACTTAGACACGAAATGACCCGTAGTTCGCTGCTTGCAAACAGTTCCACGAAGCTCTTTGTGGTCTTGAAAAATTAATTTTCCATTTTTGCTTTTCATTGGGTGCATGTATTCAATCACTTGCTTTGCAACATCTCAATTTACGTTCCAATAACTCAAGGTTGCTCCCAACCCTCATCCCTTTCGATTTTTATTGTTTACATTTCCTGTACATCATCCTTGTAAAAATCTGATTTTGTCCTG
>LUCM01011074.1:0-40016 GCA_008360955.1 Fasciolopsis buskii
AGCTTGTTCGCCAACCTGTGTTTTCTCAATGTGCTCAGTGGTAATTTTCAAGGAATAATCCGATTCCCCGAAAATCAAAGCAGCAATAGCAAATTTGCCAGTCATTGACAGATTTCGATAAGTTGGCAGTGTATAGAGAAACTAGGAAGGGAGACAACGTAATGATCCGGAGCACGTATCCGGTTCATGGAGGAATTATGCGAAAAGAAACTTGTCAGTTAGAAGATCGTGTTTCCGAAACAGATGCAGTGAGTTGCTATGCAAGTCACGTGATACAGTCTGAAACTGCTTCTTCCCTGCATAGACAAGCAACCAATGAGTACCGTAACAACAAGCCGTCGGGAAATCCAAATATTCCGTGAAGACGATTGGACAGAACGTATTCCAACAATCGGAATATTTCCGAAATTACAGATGGATCCATGAACTTTAAATATGAAGCAAACTTGTTTTCGCTCTGTTGTGGTCTTCTTGTGGACTTCATTCGCGTAGCTTCGGCCAAATCCAATTCAGTGCTTACTGGTTACCCATATCCGTTGGCAACCGTGATTGACTGACTTCGATATACTAATTCCAGATCCAAATGATACAATAATCCAATTATTCCTGAGAACCTCGAATATCATCATTTATGCCAGCGGGCACAGTTCTATTTTCAAAGCATTTTCTACTCAGTGAAAAAAGAGACAAGAGAAAATTTCTTCTTTATATCAGTACCGACATCAAAATTTAGTTGATATAATTGGATATATTTTTTCAGTCAAGCAGACTTGTTCGAGAAGGCTTGGCTTCTCGGCGAGGCCAAGAAACAATGGGATTGTGTTAAATGCTGTATTCTTAGTTGATGTTTATATAGGTTAAGCACACTGTTAGTCTGGATGGCAACATTTTAACATGTGCAAGACTCAATTTTTCAGGTACTTAAAAATTTACTGATGTGCGGCTCTAACAACAAGTTTGCTGATTTGCTTTTTTGGCAAAATAATCACTTGCAGTAGGCTTTTTTCAATTGCAAAATCCTCTGTTGAACAGTATAGGGTAAACTCTGTTAAATAAGCAGCGAAGTCTTACCTAACTGATATTTGGAGTTCGTTATACCGCACAGTGTTTCCCGACTGCAAAGTTTGTCCAATCCATTGAAAGTCCGGTGGGATCGCCCTGAAACGCACGGGGGCTTTTACGAGGGTCATGACGAAATACCGGTAGTAAAGAGGAAAAACATACCAGATTTTGGAAGGAAACCAAAGAGTTGTATGAGTATTTCTCGCTAATTGCCATTCATCTCCTAAAGTACGTAATTCATTTTCGGATTGACCTGATTCTGTACACATTTCCGCTTAGTGAACGGTGTGTTGTTGAAACTACGTCCCAAATTATAGCATGTTATAAGTACATGGGCGGCTACACAGTGCAGTCTGGGGAATGGCGAGATTACTCCGTCAGACTTGACTCTGAAACAAACCATTGTACAGTGCCGATTATATAATGAAAACGCCGCTTGAAGTTAATCATAAATTTTAGTTCAAATCACTGACAAAGACGAGCATTTGCGCATCAAGAACAGGGGCTACAAACCGCACGATGAAAGCATCTGTTATATTTTCTTCCGGCCTTTTTTAGAAATGCGGGAATTTCGTAAATATTCCGTGTGTAAAAATTTATGTAAAAACCAATCCGCGTCGACAACCTGGAAAACAATTCGGCGAGTGCCAATCGGCTGACTCGAAGACAAGCACGCGTTATGAGTCAAACGCTTCCGGTTATATCTTGGTAATTTTAATCAATTATGTCCATTGTTGACATTCACAAAACAAAGACCGCGAAGACAAATCCAATCAAAATGATGAAGGGGAACACAGGACAAAGTCATGCTAACAGTCACAGGTTAACTTCCCCTTATGAGCACTGTGCGGTAAAACTAACACACATAGTGGCCAAATCGAAGAAGGTACACCTCACCGAAGGCCTCGGCCAACAATGTTTTCCGTCTAAAGTACATTCAAGGACACATTTTTTTCCCCCGGAGCTGGAGAGACCACATAAGAAGGAAAAAGAGCTCAACCTTTCCACTGTTCAATCTTTACCTCAGAAATCTCAGCTGAACAACCAGGAGCGTAAATGAGCGGTATGTCCATTGGGGTCCCACACGTTAATTCGTCCGAAGTATTTCGTAAGTCAGGCAAAGCTAACCTTCCGGAAAAGAAGAGGGACCCCACAAGTTGAGTTTTGTTACCAGTAGTTTCTCTTTGCTTTCGTCAATGGATATTTAAAATGTATCGCCTTTAGATGATGACTGACAGGCGGAGAGCACTTATTAAAGCGGTTAGTGAAATAGATAACTCAGCCCATAAGTGGACAGAACAAAAGCATGAAATACCAGGCTTTACTCTGTACTGAACTTTCATTGATTTCCAGTCTAAATCAATCGGTATGTGCAAAGAAGCACTTGACTTAAAAAGAAGGCTCACATTGGACCAAACCGGTTAACGTCCTCCGAACCTGTCATCATTTTTCAGCGTTGTTTGGTTCTTGTACAAGCACGTCGAGAAAAACACAAAACGGTGAACAAGCACTTTTTGCTTGCTCGTGCTCATGTTAGTAGGTTCCATTAAACTACGGAAGCTGTATGCATTCGATTGGACGATCTTCCATTATGCTCCCCAAAACAACTCACCCAAGCATTAGAACTCTACTGGTCCATTACTTACTTATCCAAGGGGGAACAATTAGGCTAATGGCATCCATTATTCGGATCCAAAGTTCTTCCGGATCACATGGGTGAGCCTTTTCTACATTTGGCACATTCATTTCATTTGGTAGTTTCGTTTCACTGCATCGTCTCACGTCCAATATTGGAGGCAACATTGTGGGTTTTGAGTTTTGACTGCCGAGTGAAACAGAACAGTTCACACCTCATAATTCGAGTCCCGTATTTGTTCATTTGAGATGAACAGAAATTTCAACGAGTAGGATTATGTGGCTTTTGTCCTCTAGAGACATATAGCATGGCTAGTAAAACCCTGTTATACTTGAGTGCCTTGAATGTGTCTTCAAGGTACCCATTTGAAAAGACCAATTCACGAAATCATACTCAAATACTTTCAGCTGAGCTTTGAATGGTCGCGCCGCTCGAAATAAGTCCGCATTTGTTAACCTGGACAACCCGGATAGTTTGCCGAGTGAGTGCTTGCCTCCTTTAAATTCACTAATGGCGTATATCCTTGCTTAGTGTAGGAACTATATTCGCTCTGGTTTCGGCACATAATGATGACAGTTTGCATCATTCGGTCCCAAATTTCAGCGAAATCCAATATCTTTCGCAAGCTCAACATATTTCCTAACCCTTGAACTAATTTGGACATATTTAAGGTTTCTGTGTGTCCATTAACCTTATTTTGGTCAATTTTAGCTGGAAACTGTCTAACAGGCAACTAAAACTTTTACTCGAGTTCGCTGTGCCAGCTATTCAAGTTCAACGTAACGAGTGAAATTCGGTGTTCCTTACAATTTCAGTTGAGTTTTGACAGAATATGACGACTCTCTCTTCGTACAGACCAACTGCAAACGGTTTCGGACGCGTGAACTACCAGCCAGAAATAGCTTACAGTTTGTTTTTTCATTTTTCTATTTCTTCGTACTATTATAATATGTCGTCAAAACACCTGAAGTCTTTTGATGACCGGTAGTTTTTCTCTCATCTCCTTTGGGCACTGAACTCTATTTTCTTGAGTTGCAGATGCTTTTGTTTCGGTGTTTAGATCGCAAACGTCGTACCACCCTTCGAGTTGACAACGATAGACATTGCAGCCTTGTTTTATTCATTTCCAGTCCGGTTTTTCTTGACGCACTTTCAACACTTTCACAAGCAGTCTAATTCCTTAGACTCATCGATTAACTTTGAAGTCTGACTATTCACCGGGCATTGACAAATCGTATCGGACACACACACACACATGCTCACACATTCACGTGGACAAATACCTCATATATATATATATATATATATATATATATATATAAGAATTTTGGTTGAAATGACCATGTAATCCTAATTAGAGTAACATTTGTCAGATTTTCCGGTGTGATTCGTATCCATGGCTTTTAAATGATCATGTTCATTAGGGAGTGTCTAGGTCGTTTGATTGTGTGATCGCCGCATCCGTAGTGTTTGCATTCCTGGAACCTATTCGTGGTTGCCTTTATCTCAACCGTCGAATCTGATCGCATAACAACGCCGGGGGATATGTTAACACTAGCTACTTATCACCATTGTTCATTAACTTTCCCGTTTAAACAGAATAGCACTATCTTTCTCACTTCGAACTCAGTTTCTGAGGGTTGAAATTTGAGCTTTCTGGATGTGTATACCGAGGGAATATAAATAAAAAGGCAAAATGATTCATTCTGGAAGTACAATTTGTATATAGAAAATTTGCTTTGCAAAACGATTAAGAAATCTAATATACGAGGACCTGTTAGAATCCAAAATATATTTGCCAAAATAGTCTGGTACATCATAAGTCTCGGCAGGTTTAACTCATTCCACATCTCTGACTTGACGACATTGGAGAACGTGAATAGTTTGGCCCCGGTTGGCAATCTCTACGGCAATCGTCATGTCTCATAAGTGGATTTCAGTTCATCGGTGGCAATAGGTCGCTTATGAAGTTATCCAAGCCCTTCAGTGCTCTAGTGGGCTCTCATCAACCCAGTATTATGGCTGGCGGTGGTCAAACGAGTAAGATCGCGGTGTTCGGACTTGAAGGTCGATGGTTCGGGTATTCCCAATGCAGGTCAACGTCCCGACTTGGCAGCCGTCTATAAGCCGCGGCCTTCTTCCTTAAAAATAATGTGTATTGTCATTTCAGTAATAAAGAAAGCAAAAGATGCAAGATAAAATCTCACACTGTCAAAGTAACTTGTCAGTGCAACTCGGGACATCAAGAAGGTAGCTGAAGAACCGATGTAACGGAATCGACAAGCTGATCGGTAGGTTTAGGGAGATTCTGCAAAATGGCAGTGATAGAAAATTTACCGATAACCCTACAACCGGGAGTAAAACAGTGGTATCTTTTCTAGCAATCATTCTGACACAGAAACATTGTCAGTTTTCACCGAGTCTTACTCATGTAATTATGTCAAAACTTCGCCGGGATGAATTCGAATCATAAAAATTGGAAAAAATGTAAATGAAAAAGTAATGATTTTCAAAGCAGATGAATGTGTTACCTCAAGAAATGTCTTTTCTACGATTCCCTTTCAGAGTGAAGGGCAGATCATGAGATTTGCACAGCGACCACAAATTAGTTTCCAGCTCAAAGTGAGACTTTAGAAGCATGGGTTTCTTTCAGGGCATATTAATTTACTGAATTAGATTTCCTCCGGCACGGCACGAGAACGTTGCGTCACGTTCGGTATATAATCAGTGCGTGCTTTTTACGGAAAAGTATGGTCATGTCTTTGAAAAACTGTTGCTTACGTGAAAGTTGCATTTCAGTGAAAAACAACAGTGAAATAAGCCACACTCGTCAACCAGTAAAATAAAAAAGACTGAGGAGAAACGTTTGTCAACTTAGTGATTTCAGCATTTACCGTAGATTACACAAGTAACCAGATGAAATACGGTCCTATTTCATCAGGATGCCTGCTAACCAAACGACTGAGTTCCTGCAGATATTGGTTCTGGAGGGTATGGGAAGAAAAGCGGATCCGAGGGACACCGTGAGAGGTCATCGTGCAGAAGAACGGTGGGATTTGAATGCATTTTGTGAGCAAACGTTTCACATGCGGATACGTGTTGACCGCTATTTTGAATGCCTCTAATTTTACTGTTTTGGAAGACAGTCCACGGCGACAAACCACAGAGCCTTTCCTAAATAAAACTGCAAAAATAACTGAAGAAGAGGAAAGAAGGATTGGGAGAAACCGTTTGTATTCAAAACGGTAGCTGGTGCTTTATTTCACCTCATAGTCTCCATGCATTCTGGTTTGAAATGACAAGTCTCGGAGATTATTTGCACAGATGGAAATGTGAGAAGTCCACTTCAGATTTTTCTCAATACAACCCTAGATATTCCGCAGAAACAATCCTGGTTAGTGCTTCTCAGTTACTGAATGACGGTTCAGATGGGCAGGCTGACCTGGAGAGAGAATAGACATCGAAAAGTTTAGATGTACTGATATCTAAGCGTGGTTGTACATAAAATCTTCAACTGAAGTGCGCCTGATTTGCTAGCCAACGGTTTCTTAAGTTCTACCTCCAAGTCCTATTTCTGGAGTCTTTTGATAAAGTAATGGAATGGCCGGATTAATTAAGACTGGGACAACCGAATATTTCTAATTTGCATTGCAGAACAGACAGCTGGGCATAATGGAATTACCAGATTTTCGGATGGGGACGATAGCAACGCGTATCCAACAGCCAAGGATGTAAGGTAAGCCAATCGGTATACTAATTAGGGAAGACATGTTGTCTTAACCTGCCTTCGTTAATTTTACTGGTCAGAAGTAGCTCAAACAAATCCGTTCTGCAAAACTTGACTGGGCAAAACCTAATCCTCAATAAATGGGATTGGGGTATAGGCAAGAGGATGGGTGAGGGTGCGAGTAATATAGCTTGCATCCACAGAGACTCTTATGAGTCAATTTGGTGTTTCCTGTAAATATGTTAAATGCCTTCCCCTGAGGGTTTCCATCACTCAGAAGATGGATGTCAACGGTCTTGTTAGTGTGCTTGACTTCTGAATGTTTCAGGGTGCAGATGGATTGGTCTCTTGAATTCTTTGTAAAAGTGAAGATCTAAGGCCAATCGGTGGGGAATTGGATGTCGCGCGGGGGCAGCACGTACAAATGATCGCGTTGGTTCAGAAGAAAATCAAGAAGATGCGTGGGAATGATAATTTCTTAGATAAATGAGGTTGCTGCGCGAAAAACCGCGAAATAGATCTTGGATTTGATTTGTCTGTTTGAAAGAATGGAAAACAGGCCGAGACTATATCTTGGGCTTTAGAGGAGGAAATGAGTGCTCGTTGAAAGGGGGCAAGTAATATCTGGGACTATATTTCTGGAAACATAATTCAAAATGTTTTGAATGGAATTTCCTGTGGTGCGTCCGATAAAGCAGTCAAATTGATACGTGACTAAAATCAGGGATAAATACGGGTAAATTTTCCCCCATCAGTGTACCAATAAATGCTTGAAATAGATCAGAAAGTTCGGATTATGTTTAGGTTTCCTATAGTTGTGCTCCATTGACCCGAAAACCTGCAATGACACTGAGTTAACGGTCAGTCACTCCCGTTTAGAGAGTATGCACAAATAACTTCGGATGCACCAGACCAGGAATGGTTGATGTATGTTGCACATCATCTCCAGTTTCGTTCTTGCAGAAACGACAAACTCGGTTGTATGATTTGAAGTCGTCGATCAGTAAAAAATAGTTCGCCAAGTCCAGGTACAGTAGCGCTTCCTGTACGGAAATGATGCACGTACGAACACGGGCCAGTGATTTCAGTACGGGCGACGGGACGAACAATTTTGTGAACAGGGGATGAATGTCGGTGTTGAACGATGACGGAATAGGCACTCTGGCCGAGCGGAATGCATTTAAAAGTCACCCACTAGCCAGTGAGAGTGCTTCTTCTAGATGGAATAGAATATCTTTAATGTGTATTCTTGGATAAATCCAGAGGAAGATGAAAACCGGTCGTATTTTTTGAAACAAAGATTAGTTCGCACAACTATAAAAGCCAAGATGAAACCAAAATCCCACATAACCAACACCGAAGCGATGGAGCAGAGTACTGTGACGCTGTCGATCAAAAGGAGTGAGAGCAAAGTCAATTTCTTAAGGCGTGCCACCCACATTTTCGTTCAGGCACTCGGGAATGAAATCGATTCAAGTTATCTGTTTTCGTAAGGATTTTCAAATGCAGCATGACACTAGTACCGATTGACGAAAACAAGCTTGCTCACCAACGTGTGTTTATAAACTAGGGATACGTTATTTTGGTAAATTCTTTCCATATCAACACATCCTTTCGGTGTGAATAGGCTATTTTGAAATCGTATGACTATTCTACTCTATATTTTTTTCCAGAATTCCATTTTCAAAAATATTCTCAGAGTGAACACCATTCAAACTGATAAATGCTAAGTACTCCGAATTCTCATCATTCACTCTGCCACGGATAATCACAGCATAACGCTATTTCAGCACAAACAGTAGCCCCTCAGAGACGATTGTGTATTTGCCGACTCATGTGAAATTGTAATATGTTAGGAGAAGTTTATTGCAAAATCTATCGATTTTGCGCTATTTTGTCACATTTTGCTACATCAAACACGTAGGCAATCACACTGATAGCGGATAAAACAAATGAACAACAAACCCTCATGTTATTGTTGGGGAAATGCCCCAGTTGTGTGAATCTTGGACAAAGCGCCAGCTATATTTACTCGGTTAACATATTTGTATCAAAATAAACTATATTTAGATGCACAACGAACAGACAAGGGCACTGTGACCTACTAAACCGTGCGTGATATTGCTTGTTTCGTCCGAATGAAACGAAAGAATAATCTTGCTTCTCAGTTCCCGATTTTCGTGCATTAATATCAACTTTTCATTTTTTTGTCATTTCCTTACACTGGCACCAAGTCGACTTTGTTTTTTTTTCTGGAAAAATCATGATATCGGCAAGAAATTTGAATCGCCCACGAGTTTGCGGCTTGGAATTTATTTTTTTAAATAGTCTTTAGGAAATCCGGACCCAGTTTCAGTTGCCCGGTATTATCAGTTGGATTGTCTAGGACGTGGATTCTTTTGTTCTATTCTTATGTGTTAACTACCTACCATATAATATTGTACTTTAGACCGAAAACGCAATGTGGGCGCATACGGGAATTCAGAAATAGGACATTGGTTTATCGAGAAAGACTGTGATCCCAATGGGGATGCATACAAACATCAACAACCAGCAATAGGCTCAATTGTCACCGGTCCACATGCAAGAACTAATTGACCCGCTGGTCAAACACATGGCGCTTATCAACCGGTTACGACTCTGCATTGGCCTGGAAGGCGCCATGATTTGCGTGTGTGTGTGTGTTACCTGTGAGCTCACAAATTTGCGCTACTACTCATTTCACTGATTTTCGGATAAGATAAGCTCTTTGACTTCATTTTCTTGCCCGTGAAGCTATTGAAATATAATCCGGGATCAACAGCATTTTTCGGGTGGGCTTGCATGTTGCCAGGTCGATCAGTAAATGCCCAACGAAGGAACACGTCATTCTTATCAGGGTTTGACAGAAAATATACATGATATCACGTTTAACAAGAAGTTGATTTGTTACAAGATATACAAAACATTTTATCTGTGGCTAATTGTGCAGGGGATATAACGAGCTGTGAATGAATTCAGTATGAAGAATTCCTGGGCAAACTAATACACACATTTCATGCCAAATTGTCTATTTTATATGCGTTGCTTTAATTTACAATCTGGAAGTTGGAAGCAACAAGCTAACAAATGCAAAGAATGTGCAAGCTAATGACCGGTGAAAAAAAGTACACCTGTGGCTTATACAATCGAATTCGGGCAGCGAATGAGTTGTCATTTTTCGTTTTCCTTGCAGCATGGGTAGACTGACTCGGCTGCCTATTAGGAACATAGGCAAATTACTTGCTTAATCACATCCAAATCTACGCGGTAAACCAACAAAATTCGATCTGTTATTCGTGAAAATCCAAGGGTAAATAAATCCATCTGTCTCTAGCCTGATGCGTTGGTCAATACAATCGATCACAACGGAAAAGATAGTGTTTGGTGTTTCACACTCTGAACTAAACGGTGTCTTGTTTGGTCTCACTGATGACAATAGTTCCAGGGGACCGTATGGTCCAAAAGCCTGAGCTAAAAATGTTTCGAACGGACTGATCAAGGAGTCCTTCCCAACAAGTACACATTCACCGGTTTGCCAGTGTTTCAAACACTGAAATTGCACCCAGATGAAATTGCTCCAGTTACGCCGATATCCATTCCGTGTGACATTGAATCTCTTCATGATCTAATTAGTTAGTTAGTTTGTTTTAAAGACTCGAGTGCTTTAAACTGTATCACAGTAGAGCGATCGCAGAACTGTGCGTTTATTCTCAATTTCATACATGTGTGAGGTATACAATAGGAAAGGATGGATTCGTCCAGTTCGTTGGTTAAAACTGCAATTTGTCAAAACCACATCTTATTGCAAACAAACTGCGGCGCAATTTTAAACCATTCATTGTTTATCGACTACGAAATACAATGACCACTATTACGTTGTAAAGATCAAATGCTTGGAAAAATCCATTTGACCAGGAAAATAACGTTCCGGCTGGTTTGTATTTATGACTCATTCCATCGAAAAAAAAAATCAAACCCGAATGGATTTATTTCTCGTGGTTTGTGTGATCCATTTTCGAGTTATTGCGCAGTTCGGAACTACTTTGCTATTTTGCAATGTTTTGTGTGGTTTTTTTCCCGTAGATATTTGTAATAACAGTGAGAAAACGGGAACACGGCACAAGATATTTTACATGATGGGACAAGGCCTACAGGGAAAACTACATTTCCAATGAAAAAAGTTAATCATGAACCAGATTGTGTTGAAAAAAAAACAGCCATGCACATCTGCCCTCCTTTGTAATATGCTACTGAATGATGACTATACAATGGAAGTCATCGATCAAATGCAATCACGAGTTCGACTTGGTCACTGCAATCCAATCATCAAAAATTACTACTACTTACAGCCTCACCAAGGATAGTTATGGGGGCGTTGCCAGATAGTCACAGGTATCCATGTTTTTTTCTTATTTATATTTAGCTAATTGCAGAGACAACGATCTATATCATTTTCAGGAAGGGAACTGCAGTCAAAAGAGGGCTGCCAAATGGGGACGATGATCGCCAGTGTGAGCATGCGAACCTGCGACCTTCACGTCCAAAAGCCACAATATTATTTTCCTGGTCATTGCCGATCAACGTGCCCGAGAAATTGTACGTTAAACAGTTAAATCGGCTACTGCTAATGTCACCAAGGTAATGTGTTTCGAGTACAGTATGACTACTGGTGCGTGCAATCAGAAGAAAAATTCAAAAGGCAACATACCCAAAAGGGTTCCAGCCTGACAAACAGATTGATTATCAAGGCTAAACCCAGGGAGTCAACGACAAATTGGGAAGAGGCAAGATGACTTCTGAAGCAAATAACCTGGCCTAGGTGTGATCACCATGGAGGATAGGAGCTCAGACCTCATCAACACTAAGACGACTAGATATCTGACCAGGTAAGGATTTCATGCGATGACCAGAATTCGGCATAAAGGCAAACACGCCACGTGACATGAATTATCTTAGATGTTTGGGGATAAATGAGTATCACGGATTGAGGCGAGAATTGAGCAAGATCACGCGTTTAATTCCACTGGAACAGTATAATCTCCACGTTTGTTTGTTAATCCACGTATGCTTCTTGTCTATCCCGAAGAAAATGGTGGAAGGGGTGTAATAGGGCAATATTTTTGTGTGAAAACAAGCAAAACCGCAGGCAAGGGTGATCCGAAAAATAAGAAATGCCTAAAGTAGACAAAAGTAATGGATTTTATCTAGGAATCACATAAATTGTGACTTTCTATTACATATGTCCGAGGTAAAATGGAAGAACAACCTATAAGGTAAAAAAATTTCCAATGTGGACATATAGCAAGCCTTTAGACCAACTACAATCTTCGGAAAGCTTGGCAAAATGTTCAAAAAAGATGCCCATGACAATCTTAGCATGAAACAGATTGCATGGGAAGTGTGTTCAGAAAGAATGGTGACTGCAAATGCAAAATGTATCATTGTGATTCGATGAATGAGTGAAAAAATCGATAACTATTTACTCGTATACAAAAAAGGCAAAGGAATAATTCATTGTAGCCACGGAATCAACAGAGATTGCACAAGATTCTTATGTCTCAAAAGCTCAAATTTCCTCAGTTTCACGTCATTATTTTCGTGATCATTCCGTTTGATTATTTTATCAGGCTAATAAATTTTATTAAATATTTACTGGTTCATTGCTAACTACAGTTACTCAGCTATCGTTTCTTATTCGAAATTATGAATACAAGTACCTGAGGTGATATTTGGAAATGAACTTTCTTCGTCTTGGCATGCTTTGTGGTGTCTGCTGAATAGTCGTCAATGCAATGCTGTTCAGATGAACATCTAACAAAATGGAGCCCACGGATTTCATAAAACACATCATAAACGATGCTTTTCAAAATCCGACCTGGAGAAATCATGCTTGCATATTCCGCTATCCCTAAAATCCAAGTACTTGGTTACAATTACTACTCTGAGGGATTTTGTCCTGTTGAGCTTTCTGCCCTCTACCCTCAACTTATCATCTCGCGATCCAAGTTGCCAAAGATGAGGTGATTCAAATTTTAGATGGAGTACTCTTCTACCAGGATGATGTTCTTGGCTTCCTTGTCACCATAGAAGGACGTGATTCACGGTTGAAATCCGTACCTATTCGGCTGATCCAGCGGAACGTCTCCATCAAAGCAACTAAATGCAAAATCGATGCCTCCCAACCATAATTTCCTGGCTTCATCGTCAATGCTGCAAGAAGACACTGCCGTGCAATTCAAATTCAATTGACCACGACATTCAATGAAATGCCTCGATTCGAGTCGTTCCTATGGAATTCTTCCAGCTCGTGAAATTATTACGAGACACTTGGGCCAGACAATCGTTGAAATAAATGACATGGATGATGAAAACTTTCATCGAAATCATCTCTGCCGCTTCGAACACCGGAGTATGCCGAATGTCGACTTGGATGGTACCCTGAATGAGGATGAGTAGTACAACGCTCTATCTGCAGACGAGACCGATTCGGACTTTACTTGAACGCCACCGGTTGTATTGTCAATTCGAAGTTAAGTTCGGCAAGCTTGCCAGACCAATGAAGCACTTTTAAATGACAAAGGTCTTAGTGAGTCTACTTGTAGTATCACGTGATGCGGTTCACTGTATCCTCGAGTTATCCTATTTAGACAAACGAGCAATGTGAACTAAGGCAAAATAGCTCAGGAAATCTCAACCATACTCAAAAGCAATTGGACGGAATGTATTCAACCAAACCGGATATTTTGATTTTGCATAGAAATCCATAAGTCTGAATCAGAACTGCAAATTGATTTCCTTCCGCTATGGTCTTCTCTGTATAGTTTGGATTGGAGTCAATTGAATACCTGCTATTGATATCCGTGTTCGTTTGATGCTGTGGTTGACCGAATTCCGCCAACTAATTCCAAGTCCAAATGCTACAGTATTTTCAAAATGCACAACTCCATCTGTGTCACTAGCAAAATTGTCTGCAAGTAGCCTTTTCATTTGGTTTATTTCATTAAATTCATTTGGCGCTAACTAACTCAGCGTCGGATGAGTTACTTAGCATCTACTTTCCCGCCCTCATGAAGGACTGATTTCCACAAATACTACTCCATACTAAATGATGCACAGCCGAATTTGCATTTGCTACGTATACAAGACATTATATTGCATACTTTACCGGAGACAGTTTGTGTGGGAAAAACCTTACAATGCTGTTTTTGTACTATCTATCCCATAGACTTCATACAGTATCTAGCACTAAATATAACCATCGTTTTCATCTCAATCAGCTGTACAATTCTCCGGGAAGCAAGAGGTATTGTGTTTCCAGACAATGGAGGCACAGACTAAACGCAAAAATGGTGTATCAAACGGGAAACACACAGGTTTGCCTCCCTGATGATAAATGATTCGTTAATACAAATACATTCTGGTCCATCTCATTGTTAGAAAATTTGCATTCGTGATAATTTTATCTCTTTGACACGAGTGTCGGATGTTCATCTTATGATCTTCAAGAATAAAGCTGACTTAGGATTCCATTTTTGTTTTTCATAGCTACTCATGGAACACGTAATACAGAAATCGACTGTAGCAGTTTTTAGAGCTCATGCTGATAGTGCTGAACGGAATTGTGTTCTCTGAAGCTAAAGGTGAATCGTATCTTCATAACTAATTGTCAGCGTGTTCAGATGGGAAAAAAGCAAAGCCCCGTTAAATATCGTGTTTGTCATACCGAATAGGATTAGTCTCTTGGACAATTGTAATCACGTGCCGAATCGGGCAGCGAGCTTGAGGTTCACGACTAGGCATGTCATACGGCAACCGGAGCAAAATGTATTTGGTGACAAATAGAACCGTGCGTGTCCCGTAGCATGTTTACGAGTAGGCAAAATAGAATACAACGGCGATGAAGAGAGAGCATGATCATATAGGATGATCACGGAATTCTTCACACCGTGACCGAGTACACGGGATAATCAAATATGTACTAACCAACCCCTTTAATGGACAAATCATCTAATCGGTTCTGCTGATTACTTCCTTTCGCCCAATCTGAAAGCAAATGTGCGCGGATGAGCATTAGTGTTAGATACTGCGATCAAACAAAAACACGAAACAAAAGCAATGCTTTGGGCGCGAAATTTCCCAAATGCAGTTGTTCAGAAGGAAGATAAATTTTCGTCTCGTTTCCTCAGCTGTGACAGGCATAATAACTGTTTTAGGGAAAATAACTGTGTTGAAAGGTAGTAACGTTGTCGAAACATATGTTGTACATATCCGAGAAAGTAGAGAAATACTGCATTCGGTCTCACCATTCCACCCCAATAGCTTCGTGCATATTCTTGAATCACTTGCGAAAATTCAGATGGAGATCTAAAGGGGAAATACCAACATATCGGGGCTCTCGAGCATTTGTATACAATCGATGATTAACAAAAATTGGGAGTCACTTCAACTGGTAGAATTCAAATATTTAGGGAAAATGCCACATGAGTTGGCTTGAAAACAAGATCAGAATCGCCTGTTCTGCTTTTTACGACATGGTCAAACTGAGATTTCTTTTTTATGACAACTTCACAGCCAGGCTTTCGGGCCAATCGAATTGAAGACCGATTTTTGGGATTGAAAGACCAAGGGTGTTCAGTCACCGGTCCTCGGCCTCAACCAATTAATAATTGGTAATTGGTAATGAGTGAAATTTGACAGTCTTGTTACTTGGCCACATTCAGTTTGATCCATCTTGCTTGATTCAACGCAGCGGAATCTAAACCACAACAGAACCGATTATTTAAAAGGAATTATAGATAGCCCAAAAAAGATTTTGATGTGGTCAGTGAAACCATAAATTGGAGGACAAAATGCATTCCCTGTATCTGCATGTCGACTGAATTGACGTGCGGAAACACTTGGTGCTTATTATAGACGACATGAACTACACACACCCAACAATCCGTTTGAGCTCCTAAGTCCCACGTTACTTTAGCCAGCTCGTTACTCAACGAGGGAATCATCCCCATGTACCAGTCTTTGTTTGTGCAGGTTCTCACCACGTACCTGATTTCAGAATCCGAGTTAGTACCATGCACTTGCATGCTAGCTGAATCATATTCTAGGAGGAATATCAAATATTTGGAAGCACTTGTATGAATCATGGTATTATATTGGGTATTTCATGAACAGAAAGATAAGCGTGACGGATTTTGTGGATTTTTTGGCTCCTCAGTCAATGATTGCGGTTCTCGTTTATCCAGTCACCTTTAACTTGTTCGTTCATTAATTCAATTTTAATTATGGAATCATTGAGTTCATTCCTACTGAACCTCATTTGTTAATTATAATGGCAATCCGGAGAACAAATCCCGTAAGGATTTCAAGGGTTGGCTTCCGAAACATGGTTACTTCTACGAATAGTAGTAAGTATTGAACAATACAATGTGTTAAAATGTGCGCATTTTGATGTTTGTTAAAGCGAAACTAATGAGTAAAATTCGTTAACTAACATTTTATGTCATATTTGTGTAGGCATTTTACAAAGCCACAGGATAACTGGATAGTTTGATTTCTTCTTAAAATCTGATTCATACTGATTTTGACTAATTAGCTCGTTTGGCATAAATCAAAGGTTCACTGTATACCTATATTGTTTTATACATTCGACATCAAAGATGTCTTTCCGATGGTGTTCTGCACAAGGGTATACTCTCATCAAACAAACACATCATTCAGATAGAAGCATACAGCATTCGGACCGGAAATTAAATTCACGGACTTCGGACAACCAAAGCAACAAACGGACACGGATACGACTAGTAGGTAATCAATTGACTCCAATCAAAGCTACATAAAACGACTACAAGAAGAGAAGACCACAACAGAAGAAGATCACGTTGCAGTTGTATTTGAGACTCATGGATTACTATGCAAAATCACGTTATCCGGGTTGTTCGAATACTTTCCGTTTAGTTGCCTTTGAGTAAGGTTAAGATTACACAGGCGTTCTTCGCCTCAGTTTACATTGTTCATTTGTCTAAATCGACTAGCCTGAAGATATATTGAATTGCATCAGGTGACTTTACACTTAAGCTCACCGCAATGTACCGGCTATCAAAAAATACCGATTTCCTCGAAAACGAAAACTGAATAGAGTTGACGTTCTCCCTGGTCTGACAGGCATTTATAAAGTAACGCCGAGTATGTTTACTTTCGAACGCCTGATTTGAGTAGTTAGGATGTAACATTCCTTTTGCATATTTCTTTGTTTTCAAAATGATTGACAGCGGTACACCGAAGTTCATTGCAAATAGGGCAGTCATAGCAAAGGAGATGTACGCAAGTAAGTCTAAAAGGAATGCGATCGTGTTTTGTGTTAATCGTTGGCTAACAAGCAAAATAAAATAGTTCTATTCAGTTTCTTATCTGATGATACATAAAATTACAAATCTATGACCACCGATTTGCTCAACATCTAATCAGCAAACATTTCAACCGCCTGTACCTCCAGTTGGGCAAAATCATTGCGGAATAGGAAGTAACCGAGAGCAATCGGACTAGGAACACGAAATGAACGAGAATCATACTGATTGATTTTCGTTTTCCCTAAGCTCTGTTATGCTAGCCTAAAACATCCACCACTCGGACAAATAATTGTGTTCAAAACTAATCACTGCGGTCAATGTGTCAATCGTTCCCAGTGGCGATTTTATTGAGAACACCGTTCAGTTTGAAACAGGTTTCCCTATTGACGGGAATTAAAAGAGCAGATGAAAGGAGATCAACTAACTACTTGCAAAATGAATCGGTTATGTTAATGCATGACTTACTCGAGTTTGTGTTTACAAAGCAACACAGTCACTGAATGGAAAACGCATTTGTTCAGGTTCTTCATAGGTTCTTTGTTGGTCCCATTTTCATATTTGGAAATTCAGTCTAAACAATTCTATTTACCGAAGTCCACTTTTTAAATTGTCTGTCATACAGACATTCCTTTCACATGATTAGTAGTCCGTAAAAGTGCAGATATGAGGGTCCGTTACGGTCCACCACATTGGCCTAGCCAATTGACCTTTTGTAGTCACGTCGTTCACATGAGCCGCTGTTCTCCGGATGACCATTCTTTTTTGGGTTTTCAACGCTTTTGTCCTGTTTGCATATTCGCATGATCCCAATACGACATTTACACGGGTTCCGATTAATTCCTCACCGGTTACCTTAAGTCCGTATACAGATCCGCTTTAGCTCTTACAGTAGCCCTTCATCTGTAACCAGTTTCCTTGTTATTGCGCGTTCGCATAAATGATTAAGCTGTTTGACACACATGATCGCTTACCACTGACTAATTAATTTATCGTTGTCAAGCCTTTGGTCAGGTATACCGAAAGTTGAGGTTCAAATATACGTTACGATTGAGTTACTTACTTGACTAAAATTTAACCAATAAAATGAACACGACTCCCTGTAAACTATAAAACAAACATCAACGATGTTAATTATAAAGTAACGATCCATCCCGGAATACTCCGAGTTAAACAGTATTTTCAACGTTTTGATTCACCCTTTTGTTCAATCTAATCACGTTTTTGTAATGCACACAAAACTTGACTTGACGGCTTGTTATCAGCTGGCTAATCAAGTAAACAACCACGTTTGTAAGTAACCGTATGGATTACTTTCTGTTTCGACCCCACAAGATCAGTGTTCTTCGAGTAGTCTGAGCCAACAATAAACGGAAAGCCGGTTTGTAATAATAAGTACTTCAGTATCCTATAGGCCGTGAATGTGTGCGAACTTTAGCCATTTTGTTTGACTGTGGAAAGAAAAGTGAATTGAAAACTTGGAAAACATATGCGGGGAATTCCTTATCAGAACTTACAGAATGCCGTAGAGTTTTTATTCCCTGGCGAATAATTTATTCACAAAATGGCGTCATAGAGCCATGTGTAGAGGCAACTGAACCACTTCAAATGCTTCAAATGCATTTATCCAAGTACGAACATTTCTTGGTGCATATTATCATGAAACAACCGACCAATGAACGTGCTGGGTATCCGCGCAATCACCCGAGCAGGAGTGCCACCATAGAAGCACAATGTAACGATGTCGATCTTTCGGAAGAAGCGATTTTTTGCAGACAACTTTCTGTCTCTCTGCAAAGTGCCCTTCGGCACTCTATTTGGATTTTCCTACATTTATTTGTTTGTTTTTGGTTTATCGCGCCCAAAGTCTCCGGGTTTCCACTCGGCGCCCTTCGACCTCGAGCCGCACATATCATTTGGCATTCTCGGGCCTGCCTTGGTTTCATTTGTATCATAATTTCCGTGCAATTTGGGTGCCACGATCTGGACAATACATTTCTAGTATCTGAAATTTGGCTCCAGTCTTATCTGTTCTGTCGACGGAGGGGGCACTGGGAATCTCGGAGCGACATTACGGAGGCATTCTACAATTGATCATGCTCATTGTAAATGTTTGCGGGAAGTCTGTTCGTACAGACAAAGGCTCATGAAAGAATCAAATAAAAACGACCTCTTGACACTAAGTGCGTGCTGTATTCATTATAGTGCCGGGCAAATAATGAAATACGGCGTCACGTCGGATTCGTGGTCCGAATACCTTCGATAACTGTGTACTACTTTTAGTTGAGTTAAACATTGCTTTCTTCTCAAATAAAATGCAAGTTTGACTAAATTTGCCACAGTTTGTCATTACCTTGACAATGTAATTGCATACTACCTGGTAGTGTAAGAATATAATACTTGACTATAGTGTCAATAAAACGCCTGTAATTACTAATGGACCAAAGCTGCCATTTTTACCGGTCGAACACAAACGGCTGGAAATATCACGAAGAATCAAAGAAAAATTTAGTGAATGCTAACTTGGAAAACCAACTTCCAAGTCTAATTCACCGATGATGATTAAATAGATAATTTAGACTAACAAACCGAGGTGTGTAAAGAAATGTTTGCAAATGTGAAAGTGGGTGGTTTTGAATATTATTTTGTTTTTTGCTAGTTTTGGTCATCAATTATTTTTATTTTTTTCAATTTAGTTGAAAATCAGAATTGTCAGCCAGAAACCGAAGTACTGAACAAAATGGACTGTCGAGATGGGGTTGAATTCAAAAAAGAAAAGAAAACAGACACAGTAATTTGTAAATTTGTACTGCACCATTTATGTTGGTTGGCGGTGTCTAAGTGGATAAGGCCGTTGCATTTGGACTTGTAGGTCGCGGGTTCGAATTCTCCCACCGCTGGTCGACTTCCCCACTTGGCAACCATCTGCTGGCCGCGGCCCCTTCCTGAAGATTGATGTACATTGCTGTTTCATTCACAAAAAATGAAGTAAAAGGTAAAAGATAAGCTTGATTTGGCTGCACGGTTGAAAACTAAACGAAGTTGAACAGATCAATGGATTGGAGTAAGAAGCACCATACCTTATCCAAAAAAGCCCACTTGACACTCGGGACTAAAAGCTTCGTCAAATTAAAGTTAAGTGAAGCGTATGACAAAATGTCGGTTTGACAAATGCGGAACTCGTGTAGATAAGGAACAACGGCGCGGTAGTTGAACGGTGGACTCAAATGAGAAGTGAATTCATGCATAAATGCGTTTGTTTAAAATACCGTCCGTCAGAAGTAATGTTTTAGTGTGGAGAAACGAATTTCTCAATGTTCGGAGCAAATTACAAATTGCAGCTGATCATTCATCGAACAAGCAGTTATAACATGTATTAAGGTCAATTAAATACGATTTAGTCCTTTAGCTCGAGTTTCTCTCTGGCGATGAAGCTTCCTGTTTGCGAATATCATCAAGATATGTAAGTTGTCAATGACCATTTACCAGACAATTTAGTATTCATGTAGAATCTATTTCACTCGTCTTCATTTCTGCGGCACGGTTCAGTATTTAACAGTATTGTGACGATTCAATGCAAAAGCTGGAGTTGTGCGCAGAGATTTGCAAATTTTTCAATTTATTTAGACATTCTACTCGGAAGGAACAAATTTCCGGTTGGGTACCGTAAATAATTTGCCGATTTCTTTTGGTGCTTTTTAAGTAAATCCAAATTTCCTGGGGAAAATTCCCCCCAATTAATAGGGAACAAAAAATCAAAATATTTAGGCAAAAAGAATATCTCAGCTCTTCCTGGTAGACAAGCGAAAGTTGTCGACTGGTTGGGAGCATCTTTGGATGATGCACTGCTGCGCTAATCGGTTCCAACTACTCAGATCTTGAACAATTCCAAGGACATGTTATAGTATCAATAAAAAGCTACCACCACTTACAACCATCCGGTGGATGGTAAGTGGACCTAGGTGGATACCAGTGTTGTTTACGGTTACTTAGACAGATATATATATATATATATACATAAGTATGTACTTGTATGAGCTAATTTAGTGCAGCTGAGAAACTGTCTGCTGTAGTAGGAATCATATGTGGAATAGTAAATTGTGCAAATAGTAATACGCTCTGGGTGAGTGAAAACGCTGTTGGTATGGTTGCGTTACTCGTCGTGCTGTACACAAAACTTGGAAATAAGCGTCAGCAACTATCGCGAAGACCAATGAAGATATCAACTGAGCGTGGAGTCGATCAAGTTAGTAGCATTGTGTTAATAAACTGGGTGAGACTGACTCGGTCTTATTATTGCAGGCGAGTAATTTATTCCGGTCACTTTGGCCAGTGAGAAACGGCTAGATTTGAAACCTTGAATCTATTTCATCATTTTATTACCAAATGAGCTGCAGCATGTGTTTGTGTCACACAATAACTCTGCCCGGTTTGTTACCAAAGTAGTATGGTTGGTTAGTGCCAATGAAGAACTGTGGATTGCGAACATTCTAATCGATTCTGTACAATAAATAAAAGTTAGAACAAAGAGACATTCGCGTATTCTTACAGGTAACAGATAGCTTGTGTCTTTCGTGAAAAATAACATTGAACTAAGATGTATTTTTAATTGAATCTCCTCGCCCTGTATGCAAGTTTCCGCAAATGTTTCTGCGTGGCTTTTAATTCTTCAGATCACTTTTTGACAACAGTAATATTGTTCCGAAGAAAGATGAGACTATCGAAAGAGAAAAGCCACCGAACTTGCAATAACTCGTCCTAGTTCGAGAAATACAAGCAGGGAAACAGAACAGCAAAATCTGCAGGCAACGAAGACCAAAACGTCTGTGACTTCGTAATGTGTACAATTACGGCAGGAGATCAATGGACCATTCACCGGATATCCCAGAATATTTCACGGTATAACTGACGGCACGACTTCACGAAAAAGAACTCCAAGCAGTCTTTGAATGCTATTTAGACCGGGATTCATATGATCGTCTGGTAAACACAACAAACCTAATTGAAACGCGCACACGGATTCAACCGAAATATTGTCAGGCAAAAAGCTAATCAACTACTCGTAGTTTGGGAATCAGTGCTCGCATTTCTAGAGAACATAGATCTAACCGCGACTGTCTCACAGCTGCCCAGAAAAGTCCAATGGGGAACCAAAGTTACAGGCAAGAGGTATATAAATACTCAGCCTCAATGCCTTACGCGGAACAGGACAAATAAAAATAAGCTGGAAGTTTGTGTAAACTATATAAAAATACCGAGTTCTGTTGCACGACAGCGAGACATTGCGTTGACGTGTTGAGTGTTTTCTTCGCTTAGGGGTTTTCAATCAACGATGACCCCGTAGTGCCGGCAAGGTTGGGTGGATTGACAGCGTGAGTAATGTACATGTTGAATATCTATTATCAGGTACCAGTTTGAAAAATATTCCATATGATCGCATTCAGCCTAGTAAAGTTGGATGATTGGACTAAAATTTACATACACCAAACAGTCACCTAGTGTGGATTATTTGCTGTTATTCACATGGTGCCAAAGAAAGTATGCTAGGGAGAACAAATGGTGTGGCAGTATGCAATCAAAAATTGTGCAGCCTACTTCGCAAATGGGGCTATTTCAGGTCTCAGTGGTTCACGTCCGAAGGACCCGTGAGCCAGCTGGCTAATGACCTTGGAGAACATCGCAACAGACAGTGAACGGTTGAAATTGTGTTCGCATTTGTTGCCTAACCAGAACTAAGAAATACATTTGCTTGTGTACACTCTTATTGTATTACATGCGTCGCCTAATAATACGTTCTTCTTCCGCTGGTTTTTTGGTTTCACATCAGATGACTTGCAGTACGAGAGGCAAGCCCCATAATCAAGCGACAATTTTAAATGGAGATTGTGGGAGAACGTTCACGTATGAACCGGTTTGTTAACTTTGTTGTAGAGGAAGGGATATTAGGTGGGTGATGAATCAGATAAAAGGAGGATTCTTCACGACATCTCCGTTTTGGACCAAAAATGCGACTTTAAAAGAGAGGTGGTACAAATTTTGACAGAGATTTGATCTAGATGGCTTGAAGTCTAAGACTGAGACAGGCGGTCGAAGCATAAAGTTGGAGGAATCGACATGCAAGCTCCAAGGAGCAAAATCTAAAGTAACATCGATAGAAGAGAAACGGTGAAGCTATCGTCATTTTAAGGGCAATTGACGTCAGACTGAATTCTAAAGAAGGGCCATTCAACAGCCGGATAGTCATGCGTTGAACCCAGTCAATTAGAAAAGGGAAATAGACAAAGTCGCACCCCACACGTGACTGCAGCATTCAAGTGCTGGGTGGATCTGATATTTGTACTACAGAAGACGTGAACTGGGATGAAGAAACGTCTGACGCAAAACACAAAACCATTTTTGAGTGCAGCATGTAAAGGGGGACCAGAATACCGAAGAAGCTTCGCATACGCCAAAGAAAGTAAGATAATCTACGGAAAATAGATCAGCTAAATGAAATGAGATGTAAGTTATGAACGCATGAAGTTTAAGGGGAATGGACTGAGCAAATTTTTTTCGGGACATTGAGATCAGTATGATTAGAAGAACCTCAGGAAAAGTTTTGTTCCAGATCGGGGTTTCAGGACACACTGACGACAATAAAGTCACCATTGATATTGGTGTTTACTTGACGGGAAATGCGGAAAGAAGCCGAATGATGGAGGATAGTATCACCGATAACATATTGAACTGGATTGGATGTGCAGAGCATAACATCCTTATTAGATAAAAGAAGTAGTGTGCGCGAGTACAGAAACTCGGGAAACACCGCAATTCACAAGGAACGGCTGTCAGAGAATCCCGTCAACTCCGACGGATGTGGTTCCCTTAATGAGGAAAGTATACGTCCGCTATATTAAAGATGGAAAACTTGTGGGATGAAAAGGTTCAAGTCCTCAAGAATTATGCTAGCAAAATTATGGAAATGTGAAGAAATCCAAATTAAAAGAACAGGATTCATTCTAATGGATAAGAAAACAGCAATTCAAGAAAATCGTCTCAGTTGGCTAAATTGTAGCGCAGAAATGTATGTCGTGGGGAAGCTGGAGGTTTGTAATGTGCAAGGCTGATAGAGAATACAATAATACACTGGTCCGACTAGCCAGAATAGATACATTCTAGTAGATGGAGGGAACGGATAAAATTAAGAAACTGGAGGCAGGAAGAGTCGGGTGTAAGTGTGGAAAGGATAGTTACTGGTGACAAATTGATGACCATTGTAAACTTTGTGATTTCGCTGCCCCTGATCGAATTGTCGAAAGGGTACACTATCCAGTCCCGGCTGTAAACAGTGAAATCTTCTAAATGAGTAACATGACAATTGGGTCAGTAATAGAAAGGAATGTAAGAAATCAATAGTAGACGAATGGCCACTGTTGTAGAAGCCATAACAAACACGAAAGCACTGATTGAAAGACAAACGTCTGAGTTGAAATTCGTGAATGGATCGGTCACCGTGTGACAGTCTGCAGATGACAACTAAATGATAAACAGAAGCAGAAACACTTGTTTTCGGAACAAAAGAATAACGTGAAGTGCAGTTAGGATATTGGAGACAGGTGTGGTCTTCTGAGGGGGTGATTTAATTTCTGTTAAAAGCATAGCAAGGGAAGAGAAGGGTTGAAGAACCTGGTGAGTAGAATTAACTTTGCCACTCAACCTCCTCCCATAATGCAAGTGAAAGCAGCCAATTCCTGTTGTCTTATCGGATGTATAAAAACCGGAGTGTATGTGTTTGTGTACTTTCATTATTCGTTGGACAGAAAAGTGGCAACCACGATCCTGATATTTGAATTGGGGAGCCGCATAATGTCTGAATGGATCGGGCTCAGTAGTGAGCGGGGTTGGCAGAGGCGTCTGCCACTACCGCGCACTGAATAAGAGACAGCGGTAAGTGGGGCTCACCTTGGTATTTATCACTGAACAAGCTTACAATGGTGTCCGCAGCGGTCAGCGGTGGTCAAGCGGTTAGGACTGTGGCGTTTGGGTGTGAAGGTCGTGGAATCGAATCCTCCCATGGCCGGTCAACTTCCAACTTGACAGAACTCTGAACACTGCAGCGCTCTTTCGGAAAAACGGTGCACATTTTCAGTTCGTTTGTAAAAACGGAAACAAATAATGAAAGATCCAAGCGCTTGTGCCATAGAGAATGGAAGAATGGAATGTCTAGGTTGACAAAAACGTATCGCTTCACATATCTTCGGATACGGTCATATCTGATGTTTTAACATTCCCAAAGAACGAATGATCATTGCAATTTTTTGAAGAAGCCTTTTGCCCTTAAAAGGCAATCTTGTACGCATTATCTACAAATTGAAAACGGACGCTATTTCGCAGTGCACTCATCACTCTTTCAAATCACTGAATCAAGTGAATCAAATCCAAGCTTTTCTTTATTTCTCTTTGCGAATGCTCAAATTCAGTTTGTCCGAATTTCTTCTTCCCGTTTGAATCCACTCATTCTCATGTGAACCTTCGGATGATGGAAAAATCAAACAATTTTGTGATCTGTGCTCGCTTATTTTGCTTTTGTAAAGAGCCATCAGTTAAGGCTTGAACGCAACGCCAACTAGCAATACTAAAGACCAGGCACGCAATTGTGATGTTCAGTAAATCCAATAGAGAGATTTCAATAGATAAAATGTAGCTACTTTTATCGTTTTCTTCCCTTCATGGAATGAAACGGCAGCGCAGAGGTGATTCGTGGCCAACAAAAGGTGTCATCTGGGGAGGTCAGCCAGCCTTCGAAAGATTCGAACTCGCCCTGAAACTGTACGCCTGACAAACATCCGACCTCGCCACATTTCTGTCTTCCCACGCATGCCATAGAAGGACGTCAGACCAAGATAATCGCTATCAATTATGCAACATGCAGCGGTAAAAAACAGAAGTTTTATGAAAACATGGCAATACCTCCGAATGTTTCAAGCGAAACACCCCGAGCTAGTACGAAATCAAGTGAATGACCAAAGAACTGTATATATTAAAATAAACATCAATGGGCATGTGAACGTTCCTTCGATCATTTATTTGTAAAACGTGCGTTGAGAAAGACTACCCACGGTAGTCGAAACCTTGACGCGTTGAATCTACCAACAACGCTATGTTAATAACACTATATCATTCACAATTAAAACCAATACATGGCACATCGATTTGTCGATACACTCCTTACGTCACTTAGTCCTGATAATTAAGTGAAACTCTTCAACATCAATTACCGTTTTTACTGGGTAGTTGAAATTTCGACGGTTTCTGACTTTCTTATTTTCGTACCCAAAGGATTGGTGATTTCAAATTAGTTTGTATTATTTCGAGGTAGGTTTTATTTCACATTGCACAGTGCGTTTGAAAACATTGTCCGTCTTTGACCGAGAACGCCCATTTGCTCAGACCGGGTGACCTGAGCTTGGAGAAATTCGGTCTCAAGGGACAGATGACACTCTCATTCGAACTTTCTGTGATATTTTCATGGAACATGACAGACAATATCAAATCAAGGTTGAAGAAATATTCAAGATGTAATTCCACTTATACTTCGCTCAACATATTCTCATTTTACACGTCGTTGCGAGAATCGGATCAGATAGTAATCGAAAATCATAATCTCGTGTAATTGTTCGGTGGATGGGACAGAAACGTTAATCATCTAACGGTAACGATTCAATAATTACCTCTTTGCATTGTCAGCCTTTGCACTTTGTTGTTTGATTTTTGTTGTGCTCGAAACAACGACCTATACAAAGCTCTGAATGATACATTTGGCGAAAATATAACTGACTGAACTTTAAGAAGTCCTGTACTTCAACTGGGTTCAAAACCACCCATGGACGCAATCCACGGCTTTGCATAGTGCACGCTTTAACAATTTGGCTGCGAGACCATGCCAACATGCGCCCCACCGTCGCATTTAAGAATTAATGGTTGCACACCTAATATATATATATATATATATACATATATATATATGCACATGAAAGCACCATCCATGGCTTACGCTGAGACTACTTCTTTGGTTTTGTAAATGGTATGTTGTGATTAGTTGACTGTCTGTCATACGGCATACCATTAAACACATACTGAGTTCACTTAACCGAAAAATTGATTTCTAGAAAAGTTATATTTTCTTTCTCTTCATCCATGATTTGCTCGGCTAATCATTTACATTCGTTTTCGAATCACAAACGTTGCTCAGCGGTTAAGATTCCTTGGGTCTATAGACAGATTCAATCAGCATTCGACGAAATGTGATTCATTTTTGCCAAACAGTCGGTGAATGACTGCAATTTTCTCGCCTTCCAAATTCTGTCTTTGTGCTTCCGAGATGATAAATACGCAATTTCTTAGGTTCTTTCACTGTGCAGATTGCCTTGAAATAAGATCAGAACAAGTCGACAGCCACAGTGCATTAACTGTGGTAAGATTTGTAAGGACTAACTCCAACCAGGTCTGTGCTAACGAAACTACTTTTCAAAATGATTACAATTAGTAAAGGCAGTTAATACGCTGCATGGTTTCTTCCGCTACTTGGAAAATTTCCACAAGCGTGCTGAAGTATCAATTCGGAACTGCCAATAAGAAAGCATCGGTTTGAGGCGAAACCGATCTTGTGAACCGGACGGCCTCGTCTATACGACGATTCCGCGGAGCGCCTTGTACACTGGTTGGGAGATTAATTCCAGATACATTTTAGAATGTCCCTCAGCATACAGCGTCCTCTCCAAAGGCTACTCCGGCAGCGATTACCACGTAGCTGTTGCAAACGCGTCCACGTAACTTGATTGAGATTATCCTCAGGAAAGATCTCCAGCAATTAAGGACGCTCATTAAAGACCGGGCCCAATGGTCTTCCTCTAGCTCTATTTCAAAATGGGGCGATGAAACTGGCGCACGAGCAAACTTCAATTTTGCTGGCAAAAGAGGGCTGTTTCTCTCGAGAACGCTTCCTTCCTTCCTACTTGGGATGAAGTCAAATACTTTAATCTCACATCTTCAAACGCGCCGGTGCCATGACCTCCATCAAAGCCTATAGGAATTGTTAGAGCCTTTAAATCCTGATAGCCTCCAAAGCTTGCATTGTCTGCTTATTTTTTCGCAGGGTTGTACAAAACAACGCATGCAAGAGAAAAACTCGACGAGTAGACAGGTGGGAGTTTGTGCTAGTTGTAGATGTATCAATCAAATACTCACCCACCGATGTGATAAAGCACCATTTTAATTTCCAAAGACTAATGGCTATCGTGTGCTTGAACATTCGCGCATCCTTTGACTCTGTTGGCAGGTCTGTACTATGGCGCGGTTTGTTGACTAATGGAATACCTGAGATTTGTGTCGGTTCTCAAAGAGTTGTATCGTCAGAATTCATGTCGGGTTTAGGCTTATGGCCGCTTTGCCATCCATTGTTGTTTCCGGTTGAATACGCCAAGATTGCAGTATATCCGCATTTCTTCTCGACTTTGTCATACACGATCTTCTACAGAACGTTTTATTTGGTCTGTTGAATGGTGCAGTCGAACTTCTCTTAATGATCAGAGTTCCTCACTTTGAGTGTGCTGATGATATCTTCTTGCTGAGTAACAATGTACAGGCGATTCACCGCGCGTTGGACCGCTTGTGTGTTGAGGTCTCTAGGTACGGTATGTAGTTTACACTTTCGAAATACACTGTTGATCTTCAAGATTGACGGAGCTTGTGCCTGCACTCATCTTATATTTAGTGAATGGTTAGAGGTAGCCGATGGTTTCAGTTACCTCGGGAGTCTGACCTCGCCTGGCGGATGTGTTGGGTATGAGGTCCCAGCACGAATTGCGGAACCCAGGGCAGCCTCAAAATCCGGCGAACTTTGTAGCGCCACCATGATATTTGACTTTTTTGCAAAAAAAGGGTTTGCAGTTCACAGTTCGCCTCATTCTTCTTTTGGCTGCGAGACTTGGTTTATAAGCATCCAGGATGTCCAGCGGTTTTCTGTGTTAACTCATCAATATATTCATGGCATTTCCGGGGTTTGGTGGGAACGCCTGATCAGAAATGACGAGGTGTGCGTCGTGCGTTGGGTGCCGACATTCGTCCTCTGATTCAGATATTCGTCCTATCTCGTCTTCGGTGACGTGGACAGGTACTGCATCTTCCTGTCCATTGTCTACCTTTTCATATTCTTTTTGCCCGTTTTGTGTAAGGCTGGAAAATGCGACGTGGCGGGAAGGTAGCGACCTGACGTAGAGGTATGAAGAAATTAGTTTTGTCTTTGTCCCGCTTTCCGGATTGGGGCCCAAGAGATGACGATTATTGTCTGTTGGAGACACTGACAGATATGGCTCAGGACCGAAGTTAACGGCGCGAATGGCATGTGACCTGTCTGTAGAACGCATCCTCTTTATACATAATTCGAAAACACCCAAAACCTCACAGAATATATAGAGTGGAATCAGCGAAAGCAGTTGGTTTGCTATCGCTTATTGTTTTTTTCTCTTGTTTGTTCCTTTCTGTGTAGTCTCATTGAAATGTTTCCGCGTTGGCACCATGTTTGTTTTCAAGCAGTTGTATTACATGTATATATATATATATATGTTTACACAAAAGCAGGCAATCACATTTGTTGCTGACCGTGTGTATAACCCTGGGTGTTTGTTTGTCAATACAATTATGCGGTCGTCTCTGTTGCTGCAATTCAGTCATTTAGAAACCCTCGTGACAACTACGAGGTTTATTTTTGTGACTGGGCCAGGGATCAACCGACGATGGTGTTTGGACGTGAAGGTCGCAGGTTCGAATCTTCTCACTACCAGTCAACTTCCCCAATTAGCAGCCTTTTGTTGGCCGCGACCCCTTTCCTGTGCACTGTTATTTCCTTTACATATGAAAGATGAAAGAAAGTACAGACAAGCACGTAGACCGGTCATTTGATAACGAGTTTTAAAACCTCTAGCCAAAATAACAAACTGTGTCGGGGCTAACCGGCCTGGGTTTTTGGAGCGTTATCCTCTGTGACCATTCGATCACGTAGTCCAACCAACGTTGATGCCGCAGTCGCAACTGGACTGGCGCGATGCGTATTTGATTCAAAATATAAACATGATTTTAAAATACAAACTGATTGCTTTTTATCAATAAGGGTGGTTATAAAACAGAATTAATCACACAGTCAACCATATACGTGCGCAAACACACGCACACTCATAAACACATGTCTGCAAAATTGAATGACTTTTTCAATTATCGCCTTCGTCATAACAAATGATAAATCACCAAGTTTGGTGACTTACTTTCGTACGGTAAAGTCAAAATATTTTTGTCGCTGCTAGTCGATTAATTTCTTGTGAAGCAATACAGCACAAGCAAATTTAGACTTGCTACGGACCTTAAATTATCTCTCTGCGTGTTCCAAATTTCAACCCCATCTGCAAACAAAGGGAATTCACTTTGATATGCATGCACATGCAACGAAGTAGCTGCATAGAGTGGTTGTTACTTTCATTCATTATCATTGAGTCGTTGCATACGACTGATTCAGCATGAAATTATGAATAAATTCAATTCCCCCTAGTGTGACCGAGGACTGAAAATGGCTAATAAAGACATGAAGAACATTCGTTGTCAGTTCGTAAGTTTGTCTACTATTAAACAGGACGATATTATCTACCTCAGTCGGCAATGATTAATGATTGCAATGTCGTCAAACACAAATTAGTTGTCGCAGCTTCACGGAGAGTTAACTGCGATTGACGAACCGCACTGCTTTTGCATCCAAGATGTGATTCCTCATCCAGTCCAGTCACAACTAAATATATGAAAAGAGATGATTTTCACTAAACCGCTTCGATCAACTCACGGGGACTCCGACGACTTTTGCTCAGGATGCCCAAAGGTTCGGAAATCAAATAGCCAGAAGTTGCTCGAGGATGAACGTGCAAACATCAGCTCGCAGTCTACAGTGTAACTACCCACGTACACAGCATTGTAACTCATATTCCTCACCACTGGCCCTCATTTTCAAAATTCGCAGCTGTCCACAACCAAACATCGGACTTTGCTGCCGTCCGATTGTAAATAATCCGTCCATCAGGATTCTTGTTGTTGATTCCCGATCACTTACCATCTTGTGGAGCAAATCCATTGAGTAAGTTATCAAATTTCGTCTATCGCGAATGACTCCAAAGGTTAGGTTTCCGAAAAATGTTCGAAGTTCATATTCTTTTTCCAGCATTAGAGTGACTTTTTGAAAACTGAGCCGAGGCTACTCAAAGCAGGACAGAAAGACGTTTAAAAATTGTTGAAAAGTTTACGCACTTCAATGCTAAGTGAATTGTATACACCCATGATTTTCCATCATCAACATTTCAGACAGATAACCGGGCAGTTTGAACTTCCTCTTGGTGTCAAGCCGAAATGCACGAAGTCGATTGATTGACGATTGGACGTTCAGGAAAATAAGATTTTCAAACCTAAATGCTCTTGCCTTTTCTGCATTTTTTTCAACGTATATTACTCTGTTAGTGTGAGCAACCACATCTGGAACAACGGCACTTTTTTCGTGCATTGCTAAACACAATCAATTTTACTGATCTTAGATGAAAGAATATAATCTGTATCATCAATTCCTTGGTAAAATTTGTTTTTCGCATGGGTACTGGTGAATCTTCGACTAAATACCCACGCGCATTGGTTGTCAGCACTTCCCCGTATCTTCTTTCATCATTTCCATCGTTCTTTGCCAACTGTAAGTTGCCAAGGGGGGAAAGTGTTCAACAGGAGGAAGATTAGAAGTCGTGACCTTCAGGTTGAGACGCCAAGGTACCGAGAGCTTGACCATAGCCTGTCTCGTTATCACAAGCAAATCTGTCAGTAGGATTCTAAGGAAGACCTGACATATCAGTCATTAATCATTTGATGTGATGTTTTAGTATCCTTCTTTGTGCTGAACCGCATGAAATGCCAGGAATGGATAAATTCCGTAAGGGTTGCTTTGGCCGAGTAGTCGTCTTAATCCGTTTTCCCTTCATGTCTTGCTTTCCAGCCCATAATTGAATACTGTGATAGACGCAGTTGCCTGCAAAACATTCATGCCTCGCGCGATTTTACATACTGAGGTAACAAACCAATGCTAACAACCCGGAGATTTCGAAACGCCATACCAACAAAGAACATTCCATCACTGTTCACATCCAACTTTGTACATTTAATGATAGAAGGGAAAGGAGTATCCAAGGAATTCATGTTACATCAGGTTCGGGACAAGGCAGGTCTAATTCCGGGACTTTCTAACATTTACCGCTGTTAACGTTTTCTCTATCCCGTCAACATAAACCTCTCGATAGCACTGCAAGTCTCTAGTAAAAACTTGAAAGTCAATTATGGGAATTCTGACTTCTAATGTTCAATCATGTCCAGTTGATCATGTCCGGAAGGGGACTAGTTTGCGTCTAACGGACTCCAGCCGTCAGACGTGCATTATTCTACATAGTGTTCATACTTTTCTCCTTCTGAATTAACATGCAATTGCACATAAAATTATGCTTTATACTTTGTCGGTTCTACAAATAAAGGGCATGAACAGTGGTGCGCATGAAACTACTAACCATTTTCAGTTGCGCTGGATATCGCTATAAGGAGAAGTTCATATGAATTTTTTGCACCTCTGATGATAGAAACGACAGGTCCAACTGGTGGCCTTACTCGATTAACTAAGACATTTTACGTGTTTCGAAATTAGCCTGAACGGTTGGTGACAAAAAAACCTTTGATTTAATTGAATGCATCGTGAAAGCTACGATCTGATATCTTCATTCACCATGGTGCTAGGGGAAACAGTTTTCATTCTTCCGCGCTTTGATATTTGGTCCGGTTTTGCCTAAGCCAAATGTAAATTTATTTTGGTTCATTAATTTTGGCCATTAATTTTGACTTATCCCAAAGGCAACTAATTATGCCCACATTTTCCTTATTTAAGCACACAGAATGGAATAAGGCGATACCACTGAGCACGGTCAATTTTTGTTTCATAAACCCTTAGAAACCCGATACGGACTCTCTTTTTGTGAGTCAATCAATGCTAGTGGATAGATTAATTAACTGCAGTAGGACACATAAATTGTGAAAACATCATTTCACCCAAATGGGTTTAGGGAACGGATACTTTGTCAATTGAAGTCAGTGCAATATTGCTGAATGCATGTCGACCGATTTGATATCCCGTAAACCAATAAAAGCAAGTAGGCTGACCAAAATAGATCAATAATTTCATTTCTATATGTGCAACGACAACACGTTTCTCGTCCGATTTGGCCCACGAAAGATGGTACATCAAATCATTACATTTGTTTCCATCTCTAAGACGGTTATTGAAAAGCAGTCCAACAATGTTTAAATCAAATGAATTAGAACTGAGAGATGTAAACATTTCTTTCACTCCTTATTTCATCCATGTTGATCGTCTCAATTGCGCACGTTCGGTTGATACGATATGTTGCCGTTTAGGATTAATAATTCACAATGATGATCCAGTTTCACAATAAATTCCTAACATTTGCCATGAATTTACTGTTCTTACGTTTGGATTTGCAAATATTTACGAAATCACCATTTCCCCACGGATATCTCAGATATGCGGAAAGAATTCTATGGAAGTTCGGTGTCACGTTGAATGATCGAAATGGTGACGTTATCACAAGAATAAATTCACCGAAACTATTCGTTAGCTGGGTGTACGCACCTAGGCTAGAATGGATTACTTCGAATGCACATTGGTCCCGTGGGTAAGATACAAACGGGGCTAAAGTTGTACGAAGGCGGTGAGCTTCGTCCACTTAACTTCAATGTGAAAATTAGTCAGTGGAAACGAAATATTCGCGGATTACGAAGTATTTTACGCTGAGTGAGTGGTCTCGCAAGGGTTGGTTAATAATTTGATGTATATAGAAGGAGCGGCAAGAAAAATCAAAATTCAATAGCGTCATATATGAATTTATTCCAAATACCACTTGTAAATTATGAGGAAATGTCAACGAACTTCACTACTCCGTAATACATATATGTGTATATCTTACGGTGCATACCCATAAGTTCTCTGACCTTGCAATTGCAATAACTTTCAGAAACGCTTCCTTGTCAGATTTGTCCAATTGCTTATTTGCCTTTGATTAAAGATAATCATCTCTTTTTATAGCAAGTAAATTGGGGGTGGTGAGGTGTTTTAGGCAAATCAGGTGACATATTCCCTCGAGCAACGGAACAGGAAAAAAGACCCAGATGTTATGAAAATGACCGGGAACAAAAGGGAAATCAGAAAATCTAATTTGTATTTCATGAGAAGAAAGAAGAGGAGAGAGAAGGCTGATTGTTCATTTGCTGCATTCCGAAATGGATAATGGGTTACTGCAGTAGTAAGCAGTAGTAGTAGTAGTAGTGGTAGTAGTAGTAGTAGTAGTAGTAGTAGTAGTAGTAGTAGTATGATATTTATCAAATTGCTTCTTGAACAGTGACAAAGAAGTTTGGCTAGTTTCTGTTTTAATCACACTAATAACGGAAGCGGTCACTCGACAAAAGCAACCGCATTAATGTCCTCAGGTTATAACATGAAAAGTCTGTCATGATCGTTAAGAGTTAGAACAAAAATTTCCCAAGTAATTTAGAGCACCCATAGCTAATCGTTGAATACATAGAAAAATATTCAAGTGGTTAGGTCACTTTGGAAATTCTAATGAATCATGATAGGTATACTGCAGTCGATTGCACAAAAGCTAAGGGGATTTTGACCACGAGAGCCTGTTTTGTGGTACGAGTGTTGATCTCGGTCAACTATGCGTCGGAACAACATCACGACCGTCTTTGATGTAGTCTGCTTACAATCCGTTTGTAAAACATGGTAGCTCCATTTGGGCTTACTCACTGGTTAATTTTGGGTGGATGCACCCACCATGGACTTCGGATTGCGTACATTCTTGAGTATGAGCACGCATTTGGTTCTTTTTCTATTTTATATTCCCATTTTGGACTACACTCATTCAGCTTCCTTTCGAAGGACTCAGTATTGACGTCTGCATGAATGACGTTCTTGAGGAATGGCAGTGAGTTCGATCACGTTTCAACTATTGACAACACCGTCAGCAGCACAGATGAGATATCAGCCTTTCATTCAGTTAGCAAAAGGTCCAGGTACTGGTTAAATTAGCAGAAGTGCGCAGGGATCGCTACCGAAATATTTTTGCTGATAGGAAAATCTGAGTACGTCATGAATATAGGTTCATTTCTCCTGGTAACATATGGATCCCTCAGCAATCAGAAAAAAAACAAGGGAACAGGAGTTGTTTGGGAATGAACACAGATATCTCTTCATTTCTGATTCGATGAGACGAAGGGCTTTTGATGACCTGAAAATTTTAACGAAAAGTTGATGCACTACGTGTTGACTTTTAATATGAATGATATAATGTCAATAACACAACGCTGTGTTGCTAACAATACATCATTCGTAATAAAAAGGATTTTACTGTTTCTCAAGAGTTAATGATAGAATGATAGAATCGATTCAAGAACATAGTGGTATTGCAAGATTTTTAGAAGCGCAATCCTGTTTCTTTCGCTCTGGTTGTTTGTTGCTTACACAGTTAAATCGTTCATCGAAGTGATCACTATTCAACGCGTTGTCCGTAAATAAAGCCTCGTTTCTAATTCGGATTAGAATCTCCTAATGTTGAACAGCACTGAAACTGCTTAACTGGATTACTCCTTTTGGGTGCCTCCAACCAATAGCGAACTCAGTAACGTGGAGTTCACTTGGTGGGTTTCATATTGATCTAAACTGTGTGACCAGAACATACAGATCCATTTGGACCGAATTTCTAGACACTATCTTTCGCAGCAGAATGAATCAGTTCGTTTCTGCTATTTCATCTCGCGAACTCAACGGTTTCGAAAATTTGTGTTGGCTGTACCTCCGATCGAGTGAGCTTGCGGTTTAATTGGCAAACGTTTCGCATCAGCGCAAGTAACATCGTCAATGTGCGCGCTTACTTGGACGTTGTCTTTCTCATGTTTAGATTAATAACTGGACATTGGTCCTCCACCTTGGACTCGTAACTAGATTACTTTGTTCTTCTACTTGTGTTCTGATAATCTGAACACAATCACAGAATAGCAGACAATATTTGGCATTCTTTCCTGGCTTCGGCTGCCTGAAATATGTGACAGCCATTGTGTTCCTTTTGCGGATCGTGGATTTCTGAGGGCACGCAACGATTGTATAAAGTGACCACATCAGGTATTATCTGGAAATGTAAGCCTGTTTGGATGAAACAGGATTCATGGTTGCTACAAAACGTTAAATGAAGCAAATGGACCTTGGAGGATGATAGGAAATTTTGAATGTTCTTCCTATTTTTGAATTAAGACGACCAGTTTGTTCTTATCAATGGTTCAATGGCAGAGGGGATGTTGTTCAACACTTGACTATGTCAGAAAAGATCAAGCCGCCGGGGTTCAAACCAGAGAAAAGGACTTTGACTCAAATTTTATGTACTGCTCATGGACGACCTAAATGATTAGTAAACTCGGTTCTATGTTCCTTGACCACAGTAGAGATGAAAAGCTTACAACGTTTCAGGTTCAGTTTCTATCTCCTCGAGAAACCAAGTAGTCATCCTCGAAAGTCCGTGGTCAAAAAGAAATAAACATCGTTTGAGATCAGTCAGTTGGTCTCGGCCAACTAATACAATACTTTACCAATATCATTTCTATTGCTTTTAAGATGAATCTATCGGCCGACTAACCAAGCGAACTGTACTCTAATGGATTAGACAACTGACTACTGTTTTGTTATAATCTCCAAGTCAGGCCACGTTTACAGTTTTCCCACCCTTCAACTAAACATCTACCTTTTCGTGATTAGAAAAAACTGCCAGCGTAGAGAGCGAAGCTGATATGATTATATTAGTAGAAGAAACTTATAAGAAAGAGGCACGTTTTTCTATGGCATTGCACTATTGTGGGGGGTTATCGCATGCTGCGAGCAATTTGCGCTTGCTGCTAGTGGAAGAAGAAATTCCTTACAGACTGGTTGGTGTGGATCAATGCAACTCCCACGCGGGAGTATTTGGCGCACATTTTGATAGCAAAGTGCGCATAAGTTCATGGAATCCGTGGAAAATATTCCGATTTTTTTTAACCTGATGCTATAACGATGGAAATTAGTGGACATGAAATGCTGACAAGGAAGGAGGGAAATGGGCGAAGTAATGCTTGAGCATTAGAATAGGGTCTTTCAAAACTGAATGGTCGCGAAATATCCTTCAACTTTTTGAGGAGGAAGGCATATCGTACAACCAGAATCTCATTTAGACCATTAGACGTGAATGAATGGTAGCCCTGGTGACTCAAAAACCGGATTCGGATGCGGACATAACGAAATAATGCACATGGCTGCGGATGGTTGGAATTTAAGGTTACGCGTATCCAAGGAACGGCAATACTCGTTAAACCGGTTTCGCTCATCCACGGAAATTTTGCCTTTCCGTCAGCCGGCCGTGTCCAAAATGATAAGGCCCTGGCGCTTGGGTAGAGAAGGTCGCGGGTTCGAATCCTCCCACCGCCGGTCAAATTCTCCAATTGGCAGCCCTTTATTGTCCGCGGCTCCCTGCCTGAAAAATGATGTGCATTGTTATTTCATTGTTGATGGAAGCAAGAGATAAAAGGAAAGAAAAGCATCTGATATACTTTACTTACAGAAACGACATTTTCGGGTATTAAGAAAGTGAAACATGGCAAAATTGTCATCAAAATGACCGAGCCAAACAAACCTGGCTGTAATCCAACACGGATAAAGCAGAACAGCCGCTATGTTTTCTCACAAAGCTTGAATTATTTTACATTTTACTTCCTTTATTCATGTAATCACCATATACGGTTCCTTCAGGAAAATTTCGGCGACCAACCGAGCGACCAACCGAGCGCTATTAAAAGAGGGATTTTTTCGGTGGTCGGTAGGTTAGAACCCATGATTTTCTGTTTAAACTTCACCATATTAACCGTCTGATCAGAACCGGCCATGGGTTGTCCTGGAAAGTAAACGTCCATTTTTACGTGAATTCACTGAACCGACTTTCGAATTTATGCTCTAATTTTTCGTCTAGGAATCATCCATTTCCTAATCAACCTGCCTGCTCAACTGCGCAGTTAGTCCCAATCGTCAATACACTGCACCCTAAGTACTGCCTACGCAGTCAATTTTCGAGAATTCTGGCGAAGCACGCCCCCGTACATTTCCCGTTTGGTAAATATTTTCCTGCTTGCTCACGAAAAGTACAATGAATATTAGAGAAAAAAATTGACCGCATAGTAAGAAGGAAGTATAATTTCGTATTATCCCATCCATTATGATGTGTATGTGACTCGTGTGTTCGGTTGTCATTGTTTATTTGCGTTAATCGCGGGCCAAACTGCCCCAGAGATTGCCGGTTGAACCTTAGCTGGATGGAACTGATTCACTGTGGTTGTCCGATGGTATTTACAAAGCAAAGTTATTCAGTTTTAATTAAATAATAAAATCTATCAAAATTCGGAATGGAAATCAAAAGGTTTGCACCTCGGCAATGCACTGATTCGTTCTAATCAAAACCAAATTATAAACTGCCGTGAAACAGACTTATAGTTCAGTGAAATTACTACTGATGACAAGTTAAGAGTATTGCCTGAACAAATTTTCATTACACCAAGGAATTAACGATGTTTGTAGAATGTAAACTCTAATGTACTTGTTGTAAAACGGAATCGACTTGTCGTTAAGTAAACACTTTCGAGTTTGTAACAGTTTTAAATATTGGTGTATTTCGCATCTTTGGACAACGGTTTCCAGGTTCCTGTAATCGCTAAGCTTAAAATTTTGACGACAAAGCGTTTCATCATTAGCCGAACTAACATAATCCAAGTGTAAGCAATGACTGCCCTGTTCACTTCCTTTTATAGCCGTACACTGCCATGGAACTTGACTTCAACTTTCAAAGTTGTCTATCTAAAATTTCCCAATAGATCTGACCCTGAACTAGCAATGATGCTAAGGTTTAACAGTAAAAATTGTGTCCTATATACTGCCCTAGTGGATCGATCACATAATATGTTTATTGGGTTCCGGCTGTTGCCGGTCTTTTCTCTTTCGGTACTTTTCAGATCGATCACTCCACCATTTCAAAGATCACCGTACCAGTGCATGCCAAATCACTGTGACTAAGTTAACCGACTTTAATAATTTAGGCACTCATTGATTTGATGGTAAGATGATTCTGTAAGTAAATTTAATTGGAAACTTTCCTAAATTTAGTGCAGTTTTCTCGAAAGGTCCCGAATGATTCAGACTTTCAGTTGTCAGTCTTGGCTTCAAAACTGTCATCTTGAAATTTTACCTGATTGCACTCTTATATTATGTAAGCATCTCCTCCTTTGATTCACTTCCCTGTGCAACGAGCATCAATTCTGTTGCATGCGACACTAGATACGCGCGGACATCCTATTCCATACCGGTGTTTGTTGTCAAAACTAGGGCGTGCTAGTTCGAAAAATCTGACATGCTCGTCTATTACAAAGGCTCACAAATCACTGTAGATGTGCTTACAAACTGAAGGGTTGGTGCCTGTTTACCTTAGTTCCTATGTCCATCGAATGCGTAAGCCCCGGTTACACAGACCACTGGTAATCCAGGATGGAACCAAAGCGAGGCAATTATGTTGTCAATGTGGCAGATAAAGTGCTCTCATTGATCTGTTTTCTCAGTGTATTGTTGCCGGGCGATCCAGACAAATTGTTTCACTTGTTGTGCTAGTAGCAGGAGATTGAATGATTTCATGAAATAATTCATCATTTGATATCATTGCTCAACTAACCATAAAGAAACCATGGAAATACTGTACAGCTGTTCCATCCTCGTTAGGAATCACCAGCAGTGCATACCCACCACGCCCCAACTGGGACGCGAACCCGAACAAGGACGAACGATTCTGAGTCGAACGCCTTAGCCACTACGCTACCGGGCAGGCTCTGAACGGTTTGTTGAACTTCACCACATGATGTCGCACCTATCCGTCACTGATTTGCATGGTTACTGTCCGCTATCGCAGAGCGATCGACCCCCTACTGATGGATGACTTCTGTGCAGGTAGCCTAAGTGTGACGAAGGATTTGGATATGACCTGCAGAACTTTGCTCCTTG
>LUCM01011074.1:40875-56525 GCA_008360955.1 Fasciolopsis buskii
TTGGTGTGGTCACGAGTCGCCCTGACTTAGAACGGTTTGTATTGTCACGGTCCGCTTTCCGTTCATCGTTCATATTGGCCGGTTTTAGGCATTCAGTCAGCTTACGTTGAGTTTTGGTTGTCACGCTCAGGAACGTGTTTGTTGGACGTGATTCAGCGCGCAGAAGCTATTGTATTTGCTTAAACCATAGAACAGGCACCTTCTATATATATATATATATATATATATTTATATATCTTTTTTGCAGAGCGTTCATTTTACACAGAATTTTATCCTATTTTCTGACCACCTTTCCGCTGAATAATGACCGTAGAATCTGCGAAACAACCTCATTTGCAATTGGGTTTCTGGGCAAGTTGGTCTGCGTGTTGCGTTGAAGTTTCAAAACACCCATCTTAAAACTCCACCAAACTCTCCTTCATGATTATTTGTGAGCAGTATGTCAAACTGGTGCTCACGGGCACCGCTGGCTACCGTGAAATACAGCGTGCAAAAATTTGAACTTGGCAGTTCTGACTGAAATGAATGCCATTTTAAAAAGCATACCCATCCCTTAAAAGCTACCAGTTCCAAATCCAGATGTGACGATGGATATACATCAGTGAAAAGCCCTAATTAGGGTGAAATATCAATCTGATGTCCTTCGGATGTTCGGTTGGCCAGGTAACCTGAGTTTTATTTTTAGGATATGTGATACGAAGGATGATCAGTTGAATATTAGACGCTGTCATCTAAGCTAGTTATTAGTAAACATAACAGCCATTTGAAGCTTCTCACAAGTAGGCTCGACCAGTGAATAATTCCATTATGTTGAGAAGGTCAGTGAAGCACGTCCGCTGGTGCTCTCTTTATCGAGAGTGGGACTGAACTCACATCGCATTGCAAAGCGTATGACGGTCAAGTACTATTAAAGTCAGTCCACAACTCGAAGTAGGCTAATGCATCAATGCGCACGATGTTAAGTAGACTAAGTGATAAATTCGAGTATCCAAAACCCGCTCGTGGATTTCTTTTTTTTTAGCACTGGCCGTTCTAGGAGATTTGATAACATTTCCGATCACTTACACGTTCATTTTCACTAGATTGGTCAACGTGATGTTCCAACCCCAGTTAATCACGTGTTAATTATACACACTAAAGGTTCAGGCAATTAGCACGAGGAAATTAAGAACGGAAACCATTGTTTTGAGTTTTTGGTTTGTTCCCGTTTCCGTAAACTGCTCGCCTGCAAGTACCTGAATTTCTGCCGGTGTTCTATATCATGAATGTTAGTTTAACTAAAATGATGCGCAGTTACATGTTCTACAATCGAAATCAGTTTCAGTTGTTCATTTCTTGAGTTCATCTAGTGTTCCTTTTCATTCTGTGCTAGCTTCACCCCGATTGAAGGTCTATCCAAGCTTTACTGACTAGTAACTAACAAATAACTTCTTGAAAAGTTCGTTTTTTTTTTTGATTGCCACCTTTCATCCAGCTCGAAAATTATTCGGCTTGACAGGACAAAATCGTCATTTCTCTCGAAGGTCTATGCTCCCGAGCTGAAAAATGGTTCCGACGAGGAGAATAGTTCCGTTGGCTGAATTCCTGTGATGAAGTCTCCTTAAATTGTCCTCATTAGATTTCCTTTCCAAATAACTTGCAGTTTTTCATGTTACTCTCTTTACTAATGATGATACAACATGCATATTTATCATCAGAGGTTGCGCATTCATCTGGATTTTTTCGGTCATTTTCGTATTTCAGGGAATAAGACTTTTTGAATATTCTCTCTTGAACGTAGGCTACCCTTGTCACAAAACTTTGTCTTCATTACTCGGCCAGAACACTGGAAGAAACCGGAAGCAAAACAATTCTGTCTGGTCTCGATCTGTTTTATCAGTCTACTCTATTTTCGGCTAGCACCAAATTCACAAGGGCTTCATCTGGTAAATGTACGCTTTCGCCGTGTTACACAACGGTACATTTGCTAATTCGATGAAGCCTAGGGAAGCATTTCACTTGTCATTAATTAGTAATACTTTAAGAAGGGAAATTGTATACGTGTAAATAAGCACCCGCGTGCACCATGCCCAGTCTAGCTGTCGACAGAGACGTAAGAGGAAAATATCAACACAATTGTGCGCTCAACAAGTGAGCTATATTCATACAACGCTACAAGGAGTAATATACCGGGGCAAACTGCACTCCCATTTGGCATCCAATAATTTCTTTTTTTTGATATGCGCCGAGTTCTGACACCATAAATGTTTCCATTGTTCCCGATCATGGTTCATTACCGTACATCTTATTCATGGTACACGCTGTTCCTTTTAATTAGGTAGACCAATCCATACCCTGTAATCAAAAGATCTCCAGTAGTCGACATTTGGCTTAATCCGGTGCTTAGTTGACGTCAGTTTGAGAGGATTATCAATAATCAACAAAATATAACTCACCATTTTTGATATTCCTGGCGCTTGTGATACAAAGCAGGTGCTTCTGAGAACAATTTCCCACATCTTTCAAACGGGCATATCCGGTTTGTGAGGTGGATACAAGCATCTTCAAGTATTTACACAAAGTCTGTAACTCATTGCCCCAAAACTGTCCTCCAACACGTTTCGGGAGGAGACTGATGACGCTAATCTACGCCGATGAACCCGCAGTTGCCTTTGAGTAATAGGTGATCCGGATGACACATGCGCACGCAATCGTTCACGTTCACATATTGATCCATCAGGCAAACACGGATAAAATCGTGGCCACTTTACACCCACGACAGTATGCTCACTTGTGCAACTTATTTAAGCCTCTGTTCTTATTGGATCTCCTTTTCCATGTACCAAGTTTATCAAGTGATTCACGTGACTATTCCTGCTAACGGTCAGTTAGTCCGAATCATACAGTTGAATTCTTACGTGCATTCCGAGAGTTTATGGTTTGAATGGCATACCCATACTAAAACTTCTGTTTTAATTTCTAAGGAAAACTAGTTATCATCTGGTATTTTCTTCGCCAAAGTGATCCACATTTGCTAAACTTTTCGAAATGGTGGGGAAATTTAAAAAGACTGACTAGGTGCTTGGGTCTGTGATTTTGCTTACTAAATCCAATCTACTAATCAATAAACAGTTCGGGATAAAATTTCTTGGATATATGAAATACTGCTTAAAACGACACGGTCAAAGAGTCCTTTTATGTCTGGACTACACCTTACATCATTGAACAAGTGGAAATACAATAATTCAAGCCCTGGTGCCAAATATGACGAGTACATGAGTTTAAAAAGTTCACGTATGATTTTGATGCAATTGTAAACGTATAATTGACTCAAATTTAAAAAGTCTTCGGCCTCGGTGGATTTCGAACCCAAGCACGAACACATCGCGACCCACTGTCCCCAACCAACTGCTTTAGGAGGCCACACCTAATGGCTTTTGGACATTTCATTTGAAGATCAGCAGTTACTCCTCCAAATTGGGCGGCCGCATGGCAACCATCTTTAGGAACATCACGCGATTTTATCGTCAGAGAACGATTTCTCTGTGAATCAACCAGTATCCAATGTTTACAATTTACGGACTATATTGTTTGTGATGTTTTATTTGGCAGATTTTGCAAGCGAGAAAAAAGCAAGATATATGCTTTCCTAGTGGAAATATGTGCATGCTGCGATTAACCGGGGTTCAAATTAATTTACTTGGCCACGAAAACTCAAAAACGAAAGCTAATTGCCTTTGGTGCGTTTTCAGTCCTCTCGATGAGAGTCAGCCGGATAAACTGGTGCCGTATGGGAAGTAATGAGAATTTCACTATACGATTTTCCACGATATTTTACAATCATGTCAGATTTGGAATTGCGTAAGAACATACCTCTAAATCACCAGATGTCTCGAGTACATCTAACAGCAGATTGCAATTCAATGTCTGGATAATTAACGCACGTTAAATAACGCAGGCATGACTATACCCTCGTTAGTCGGACCGCGCTTCAGGTGGATGCAAGTGAGATCTCAGTAAGTCCATCGAACCTCGACACCCAATAGTCAGATTGAAATGCTTTGGCAAACGATGTATTCCAACTCCTTTCCAAATGACTTATTTCGTTTCTATTTAGGCGCTGTGTCTGTGTTTTATATTGCATTCACTGCCTTCCATCCGACTGTTCATCTGTCCGAAAAGGGGTAGCTGTCCAAAGTTCTAGGTCTGCGGCTGGTTGGAAAATACTTGACGATTAATGCTGATCCTCAGAACCCATGTATTGTATTGTGTAGACATTTACGCACAATCAATAACGTCGTATTTCAGTGAAAAATTTGAGTATAAAATACAATAGAAAATAAATAAATGAATAAAATGTAAATATACTCATCGCCCCGTAAAGAATTTAAAAGAACTCATCTAGGAATAATTATAGTACATTATGAGAGTTTGCTCAGAAATTCAGCTGAAATCAGGTCACAGTTTGCCAAAATGCGTGCTAAATGTGAGACAGTGGATTTCTTATATATATTGATTCTGGAGGGTATGGAACGAAAGCGGATTGTGTCGAAATATAAAAGCAACGCTTTAAAAAATCGTTGTACAGAGGACGCTTGAGATTTGAAAGATTTTTGTAAAAAAATTTCTCGCATAGACCACATAGATCAAGGGACAAATCGGTTAGTGACACGCGGGACACACGGCTAGTAATTGATAGCCCCGGCGAACTATTTTAAAGTCTTTTTTTAAGTAAATCTGGAAAACTGACGGGAGAACAGTAAAGAAGAATTGGTAAAACACACTGGTATACAAATCGGGAGATGGTGCTTTATTTCACCCTGTAGTACTGCGTTTATTGATAACTGTGTTCCGCATATTGCTCAAAGGGACGAGATCACGGCACTCAGCGTTATATCAGTTCACACATATGTCGATTGGTAAGATGAGGGCATTTATGCTAATGCCCCAACAAGGGGGACCCAAATGCCACAAGAAGATCGATTACTGATTAGAGTTTCGTTTATTCTGCTAGCGGTCAAGTGTTTTCACAACCTATAACGATTTGGTTTATGAGCCATCCTATGGGTAGTGATCAATCCACACACGACGGTCCTGGTTATAAAGCTTGACGGATTAACCAGGAACAACTGACTATGCAACTCTGAAAGTTCTGCAGTCCATATCACTGGCAGGCTGAGGGAAATTCATACGAACACGATACCAACGCAATGGGTCCTTTTGCCATGGTTTCGTTCGCTCTCGAAAAAGCTTGTCGGTTGTTGCTGAACACCCATTCTCATTTCTAACTCGATCTTGCTCAAGTTGAAACTAGTGAAATCAGAACAAAAGATTTCATTCTCTTCTCTAAAATGTTGGCCCTTGTTCTTCATTTTCAAAACATTTTCATATAACTCAAACAATATCAATTTGCTTCCTGACATTGTCCAACTTGAGTGCATGCTTCTCACGCTGAACACTAAGTTTACCAGGTATTCCCTTTGTGTAAGTCCATCTGCTATGTAGCACATTCATTCCCACGTGCACGAAGCGTGGAAAATGCCTCAGAACCCCACACAACGCATCTAAACTCGATCAACAGCATTCACTTGGCAATCGTGAACTGGTAGTTTCAAGTAACCTTCATGCTGAGGGACCCGTGTTCGAGTTAATCCACCCATTGACCAAAAATCAACTCACTCAGAGATCACTGGGGTTTAGCTGAGAACAGGCGAGAAATCAACAAACCGTTAACAAACATTGCATATTCCCGAGGGAGAAGCCGGTGTCAATCACCTTTAGTTCCACAACGTGTACCTTGGACGTTTAACGGGAAACGAGGTTGATCTTAACTCACTCTGTCTACAATGCTTTTGTTGCTTCCTCCTAAGGGGCAGAGCATTTTCTTTCGAATCTTAAGGGTCTGTGAAACAGGAACATTTCAGTTTCCGGTTACTTTACAGATACCTACAAAGAAGATGGTCTTCAGTAGGTCATTTCGTGACCTGTGGTCGCGCAACATCGGTTTCTGACAAAACCTTTGGGATGAGACTCAGAAAGTGTGGATTGTTCGTCAACAGGGCGAAATCTGAGCCCATCGTTTGCTGCATTCTTGGTTATCATAACAACTGTGTCGTGTTCCACTTGAGAATCACTATATTTCGAGCCAGTGTCTCTGATGAGTTATTCACAACTGCAGGTTCAGATTACTAAGTGCTCTGTCAAAATCCGGTCAAATGAATACGGGTAGACTGAAGATAGTCAGCACTTCGATCTGACTGGTCTGGGAGAAGCATTTTCGGTTGGTGTGGAATGGTCTGACAAATTCGCACTGGTCTACTGGAGCAGCGTTGGAGACCTGCTTGTGTCCCTTTTGCTAATGAACATTGCCAGCAAGCGCCCCGGCTAATGATCTCAGTTTGCAACAATTATTTGTGTGCCCCTAATACTTCAGTATTTCAACATTTTTGGTGCTGCTCGGTATGAATTAGCTGTGAAGTGCGTCGCTTAGACAACTTTTAATTCATTTCACGTAGTGTGTTTTGCCAGGACGAAAATTAGGCGCAAAGTGTGAACCGAGGGCTTAGCATTAGAGAGACGAGTGAAAGGACGAGCATGTGCTTCATTCATAATATTTATTCAATGCTTGGACATGACATAGAGGGTATGCATTGGAAAGCAATTCCTGTAGGTTACATTTGTAATGGAATAGATTGTGACGGTCGGAACATCCACTTATTATTTTCTCTTTACTTTTTAGGTATGCGAAATCGAGGACTGGTTTTTACAATGCGGTCGAGGAAAAGAAATTACCATTAATATTCCTTTGGGGTCATTATTTTTTTGAGAAATCCCAAAACCAAAACCAAAGAAAATGAAAATGAGGTTTTCGGGAGTTTTAAAATTTAGAATCGATCAACCGATCGAGCAACGATATAAATCGGTTCTCGGGAAAATTCTTATTATAACAGACATGTGGCAAATTAGCACAGTATCTTATGTTTAAATAAATCTTAGACTGTTTTAGTTCGAAACTGCATTCGGCGAATTTTCAATCTGACGCAATGCATCGGTGTGCGTTGGAAAAACGAAAGGTTCACGAAGTTTGGGACTACCAAGTGGCCTAAGTGGAGATTCTGACCTATCCGTAATTTAGGACTTCATATATCTCTCTTCCTTCTGACTTCTCCTCCCTCCCTTCTCGCAGCTGCAAGTTTTGTTAAGTAAATTAATGCACTCAAAGAAAAAGATGGCTGACAATTGCTTCTAACAATTGCATTATTTAGTTTATAGATTTCCAGTACCCCAAAAATCATTAGACTTATCTCGTTTCTCAAATCGAACAGCTTTATATGGGTAGTGGTTTCCTGGGAGAAGACCCCGTTCTGCAATCGGTGTATTTTGCTAACGATTAGGACGCAATATTATTCATCAAATCTTCGTCTTTGTGTTTTCTTACATAGTCATGAGTTCCAAGTTCGATTGTGAACTTCTTTCGAATCTAATTGTTGAAATATCTCCTTTACCTAAAATGTAATATGTTACAAACAGCAACAGGACGAAAGAAATCGATTCCGATATTAACTGGGCTATTAGCAATCAATCGCGTCTTCAATTCTCTACCAACCGTCCTGACTAACTCTAGCAAGAACAATCAAAACGGAACAGTAGAATCACAATAATTAAATGGGATTAGTTTACGGACTAACAGGTCATTATAATTATCGGATTTACCACGACAGATTTTACGCCTGGCCTAGTGGCTGTTGTACTCAATACGATGTCTTCGCAGGTGTGTTTCTGTTTCCGTCGTGTACTGGATGTGGCTATTCAATAAACATGTGAAACGACGTTTCATCCTCAAGCCCCGACAGGTATGGACACACTGTTCGGACTGTAATTTGTTTGCCAAAGAATTAAAGCATCAACCGATTGTGCTCAAAAGATCAATATTGCAGCCTTTTTTACCATGAAGGTTGTGAGAACAATTACCCCCAATTGTAGGTCAGCTTACCTAATTAGCGGCCTTCAGTTGGTCAAAGAATTTTGTCCCATAATGAAACATTTTCTTGCAAGCACAAATGAAATTAAAGTGTAAACGGTCGGTTTTTGTAAAGCATCTCCCAATCCCCCGCGTCGGAACAAATGATTCTTGTTCCCAGCCTCGATAACAGAAACATAATTGGTTCAGTTTACAGCCCCGATGTTTACAGCTCATAGCCAAACGTAAACACTTTTGTGCTGTCAAAAATTGTGGAATATCAGCATACGATGCTGGGGAGTAAATTGCTCAGTCTTTGTATACTATTCGTCAATTGTATGACGTCTTAAATAAAACTGGGGATTCTAGCCCATCATTTTGGAGTGGTTCAGTCAAACTGAATTCAGTTATACTTGTATCTCATTATGGGGAAAATCGTGAAATCCATATGTCGGTTAGATCGGTTGGAGGCTAGCAGTAGCTTTCAACACCACTCACGGCGCTATAGGCCACTCACCAATCACGCTGGGTATGGAAGACCTACTTACACGTCTCATTTATGAGCGGGCCTTTTGGATATTCAGCATCGGTAAGTTCTTTCACGGATTTTGTTTAGGCGTGTGCATCTCTGGCTCCCTGCCATCAGACCATCACCAAAAGCAATGTATACCGTAAAAAAACAGCACTTACACTTTGCCAGCCCAGGCGTGAGGGACAAGCTTGAAGCGTTGACATAGATGAAATAATCCGGAACAAAGCACGTCCGGTTTGTGATTCAGAAGTTAGTTCTTTGGCACGGATACATATATATATGCATATGTAAATTACAATTCTGGATACAAACAGTGTGCTATTGGAATCATGATGAGGGATGAAAACATTGAGTAAAAACAGTGGAAAGAAAACAAGCAATGTATAGATTTCACAACACTTGCTAGTTCTTCTGTCCCCCATCTCCACGTCACCGGCAATCCATCAAGATCCACGGGTCTGCTGCGGGCTTAATACTACCTGAGTGCCCAAACGGAAATAGAGGTTGTATTTAGGAGACCCGACTCCAAGCCTCTGACCAAATAGCCTAGCCCAGAAGGCAGCACGATGAGCTGAGGGTCACAGAACCCACTGGTTGTTCAGCTACTGCGCCCTTCGGAAGGGGTTAGACATCCTGAATGCCCAATACACCCCTCACCACGGACGCCTGTGTGTGTTCACAGCAGCTTGCTTTGTACGCTGCCTGTGGATGGACTGGATTCACTGTTTAGTCAAATTCCCTAGACTGATTATCAGCGATCGGTTCACTCGGTAGAGAGAGAAGAACATTCGCCCCCTTTGTGGCACTTTAGTAGGAACCTCTCCATCACGGGAAGGGAGTGCGCACGACTTCCCTAGCAGAGGCAGCTTGTGACACCGGTCACTTAAGAACATTTCAAGAGACGTTCAAGGCGAGTAACGAATTCACAGTCTGAGATATGCACCCGCGACCATGGTTAATGACCATTTCTAATCTCATAAACCAAAGCTTGACAGTCGTGGTCCTGTCGTTGAGGAATCTACAGTATTCACGGTTTAAAGATTTTCGTGGTATATCCTATGGTTAACAGTAGACAAATTTTCGTCAAATGAATCGCATCTCATAAACTAACGCATGACCTTGGTGAAAGAGCACTCCGTATCATTCACACCACGCAGCATGGGTCGCACAAAAGTCTACTCGGTCTTTTAAACCCAGCTGGCCAATTGGGACTGCTAATGAATGGAGGCCGGACAATCTCCAAACGTTTTTGGGCGCATTAAACGATGTTCCGGTTGGTAAAGATATCCATACTATGTTCGGTGATTATGCTACTTTGATTTTGGCTACGTGTATCGATTTCCTAAGAGATATGGCAAGATCATCGAAAATAAATCATCACTGTTCCAAATATTGATCCCCTCTTATTTTATTCACTACAGATCAAAGTGAATAGCAAAGCTTCAGGCCTCCATTATGATTCACGTCGCGCAAATGTTGGCTGACGTTTGATCCGCATGTAACTTTCGTGCTTACGAGGCCCTCTGTTCTTCCGCACGTCCGTCCCACTTTACATTGTCCAATCTGTGTTGTGGATCGTTGGCACATTGAATTAATGTTTGAGCGAGAGTATAGTTACCAACCAAAGTGATACTTCCCTCCGAGCTCTCATCTATCTTTCTCTTTTTTTATGAGTCAATAAATCAGGAAGTAAGTCGCAGCTCAATAGCAGTTGTTAGGACGAACCGAATTAGCTATTTTCCGGTTGATTCATCAGACTCCTGGTCAAATACTCAATGGGCTTGATGTGAATATCAAGGCTGAAACTACGAAGATCATTGAAAACGATCGAGAATAATTTGCGTTTAATTGCCAAAGAGCTATGCTAGTCCAGAGTAGAACTGAATAAGATTTGATTATTATCTGATATCAAATTTTCCTCAATTAAAATTAAGTTTAGATTTGCTAAACTTAACCGACTGGGAAGCCATTTTACAGCCTTACTTGGAACGGAAATCCAGTCACTCGCGCGGGGAGGTTGCACGTTTAGCGGCAAAATCTCCACTCCATAAAATTGAAAGGCTAAAAATAAATATAGCTCAAATTAATTAATTAATTAATTAATTAGGAACGACAGGTTGGAAAGTCGATTTGATTCTGTTTTGCGCCTGCCTGCGTGTACGCATTTCTGGTTAAGTTGTTATTCCAACAACGTGGATTTGTGAACAAACGAGAAATTTCGACCAAAACGGTAAAATGACAGACTTCGAATGAGCCAGTAAGTCTATGTGTAAGTGAATCAGATTAAAAGATGTCCCACGACAAAATCGCGGGGAGGCCACGAAACTCTTGTTGCCGCCGTCCAGCTCGCGGACAGCCTCAGATTCCAAATCAATCAATAGGAAGCTCGCCCTAGTGTGTGTGTGTGTGTGTGTGTGTGTGTGTGAGCATGTTTGCACGCACGTCGGCGTTTGCTTGTCTTTGTGTCTCTGAATGCCATACATGATGTGCAATTGGGATGTCTAATTTAGTGATGTAATATAAACGGTAATTTGTTGGAAAATGCTTGGCATTAGAGTACGCGTATATCGGGCACGAAATCATACTTTTGTGTTCTAATCATTCGTCACGTTTATCAGATTACATCCAGTTTCCATGACGTTATCAAATTGTTCTATTTATGTGGCAACGTGAAAACGAAGAATGGCTGTAAATTCTCTGATTTTACAAGGCGCAGCCACGGTCGGTTTTTTATTGATGCCATTGTTGTCGTTGGTCCTTAATTCGAGACAAATTTATTTGTATGCATAGTCGGTACAAATTTGCATTCAGTTTTACCAGTTTGAAAATACGATACGATAGTCGAGGTGGAAAACTCGACATGCCTGTTAATCGATCTTAGATATACACACATAATAAAACAAGTGGTTTTATTGGTGATGTTCACTGTTGTACTGATGTCCTCATTTTTGCGAGGATTTGTTCTTTGCAAAATACTCGATTTGCATGACTGGTCAAATTCTCAGTGGGGAAGCCACAGTCCCGGCTGGCAAAGAAATCATCAGATGAATGTGGTTGGAAAAGTCCCACCATCATTTGGTTGCTATTTGGAGCCGTGTACACGTTGTCTGCTGACAAAAGAATCGTTTGTCTTTTCATTCCGTGTAACTTATGGCTACAATGGTTTCCAACCTGGAAACCGATTCGGCAGTTGTCAGAAGAAAACGTCCCACTCCAGCGGGTACCAGCAGCAAACCAGTGTGATTGAATTTGTATTTGTTTTATTTAGCGGGAGTTCGCAATTCCGTTCACTAATGAGCCATAAACTTTCACGGCACACGGTGATCGAGTATGCCATGTAATCAATCGATTTCCCATTTTAGTCACCCTGAAGCTTTATGATCCTGTTAGGGAGAACAAATTGAGATATTCCCACAACAGTTTGGCACACGTGTTGCTAAAAATGCATCATTTATAAACACCGGAATGGGATAATCCATTGACTATCGCTCAGTTTGTTGGTCATTTTGTTGTGGAAACCATCAAATAAAGTAGGAAAGCTTTTTACTTCGTTTGCCGAGAAGTTTTGCAACTTTAATGATGCTTGTATAGATAGCTCGTGGACTTATCACACCAAGGCAACATGAACATTCTGGACATGCTTAAGAAATTGGGACAAGTATCTTGGAGAATTTTTCACGACAAATAGTTCTTCTGTTGGTATTTTGCAGGTTTCTGCTTGCCATGCGGCTAACGCTAAAGTTATTAGGTCGCCAAATTAACAGGTTCAACATTTTCCACTGCTAAGCCAAAAAAAATGTCATGCCCTGTCCTATTGCGCTATAAATCCTCAAGGCATACTCATTAGAAATCAAAGGATTTCTCCATTTTCAGGTATAAATTACTGGTAATTTGATGACTTAAGAGTAGAAGAAAGAACTTTCACGAAATTTTAACAGAAATAAGGTAAATCCAATGTTAATTTTGAACTTGATTTGTTTCTTTTAAAAAAGCATACATACGGCAAAATTTTGTGCACTTAATGTTATGCAATTGGTGACCTTAATCAGCCTTAACCATTTGGTGCGATTAAAAATAAAAATTATTTTTTTAATCAATTCAATACTCCCTACATGTAGCTCTGAAATATTTTACAATTTTTAGCTTACATTTTCATTACCACAAGAACAATGTAAATGACCTTGACGCAAGTTGAACTTCGACGCAAACTGAGATCCTCCCGAAGGGGTGACTGTCAGTTTTGAAGAGATTATTAAGAATTAGGACTGTAAACCAAGAGAAATCATTAGACCCTTCCAAATAAGCTCTTTTCATTGTCTACTCCTTTAAAGTTACAGTTTACATGTTCAGATGAATTTATTTTGGTAACCCAAGGTAGTCGATTAATTAACCGGCCAAACGGGTACGGCTGTGTCGTTTGGACGTGAAGGTCGTGGGTTCGAAACCTCCAACTCTAGGTCAACTTCCTGCATTGGCAGCCCTCTGTTGGCCGCGGCCCCCTTCCTGAAAAATGATATGCGTTGTTATTTCGTCAGTGAAGGAAGTAACAGATAAAAGAAAATGAAAAGAGAACGCCACACGAAAATCCGTGACATTGGCTGTCACTTGTTTATAGGTCCTAAATGGCAGAATACCACAGCGGCGATATCTGTATATGCATGCGCATGATGATCGAGCATCTGTAACGCAAACAAGGAGAGACGTTTTAGTTCCAGATGCGCCGTTCACGTTAATGGTAGATGCTAAGTCAATGTCACCGTGCTTTCTAACACTCGACCGATTGCAACCCCGTAGGGTTCTCTATGCCGCTCTTCATGTTCCGGTTCAATCGTTATCCATTTCCCGTCGCTCGTATTATCGGTCCAAATGGTTATGAAATGCGTCTAGTCCTCTACAGTCGTATGACAAGGTCGTGGCGTTCGGACGTGAAGGTCACCGGTTCGAATCCTCCCATCAACGGTCAACTTCTCCACTTGGCTGCCCTCTGCTGGCCCCCTTCCTGAAAACTGATGTACATTGTTGTTTCATTAATAAAAGAAGTAAAATATAAAATAAAGATCAAATAAATTAAAATAAATAAGTCGTTTCTTGCTCTCATCAAGTGGTTAATAACAAACATTCCGCAAAAGCTGATCTTAGTAAGCTAAATCATTCCAAATTATAACACGCTTCCGGATTCGACGACCAAAAAGACGTGGGACGCAGTCCCGTACGATCGAACCTTTCGTGGTGCTCGCAGACATCTGCCTAAAAAGAAAGTATTTCACTTAGGCAGAAACGTGATACCAGAAACGGTCAGATGTATGAATGGATTACATCATTATTTAAGAGGTCGATAATCGCTCAAATGGGTTATTGTTAGTTGATGAACCAAACGTAGACAGTATAAGATGAGAGAGATATTAGTCTGATTCTGGTTTGTGACCATGATATTTAGTTCCCAAAGTTGTCATCGCCATTCGGAGTGACTTTGTCAGTGCGTGTGCTTATTTCGATGTATTCGTGCGCATTAAAAGACTTGCCACTAGCCTCCAACGTTGACCACTCTCATCATTCTGGTCTTGTAACTAATCGCTTGTTTTGCTAGTTTGCCACTACTAGTTTGACCTTTGTCCTTAAAGAAACGACATTTTCCTGAGGAATTTGATTCCTCGGGTTGTGATCAGCTGTTTCCATTTCAAATATGTAAAGACTTGCTAGCACGCTCCCATAATAATAATACTAATAATAATAATAATGATCATCGCTCAGTGTTAAATAGCAAGGTAAACCTTACCGACCGCTGCCTTTTCCCCGAGGTGATATATGTCTATAAAAAGATGAATATCAAAAGGGAATGGAGAAGGGAACTACACAGGTGTCCAACGAGATTGCACTTGACGTGATGTGACGACTTGTGTGTCTCCATGACCCTACGAGCTATCCAGAACGACTTATGTCAAGCCAAAGATCCAATCATACCTGGATGGGCAATGGGTAGATGCCTGACAAAGTAGTCTCCTGGTCCCCCAAGTCCGGTGTTTGATCTGAGTTAGCAGCTCAGTCGGAAAAACGAGTGGAAGAATAATTGATCCAAGTACATCGGCTTCCACTCAGCTGTACCCCACTGCCTCACGGTCAAGTTCTTGTCAGAACCAAAGGCTTTGGTTGAGAACTCTAATCGTTCTTCTGCTTAGTGGCTGGATTATTTAGCAGTGTCCGTCCATCAATCCCCATGAGTTACACACTTTCATAATTGAGATTCATTAAAATTAATCCGTAAATTTTGTTTCCCGAGTTGGTAACGAAGCCAAAGTTGTGGACTTTGTCAAAGGTCACAAGTCTGTTGACAAACCGGTGAATGCAAAAGAACATCGACCATTGCGCAAAAAGACTGACGTTAAAAACTCCGCCGATGGTGAAACGTCTGCCACGGAAATGTTAGGTCTAGCAAGCAGAATTTCGGGAAAACTAGCAACACGAGGAAAGATCTACTCAGACTTTCTAACACATTGCGAATGGCTTTCATTTTTTGTGAGCAAAGTTATTTAGTTTGCTGAAACTACCGCGAATTCGGAACAAAATTGCGGAATGCAGCTCGTGATGTGTTGCAAATGTTGACGTAATTTCTTTTGACAAAATGATGTTTACATTACCTTATCCCAAGTCGCGGAAACGTTGTGATTAAGCTCTAAAGGGGAAGAGAAAAGCAGCTCTCACTTTGGATGTCGCTGGTCTCATTAACAAAACTGGATATAACAGATAGTGTTTTCTGATATTACGGAGCCAAGCACAAGTTCTATAGTTCTATAACAGACCAGTGGTAAATGACTATTAAATTGTAGCGCGGTGGCTGATACCAGATCACCGGAAGTCCTTTAGCTGGTCACAATGAACAGAACGGTGATGAACTATACAGACAAGAACGGAGCGAATGGGTTTTTGATCACCGTTACAACAAACTTTTATGAACGACCACATTGGAATTTTTCAGATTCTTTAAACGAGTCAGTTTTGTTGACGCGAAGTCCGCTGCAGAAAGACGTTCCAGCTAGGTGTGAAAGGAAACGTTTTATTCCTGGTCAACCACACGACTGAGAGATTTCGAAAGGATTCAAAAGACGTGCGAACCGGTGCGTAGTCGGTGGCGTCGAGGTCGGCCCAAGAATTCGGTGAAAAATTTCCGGTTCGAAAATGGGG
>LUCM01011077.1:0-14225 GCA_008360955.1 Fasciolopsis buskii
AGGAATCTAGTACTGGGTGCCAATACTGAGAATACTTTATGTCAGCTTATGAAACTTAGTAGACTACGGTAATCAAAATGATTGAAAAATAGATTTGCATAGTTAGATTGTTGGGTGTGTTGGTTGCAACAGTATTCTTATCTTTTCATGCCTATGCAGGTCCACTTTCTGTTCCTCTTTGATATTCAGTCTTTTTTATAGAAACGTGTAACAATGGGGAAAAGGCAGTGTTCAATGAGGCTTGCCTTGCTGTTTAACGCTGAACGATGATGACGATGATGAAACAAGATTTGTCCAATATTCCCTATTCTTTTGAACTTTTCCAGAAACAATGTTCTGTATAATGCTGTCTGATTCGGAGAACGGCGGAATCGAACTTATTTCCAGTAAACAGTTTTATACCTGGTATATGCCGATGATTACAAGCGGCTCAGCAACAACAGACAAATTAACACTCATTGGATCGCGCTGTTTGAGGTATCCCATTATAGTACGTGCATTGCACTTTGAAAATGCAAGTTGCGAAATTTTGTGCTTGCAATTACCCTTTGCGGTGACCAATTAGAAGTGGTCGACAACCTCAAGCACTCGATTAAAGCTGGAGTTGCTGCTGAGTAAGAACCAGAGCAACTTTCGTGAACTTGAGACGGTTGTGGTGTCCCCATGACATCCGGCTTACTCTCAGGGGTATACAATGTCATGGCTTGCGGTGCTCATTGCACGGTTGCGATACTCGGCCTCTGCGGGTTGAGAGTTATCGACTTGTCCGTATTCGACCATCGATTTCTCTGCAACATCGAATAAGTCTGATCTGGAAACATCCAGTAGGAAACAACGATGTGTGTCGTTGTGATGAGTGCGGACAGTCGTCCCCTGATCCTAGTAACCGATGTACATTACCTTCGGTGGCCTGGATGTGACCTGCATATACCTGTCCGTCATTTACCGTTTTGTGCTCTTTTTTACGTGCTAGCTAAGGCCGAAATAAGCGACGCGGTGGTAAGACTGAGTTTTCGGTACCGGTACCAGTTATGGGTAGTGCTTCCCGCCCTTCGGTTGAGGGACTAAAAATGAGGATTGTCTTTGGCTCGGAATTGAAGTCAGTGGCGTGAATGCTGTGGTCTGTATATGGAACTCGCAACCCATAAAAAACTAAATGTGTACGGTGAAATCAAATCGTTAACTGCCTTTCTACGGTTGGTACTCGGTACTTGTAAAATGCTGCTTCAATATAATGGCATTGGTTCCGTCTTAGTTCCCAAGTCAGCGTTAAATAATATTCAGGCTTTGCGTTAAGTCTCCCCCCTCCCCCCCAAAGGCTTACAAGACAATAAGGGAGAACCAGTAACTGTAAATCTGAAGCCTGCACTGGATACAGACCACTGGTCAGGGATGATCCAGGCTGCGTTACATCGAACTAATGCCTAAATTGCAAACGAATGAGACTGATCGTTCTGTAGAGGGACCATGAAAATGGTAATGGGAAGAGGACGATTGCATGTATTGAAGAAATCGAAACAAGAGGCCAAAGGCAAACGAATCAAACGAAAAAGCCAGTATAAGCAGTGCAAACATGGTACTCACAAGTAGACGTAGGCAGCGACAGAGAACACGATGATGGCTTTGTCCAGAGACGAATAGGCGAAACAAAGGCCAATGAATAGGCACAATCGAAACAGCATATAAAAGCGGTCCACAATGTCCATGTTTTCAGCACCTTCACCAAACTCCTCGGCACCCATGAATCCACCCATCATCGGGTTGCCCATCATAATGGCTTGTTGTTGTTGTTGTTGTTGTTGTTGCTGCTGTTGCTGCTCTCCTTGCGGTTGAGGTGCGTCTTCAGGCGCAGCCCCGTTGGCGCGAGCTTCTGCGGCGTGCTCCTGAACACCGACGCCCGCAAACTCTGCAACCATTGCCCGTACACCCTGCATCCAACGCACCCCGGGTGCGGCTGCATTGGCAACACCGGGGTCGCCGTCTGTTGGTGTGGTTGCCGCAATAGGAGCATCTGAATTCGCTGCAGAATAGCCGTAAGCGGCGGGATGGTACCAACAACCCCATGGTTGTTGCTGTAACTGCTGTTGTTGTGGTGTAACAGGAAAAGACCATCTCCAAGCTTCCTGAGCGTACCAAAAGTCTGTAAGGAATCGAACGCGATGCCATGCGAGTCCGGGGGATGGGATGGCGAAAGTGATTTTATTATATGAAAATTATCTCACGGCTTAGATATACGACAAACCACAAACCAAGAAATGAATCATAATACTGTCTAGTAAGCATCATCATCGTTATCATTGTTTAGCGTAATACAGCAAGGTAAGCCTCACTGTAAGCAGCATGTTCTTGTGCATATTTAGGATTTGCTAATCACACAATCGGAGAAATTCTGAATGCCCCGATTACCAAAGTGAAACTGGATGTTTCGTGAAAGATGGAATAAATACCTTTAGAAGAGTACTACTTTGTGTGCTTTAGTCTAGATTACGATAAACAATTAAAGGGGAAAACCGTTGTGTACTGGTTGTAGAAGACTTCCAATGATTGTGTCAAACCACGTTCACCGCTTCTGATGGCAAACGAACTTAACATCCGCGGAAATGTAACATGTTACAGGGCGTTACGACGATATATATATATATATATTGTGACAGATTCAGAAATTTTCCCTCTTACTCTCAGTAGGGTTCTAGCACTTATACGGTGTAAAAAAGCATCAGCAAACGTTAACAATTTACTTGGAGGTTTCCGCTATTGTATCACTTTGTAAACTCTAGTTAGGTCAGTTAAACATGGTACACCTTGGTCGTCCGAACAAAAAAAGAAATCTTACTGGAGTACAGAAATTCCAAAAACTTCTTTGGAAGTATAGTAAGATTTATGCAAGATGATATTCATAAATAATAACAGGATCGTTTGCTCAACAGATGCAACTGTTTTGTGGGAAAACCACCGGGGATTACGTTCGCAATCTCAGGTTAAAGTTAGTTCTTTGTTAACTGGAATATTTTGCGTTAACCGGAGTGTTATGGTCGAAAATGAATAGAAAATTTTCGTTCAGGAAGGACCTCTACATACCGCAAGGTTGGCTTGGCGTCAAGATCACTTAGACGCACAATGACATTGCGGCAGTGAAGCAGTCAGCAAGAAACAGTAAAATCCTCTGGGAATAAAACGTGGGGAAAAGTGAACTGATTTAGGAAACTCGACCAATTCCAATTCTTGTTTCAGCATTTCCAGCTTAAATTAAACAAGGCCACCATTTGGATGACGTTTAACGAACAAATTATGACAAGAACATGTCTCCATGGAGAAAATTAATCACATCTGAAAGTGCCCACAGTTACTTATATTCATCTTCTCTAATCTTGACGCATCAGTGTCCAGAGAGAGTGGAGCAGTACCTAATCACTCCAAGTGTCAGCAGATACGGAGCATGGATTAATCACCCAATGAACCAGGGAAATTTCTGAGCGTCCCAAGCTGGTGGTCAGTTAATTTTATGACAGATGCACGGCATGTGGTGACCTGGTGAGCATTGACGAAATGAACATTTCTAGAAGGACAACCTTCGAAAACGCTGTCTTACTTTTTTATTCCCGTCCAAAATAATCAGTATTACACGAATAAAATGAGAACAACTTTATGAGTAGATCAAAAGACAATCCCCTACAGAGAGCGGACACTTTGCCGCTGTGGCAACGGAGATATTCCCTTGATGCCTTAGTGTCCCAGGAGGAAGGTCTGTTTCACTCCGCCAGGATGTATGAACATGTAATCTCGGATTGGGTGGCTTTCTTTTAATTTGACGTAAATCGGGTAAAAACACGCCTGGGCCTAGAGTATGCATAACACAGAAATATGCCATGGCCTGAATCTTGATCCTATGAAAATATTCTTCAAAAACTGATGTAGCAAAAACCTAAAATATCAGAAGATACAGACTTCGAATTTTTATAGTTTCATAAGGTATGACGTGGTGGTTTGCCGTGCGTAAGGTAAGCTCCAGCTCACCAAATAAGAGGCCGCGAACAAGCAGCGGCAATGTCGAAGGTGTGGTGGATTTTCGCTTGGCAGGCGATTTCTTTAAAAAATACCACAAAGGCGACACGGTGGCACCGTGACGTGCGGAGTGGGGCCTGCCAACCGAATAAGACCATCAATTCTCGTCAGGCTCAACTAATGCGGCAAGGTTTTCCAGAAGAAGCCCATGAACCGATCAAATGGCAACCAGCTGGTCTGGAACAATTGTGCCGAAACCACTTGGCCGCACAAAGTCTACAGGTGCATCCTCGAAGAAAAAGGCCCACTCTGGATCGGGCGACCGAGTAGTACAACAGCCTACAACTCATACAATCATGCATACGACCGTTCTTTGCAAGAAAGTTTCTCACGTTTCTCTCATTTGCGTTTAGGATGAGTGACCAGCTCGGAGCCATAGACATCCACCGCCGACTATGCTCCTGAGCTTGTATGGCAAGAATTCCTGAATGGCACTTGCCGCCGAATGCAGGGTCTCCTTGATCTGTTCCTAGTGTTCCCTCGGATCATGGACATTTCGTTCGGACGATAACCACATAGGAAGCTCCGACTAGAACTGAATTCGGCGATTATCGTCTAGAACTAACTGTGCCGGATGTGCGGTTTTCGTGTGATCACATACTAGGCACAGACAAAAGCGTGTACAGACCAAAGTATGATTTAAATTCATGGGTGTGGACCAGAATGACCCCCAATCCTCGATTGATCTACGCCACCGGTTATCGTTGGCAATGTGATCAATCTGAGTCTAACGTTGTGAAGGCGAAGGAGGGTGTGCAGGTAAGCTGATGTGGCTTTTTATGACGAAAATCGGTGTTCTCCAAAAACAGCGTGTGTGTGTGTGGGGGGGGGGTTCACGAGAAACAGTATTTTCGTGACTCTGTGATGTCTTGACCTGTGCCAGAAAACCGTGGCCCTGAGACCTAATATAGCGAACCACATAAGGCCTCAGTATATTAGGCATGACAGTGAGCCGAGGGACAGCGCAGTTGCTTACCACCTCTGATTAGTTTGAAATCAATTCAGTTTAGGCTGACTACCAATAAAAAATTTGATGGCCAAGTAGATTAATCGTCTGTCACTTCAAAAAGGTCGAACGTTCGAGCTCCAGATATACTGGTAACTTTGCGGTCGACGGAAATCCATTGCCATCGGGTAAGTTACCACATCTGCCCTGCTGGGGACTCATGTGGTTCTGTGCCATGTGGTGGCCTGTTCTCTTCCCCAGAGGCTATGTGGTATGTTCCGTCGATTCACTCGTGGGACAGGGATGTAACAAAAAGCAAGATAAACAGCACTCAGTCAACGTACATTTTTGTGTTTAAACAGTAAACCTAAGATAGGTTATATAACATTATATATATGATCCACTTGCTTTGCGGCGATGGCACTGGGGAGGAACTGTTTACCGCGGGACTGTTCACAGCTGAAGAGACAGTTGGCGCACTAGCGTTCAGAAAAAAAGTTTCCAAATAGGCGTAATACTGTCGCTGATACCGTTCCAGTTCGGCAGGCGGTATTTCGCTGGGACTAGGAAAAGGAAATGAATAAGAAAAGAAAAACTAAGTCAAAAGTGGTGAATTTCGTCATTTTTGCATGAAATACTTTTCAAATTATCACTCAAATAACGATTCCGAAGCACTACGAAAGGAGGAATTTTGACGCTATTAGATGTGAACTGATAAAACAAACCACCGCGTAGGTGCTAACACCGAGGAAGTCAGGGTCGCTCATGTACGACTTCCATACAGCTGTTGATTTGTCCAGGTGCGGAAATATGGCTGCATTGTTTGTGCCAATACGAAATTTGCTTCCGGGATTCGACTGACTTTGGCTGTTTTCCATCCTAATTTCACGAATGGTTTTCTTAAAATGTATCTCCGAAGCATGAGTACGGTAGCAAACGTATTTACAGGGTCTGTTCAGTTCAGCTTTAGCTTTCACTAGTAAAGGTGCACAAAGTGCTTTGCTTTTGGTAAATACTTTACAACAGCACCTATTCAAAAGGGGAAAAGAGAACAACAAATAGCGACAAACAAACAGCAAAATAAGCTGAAAGTACATTTTTAACTTCGCAGTCATATATATATATATATGCATACATATATATGTATATATACGTGCATATACATACGTATATATTCACTCATTCACGTTTGACAACGAGTCTCAGTATGGATCGAAACGTCACAATAAACGTTATAACTCAGTGTACGCCTTCTCAGCTCTAACATATATATATATATTCACTGTACCAGTTTGAATACAGATAATCTCATCGGAATCATGGCGAAGGATGAAAACAATAAGCGAAAAAAAGAGAAAGGAAAAGAAACAATGGCAGTTTTGCTATTCCCCCTCTTCATCACCAGCCAGCCATCGTGAGTCACAAAATTATCCTACCGTATTCTGCCAACAGAAAGACGACAGTGGCGTTCAAATACCGAATGTTCTTGAGCATTTTCTGATCTCAGTGGCCATGTTTCAGATCCAACCTCACTGCGTATACCCGACCTTCGATCAATAGACGGATGGTCACGCCGACGCCACAGATGCCTCGAATTGATGAATGCCACCCGAACCTCCTGTAGGCAAGAAGAGACTTCTTCCGATATACAACCATCAGGTGAGATACAACTATTCCAGTAACTAAGTCTGTTCACATCACCCAGCTATTCCCCTGCAAGAACAAGGTTCGGCTTCAAGCCAACCCAGGCTTGCAACAACATTTTACACATCCAATGCGCAAAACGCAACTCAAACACAACCACACTATCGTCATCACCATGACACTGTAGAAATCACGAAAGTTTCAACCCGCGGATTGGCTTGTGTGGGTGCAGTTAGACTGCTGGTTTGGCATCCCCGAGGCCCCCCATTTTGGAGCTGATCTTCCATTGTTCCTATTTTCTTCTTTTCCTTCAGTAATTGGTGCTGTGTGGCAGCAATCAAACCCAAAGCACTTTGGTGCAAGATTAACGGTCATACAAACTGAACTGAACTAAGAAGTCGTAACCTGACCTGAGTTATGATGGTACGACTGTTTGATGAGCGACATACTTGTCCAGCACTCCATTTCACAACGAACAGTTTTCTAGAAACATGGCGATCGTTGATCTTTGGAATCGTAACAACCGTCGGTGGGCAAAGATTTTGACGATGTATCTGCGTTCGACGTGAAACCCAGCCTGTTCATTACGATTTTGCTTATGTGCGGAATAAAACGACAACAGTTTCATTATTGTTAGATAAGGCTTATATCCCTATGATTGGTGCAGTTACTTCCCTCTTTTGTAGCCTGCTGGCTTATCCCGAACCGAAGATTCGACCAAACTTGAAAGGTCAGTGGATTAGAAGTCCATAGTAGTAGTCTCCTCGGCTTCCGGATTGGAAATCGATTTGAGAGCTGGTCAATCGACAGATAAAAACAGCGAAAGAATGATTGATCCAAGCAGACGGGCTTCCACGCAGCCACTCCTCGCTGATCTTCTGTCCGATTCTTGTTAGAGCTTTCGTTAACGGTTGAAATATCTAGTAGTACGGGTTCAACACTTCTGTCAATCACAATCCGCACTGCATCCGTCGTATATATATATATATATATATGGCAAAAGATGAAGACAACGGGCGGAAAAAAGAAAACAATGTGTAATGTTCACAATACCTAGTATTCCTTCTATTTCCTGTCTCCATATTACCGGCTACCAAAGAGATCCATGAGTCCTCTGCAGGCTTGGTATTATCCAGCTGCCGAAACCGAAGTAAAGGGTTGACTTAGGGGACCAAATGGTCTAACCCAAAAAGTAACAGGATGATCTGAGAGTCACGTAATCCTTTGGAGGCCAGTGACTGAGTGTTTAGTTCATACACCCTTCAGATGGAGCTAGACATCCTGGGTGCCTAGTACACCCGTTCTTCATAGACGCCGGTGAGCACACAGGAGTGTGTTTCGTAAGCCGCTTGTGGTTGGTTTGGAATCAGGGTTTATCCAACTCCCCTAGACTGATTATCAATGGTTAGCCAACACAGTGGTGTTCGCCTTCACCCTGACACTTTTTAGGAATACCACTGCCGCAAGAAGACAGCGCGTAGGACTTCCTCAGCAGAGGCTATTTGAGACGCCAGTCATTTAGGAGGATTTCGAGAAGGGTTTAGAATGAGTGGCCAACTCGGAGTTTTAGATGTCCATTACCGACCACGCTGAGGCATTTAAAAGCATCGGTCGATGCGCAAGTGATTAGAACCACGCCGTTTATTGTTTTGTTCAGGGCCAGTATTTATACTTGGCCACAGTTTCAGAGTCTCACTGCAGGGTGACGCCCCACTGCTTCGTTAGCAAAACCGAAATCAAGGCTGTGATCAGAGTTTGCAAATAAAACGTGGGCGCACTCACCTACTATTGGATCGATTTACAGCACCAATAACGTTTCAGTGCAATCTCCCTAATACAACTCATCTACACGCGTGCGTGTGTGGTTTGACTTTTGGTTGCTACCTCAAAACTTTAACTGCTCAAAAAGAAAAAAGAACGTACAACAGTGAAAGACTGGCTACCAAAAAAACATTGAGAAGCGAAAAAAATTCGTATGCAGCAATGCAAGTGACTGCGACTTTAACTCATATCATCGACTGTTTCCAACTCTTCTGAGAGATTCCGGTGTTCACACCTATCCGGAGTTGTAACTGGACCTTACACCATCCTATCCACGAGTTTACATGGCTTTTTTGCCATCTGAGCAACTGGCCACCCTGAACCATCTTCCAACCACCACCTGCCTTGCAGAGCAACGTAACGACGTAATCTATTTTCCGTGGGCATGCGCAAAACATATACCAACCATCTCAACCTATTCGGATTCGATTCCAAAGAAGAGTGACAAGTTCCTCACAAAACTCGTCTTTTTATGTGTCTGCACCACAGTTGAGTGACAATAAGCTCCGCTTTCATGCAAAACTTATCCCTTCCGGACGGCAACAGATCCCTGCTGTCCCACGACACACAAGTCGTTTTTAAGCCGTCAGTCTAAAAACGCCGCTTCAGCCGTTCTCACCGTAAGGACTCATTATTACATCTGTGATCCACAGCTTGAGTTGCTTCGTCTCCTGAGGTGCGCAGAAAATATGTTGGTGAGACATTAGGCCCAGTTAGTTGGATTATTATACTACTCGAATCCCGAATTCCGGTTTCACTGACGAAGCAGAGTCTAGACACGCCTGTTGGCCAGCCTGCATTTGAATGCGCAAACTGGAGGAGTTCAGATTCAGAGGTTGACGAGGCTTGAGAAACGTGTGATCATTAAACGACTAAACCCACTACAAATGACCTTGCGAGTATGCGGACGTTGTATCAGTGGACCCCCCCCCCCCCCCAACATTTATGGTGGTAAAAACGGGTTTAAACAGCACACCTTGGAAGAAAGAGAGGTTTCAATTTCTGGCAGCAGCACACGGTATCACTACCCACCCGCTCGATGCAATGGCAGCCGGTCCTCGATTGTCCTGCGCGACGATCGATGCAGTAGAGAATTATCTGTAGGCGTGTAACTCATGCGGAATGATGGATGGGTGCTGCCAAGGAGTCCAGCATTAAATGTCTATGAAGGACGATTGGTTCTCAACCCAAAGCCTTTGTTCTGACAAGAACCTGACTGCAAGGCAGCGGGGCATAGCTGAGTGGATCAATATTCTTCCACTCGTTTTTCCGACTAAGCTGCTAACTCAGATCGACGCCCGACTTGAAGGACCAAGAGACTACTTCGTCAGGCCTCTACCCATTGACCTTCTAAGCAAGATGAGCACGCAAAGACGAGCTACGCAAAAAGCCACAAAACCAATTTGCAGTTATTGATTCATCCTAAGGAATTCTCGGAAATAACTCTGATCAGACCACATTGTGCAAACCGGGTTTCGTCCAGGTCGAGGTTGCATGAACCAGATATTCACTCTTCGACAGTTACCGGAAACGCGCCACACACACGCGCCTACGATCGTAGTCTTTCTTGACTTGAAAGATCCGTTGGATTCAGTTGATCGGACAGCGTATTCAGTCCTCCACCGGAAAGGTTCAGTGATTTCGTGAACCTATTGCGAGTATTTTATTCGCACACCTATAGCCGCCTGAGAGTTACGGATAACTACAAGTATATTCAAAAAACGACCAGCTGCGTCACAGTGCTCATCTCCCCTTTGTTGTTCAATTTCATCCGGACAGTGATGGAAAGCCTTAGGTGCCAGATGCAAGTCTGACTGGAATGGACGGAAGTATGTATCTAGATTACGCAGACGACTTCGTGTGCCTGTTCGAATTCGCGGACCATGCAAAACGCATACTAGACACTCCGGTCTGCAGCTCGGGTTATTACTTGGCACTTTCAAAGTCAAATCTGTCATAGGACTGACGACGTAGTCCCAACTTTAACTGGCTATGATGAACTAAACCGATTGATGTCTTCACTACCTAGTAGGCTGTCTGTCAAACGATGGTAGCTCGGCGTGAAGTAAACACGCGTATATCAAGACCCGAACGTTAGCTGGGACGAGTATTTGTGCGGAGATCGATATCACTGAGTTTAAAGGTTGTATACTGTTCGCTGTACATTCAGTGCTTTGTTGATTGCGAACATGGAATGTGTTAGATTTCTTGCTTGGAGTTCGATCACCGATTCTAGTAAAATCGCTAGGATGGATGGAGACCGCGCGAATAATAGGATGTCTAATCTACATGTTATCTGCTGTTTCCGAGTTCATCTGTCATCACCGGGCTGCGATTTACTTGGTTTTTATACCGAAGTCAGAGGCTGATTTGTGGCACCATACCTATCATCTCGCCAACATCACCTACTGGTGAGTTCGCGTAAAACTCTGGCACCATTCAAGTGTGTCTAAAGAACATGTAGTCATCGTTCCGATGATGCAGACCCTGACAATCCACATCTGCAGATTCGTAGATGAATGTTTAGGCAAGGATTCGATATAGGATCGCCAAAGCCAAATTCAAAGGGCCCCTCGCCACTTCCGGTACTAACCAAGTTATCACTCTGGTAGACAACCATGCGTCTGATGGGAAACCATAACATAAAATAGAACAAAAACCATCCTCCGGAATGATTCAGAAAATGATCTTGCATTTGATTCGTGACAATCTTAAGCATATGGATCACCCTTCTGTCGAGACCATGATCAAAATACGACGGATTCTTTCAGAGGACAAAGAGTGTGCATCACCTTGCAACCACCGACTACAAGAGCCACAGACACAGACTGTTACCGTACTCGAAGCCAATCCTGACTACCAGACGTTACAATCAGTACGCAGACTCCTTATCAAACACGAACGGAGTTCACAGCGCGTTTTGTTTCGTTTTACGTCAGTGGGAATATGACCGAGCGGCAGGCCAAAAACTGGAGAATCTTCAACTCTTTCGGATTGGACAACACCGCATATGGCATTTAGTAAGGCTTATTTCAGAAGTCATCAGTGCCTGTTAACATCAGACGGCGTGATGGATATCATTGTCCGGGCAAGGACAGCATGGTTGGGTGACAGCATTAGAGGGTTGTTAGCTTGTCAACATGACTCCACGACTCGAGTTATTCGAGCTTCCCAATAGAAGCACACAGCAGTGGACAGTAGGAGTCAGTACAGTGATCAAGAAGAGCGACAGCCTAGCGAGCCTAACACTGCGCTAGGACGAGATAGCAGGTATGATTTCACCAGCTGAGATCGCTTGAGATACACGGATAACTGAAAGTACTTATAAAGGCATTCGGGACGAGTAACCACTTCGAAGCCTAAAAATACCCAACCGCGACCACACTGAAGGGTTTCCATTCGTTTCGACTCAATCAAGCGTCTTCCCCAAGCCTCTTCCGTGCTGCTTAAAGTAAGAAAAAATATCAGTCGTTGATTTTAACGGTCCTCAGGACAGTTAGCATGACCTGATTTAAAGCTGTACTTGGACTCTACCTCCCAACCTAGGTCGCAACACCTAGCTCCAACGCCAAGTCGCGTAGAAATTGATTCATTTTCCTGCTGTTCTTCCATCCCAGAACCCTCCACAAGAAGCACGATTTCGCGACTGATACTACCAAACCCTTTGCTTCTGTTAACCAAAGTAATTCATAAACGGTTGATCTCATACCAAGAGCCATAACCCATTTTCGTCAGAACACCGGTGAACCTGCTCAAGCGCCTCTACTCTTAGATCAATGCTCTGTGTGAGAAGCCCTGTAATGCACATTGAAATCTACATGCTGAAGTTTACATCTGGCAGGAATGTCTACATTTTGAATCGCCAGACTTTCTGGACGCGAGGTAGGCCACGTGATTCCCCCAAGGTGCGTAAGTGAAATCGATCGGCTGTATACGTGTAAATACTAATTTCACATGGTCCATGAGTGTGTCTGTGACAAAAACGGTCTTGGCCTTTCATGTGATGGCCGCAGCTGATTGACAGACAGTCTATCGACCAAAATCCGCCGGCGACGGAGAAGAACCGCACATATAAAACTGAGGTGAAACCATAAAGAAAACCGTCTCGGGGATGGAACTAAAAACATTAGGCACGAGAACATGGGCAGACTGATCGAGGTAGGAATGAGGTTTGGCTGAATACCTTGAGTTTCATCGATATGAAAACAGGTGGCAGATTATAACGCCAAGCAATATATATATATATATATATATATATATATACATATATGATTATACACCGGTCTGAAAACAGGCGTGTTGCTAATGTATTAACATGTAAATAAAACTTTACAGAGAATGGACAGAATAGGGGGGGAATAATACAAAACCAAGACAAACCAATCGTTTTTGCATTTTCATCGAACACATTGTGATTATTTGGTTGTTTTCGGATTATTTTTAAGAGAGGTGAGTTCTACAGACAGACCATGCAGCATTCGCGCCACTGACTTCGGTTGTGAGTAATATCTCTCAGCATCTCTAGCCAACAACAATCCTCATCTCTTGGGCCCCAACCACAAAGGCGCGAAGCACCAACGGAGGCCAAAGCCGAAACTATCTCTTTCATAAGTCTACGCCAAGTCATAATCTGGCCGCCGCGTCGCTGCTTCCAGCCTTGCCCAGCACGTGCAAAAGAAGCACAAAATGGAGATGATGGAACGACATAACCAGTACATGTCCAAGCCGCCAAAGCCGATGTATGGAGATTACCTCAGTCAGAGGACGTCTGTTTGTACCCAACACACGACGACGCACCACATCATTGTTCACTCGATGTTCCCACCAGACCCGAGCAATGCTTCGGAGATACCGGTGGACGGAAATAGAAGGTCATCGGACGTCCGGAACGCGTATAGGCCAGGTCTTCCAATCGTAAAACAAAACTCCAAGAACACCTTACTCTTGAGGGAGATCTAAATGTGATGGTGGCGCCACAAGTGTCGCAGCTTCGCGAAAGCTGATCTGGCCTTTGCAATTCGCAACGTGACCTCGTCTCCGACACCTCCGCCAGGTGTCATCAGGCTCCCGAGGTACGTGAAGCCACTGACTACTTCTAAACGATCACCACAAAAGGTGAGTGCATGCACAGGCTCTTGCCAGTCATGAACAAGTACCTTGCATTTTGAAGCCGCAAAGCGCATACCGCATCTAGAGACCTCGATCTTCAGGCGATCTAACGCGTGTTGAACGGCCTCTGCATTGTCACTCAGCAAGGCAATATCATCGACGTACTCTGTTTCCTGGGAGGATTTCAACTCCATCGTCCAAAAGACCGGATAAAGAGTTCTGTGGAACATCCTCCATGACAAATTCGAAAAGAAATAGAGATATGGAGCAGTTTTGCCGAACTCCACTAGACGACAAAAGGTGGCGAAAGCTGGCCATAAGACCAAACCCGACCTGATGTATGACGGTGCAACTCTTTGAGAACCGACAGTTACTTCTCAGGTACTCCATTTCTCAACAACTAGTGCCATAGTGCAGACCTATCAACAGAGTCATAGGCTACGCGAATGTCTAAGAACACGATGATTGTTGGCCTTTTGAAAGTAGAACGGTGTTCTAACACTTGTCGGGGGTAAAGATTTGATCGATGCATCCACGACCATCGCGAACCCCAACCTGTTCCCCACGAGTTTGCTCTTCACACATGTTGTATAAACTGCAGAGGATGACAGACGAAAGCAACTTCGACGCTATCCGGTCTAGG